>ML793127.1:0-26729 GCA_009831015.1 Picea engelmannii
GGATTACACAGTAGGGTGCGAACTCAGATGATTCTCGCAGGCCACTAAAGGGTACAGTGCGAGAATGTCTGTAAACACAAAATTTGGAAAAAGGACAAAAATTTTGAGTGAACTTTCAAATCCAGAGAGTCTTGATGGATCTCTCGCAGACTCAGAGACTAGAAAACAAGCAATCAAAGCAAGGGAAACTAGACTAACTAGGAAACAATCTGTTCCCCAGCAGAGTCGCCAATTTTGTTATTGGATGAATCCGTAGGTGCAGACACTAACCGATCTCCCTAGATCCACGATCTAGAACAAAACACACCAGAATATAACGCTTTCCTTAAGTTTTAGATATTGAATTTACTGGTAGGAAGGAACAAGTAACATACCTTAGTATCGCTTCCTATGGTCTTTGTTTCTCCTGCTTCGCTCTGGTGATCTCATGAGGTCAAGACCAAGACAACACAAACCAACCAAAGTGATAGCAATAGCATAAACTCAATAAAAACCTATGTATGTGATCAAGGAATCATACAATAAAACACAACAAGCTTTATAGGAAAGAATCATATTACTGTATCATATTAAATGTGAAAGAGAGATTACAACCATGGCCTTGATGTCATAAGGTCCCTTCCAATTGTCCTTCATTCCCCACACACTTTGACTCCAAGAATTCTAAGAGAATAGATCTGATGATATTCACAATCTATTTTGACAAAGCAAATCTCAAAGCCACTTCAACCAAGCTGATAATTCCAAGCCAATCAAGAACAAGCTCATGAACCAACAAAACTAACCTAAGCTAACTTTCTCCATGGGAACTCCTCTCCTTTTATAATTTGAAGAGGATAATATGAGGAGGTTAGGATGATCCCACTAAATCATGAAAGCGAGTAAGATCCAAACCATTCGGATGCCACCTCACCATAGAAGTTTCTCCTTCTAGAAGATTAGCGAAAACACTCATTTTTCCCACGTGCAGGCATTCTTGCACCCTAGCTATAGAGAAACCTGTGAACACCTCACACCCTAGCTATAGTGCAACCTGTGAGAATGGGTCATTCTCGCACCCTGCCTATATAGCAACCTGCGAACTTCCCTTTTTATAAGGTTTTTACATAGGAAAATGCAACTTCTTTTCTCAAGAAAAGTTCTTCTCCCTTCTCTCTTTAGGAACTTAGGACATTGACCCCTCTGAAGGCAACAGATAGGTTTACATCATTAACGATCATAGGAATGATGAAAATAATGTGTAACAGGTTGGATGCACTTGTTTATGGTATAGGTTGATTACAGGTTGTTTGGCACAGGTTGGTGCATGGTTGATGCTCTTGTTTATGTTACAGATTGATATTTGTTGAGGATTGTTGCCTCATCTTAGTTAGTGCTGAGAATGTAAGATGAGTCTTGCATATAGAGTTGGTGCTCTTGTAGAGTTGTACTCTATCTAGTTGTTGTTGAAAAACCCCTGGATTGAAGTCCATAATAAAAGGAAAAAATTGTGCATACATCTTGTGTTCCTTGTGTTCCTTGTGGAGATGATTTGTTGATGATATATTACTGATATATGTTGCTGATTTGTATTCAAATCTAACTGACTATTAATGAAAGAAATGAGTAATGAGTAAATGTCGAATGTTAACTAATGAGTTTTGTGTAAGAGGGAAGTTTTGGGAAAAAGATCCCCACACTCATTCACCCCCCCCCCCCTCTAAGTGTGGTAGGTGTGTCCAACAATATTCTCAGGGACAGAAACCCCCAATCAATCCAAGAAGCTCAAGATTTGGCTACTAAAATTGAGGGCAACCTCCATTCATCTAAGATTGAGGCTGTCACAAATCCAAGGGGGAAAATAGACACCAAACCAAATATAGTCCACAATACCGAACCTTCTTCAGACCTTTGTGCCAGTATGGAAAAATTGCAAGACTCCATAGATGGAATCACAAAAAATCAAGAGCTAATGATGAGTAGAATCATCAATTTGGAGAGATCCCAGAGCTAAGCACCTAGGATCCCGTACAAAGGTCAGTTTCAAGAGGAGAATGAATTCTATAAACCAAAGAATGATCAAGAATTCCCAAACACCTTAGCCCATACAAATGTTGTGGATGAAAACCCTTGGTTCTTGGAATGCAGTGAAGCACATTGGGAGCATGAATGTCCTTACAAAAATCATGGCCATAAATAGGTGAACAATATAGGACACATCATGAGAGGCCCTCAAATAAATATCACCACTGAAGAGCATCAGGAGGGCATGAAAGAAGCGGCCAAGTTGTCTAGAATGGAGATAATAAACAACCTAGACCAGGAAACAAAAGAAAAATTAAAGAAACAAGAATTCCAGGTGTATAGGAGAAAGAACATGAACCAACCTCCCACTGACCAAACAAAACCCCCACCTTTGGATGTACTCCTTCCTAAGACATCCAAAACTGAAAGGGTTGACTTGAAATTTGATTTTGAAGGGGCACTATCCAAGATGCATGTAACCATCCCCTTGAAAGAAGTCATCAAGGTGCCATCTATCAAAGAACGAATTGACAATTTTTTCCAAGGATCAGATGGACCCATGGACCCTCCTATCATGTTGCAAGTTGATCACTTCAGGGTCCAATATGATGAACATCCACCTTTCTTCATGACCTTGATAATGAATAACAAGAGCCTCAACAATTTCATGTTGGACTCAGGGGTCGGGGCTAACATGATGTCCCTCAAGGTCATGCAACAAATAGGCTTGAAAGTCACACGACCTTACAGAAACAGTGTGGTTTTGAATCTAAATCCATACCCACACATGGGGTGATTAATAACATCTATGTTTTCCTTAAAGAATACCCCAAGAAGATCATCCACATGGACATAGTGGTCGTGGATGTCCCAGATGTATGGGGGATGTTATTGTCTAGGAAGATTTCCTCAAAACTGGGTGGTACTTTTGAGATGGACCTTACTCATGTGAACATACCCTTGAAATATGGAACCATTGGTCATCTCTCGAATGTACTTGTGCCTACAATTCATGTGCAAGAGATTAGTGATTCTATTAAAGATGACAAAGCACATGATGAAATCACACAAAGTCTTCATGTATATTCACCAAATGATATGCCTTTTGCAACAGAAGAATATTTTGATCAAATTAAATGGACGAAGAAAGAGGACTACCAACAACTACTAGACAAATACAAAGACAAAGAAGCTGGGACTGTAAAGATACTAAAAAAGGTAGAAGAAGATGTACAAATTCATCCATCCCAGCATGAAGTGTTTATGGCAGAGTCCCACCCTCCTCCCTCAGCACAATACACCAGGGTTGTTTAAGGAACAACCAAGTACAAGATCAGAAAGTATAAAGAAGGAGACATAGTGTGGATGTGGGACACCCAGAAGGGAGAGCCAACTAATGTCAAAGGAAGCACTCAATCATGGCTTGGACCTTTCAAAGTTGGAAGAGAATTTGTTGATGACTCATATTATTTGTCCACTTTGGAAGGAAGAAGGCACTCATTACCTATCAGTGGGCACCTCCTCAAACCCCACCAAGGGGGGGGGAACCTGACTTCACAGGTAAGTGCAGGTAAGTAGGTAGGAATTTTGCATTCATGTATTATACCGTTTGCATTTCATGTTAGTTTTCTTTCACGTTCACACTTATGATTGCTTTATTTCAGTCTTACACATATCTTCATATGCTGGGGTGGCATTACCACCCCAATCGATTGCTAATAGTTTCCATTGAGATCAAGCAGGTACATAGGTTATGCCAGAGATATTGAGGTTCTCATGCGCTCTACAGTGTGCACATGTCCCTGATTTGGAGCCATATGTTATCCCCACTTTTAGGGATAACTAAGAGATCATGTCTTGAGGCCCACAGGTCCCAGACATGGAGTACCAAGAGCCAGATCAACTTTTAGCATGGCCCTGTGTTATCGGACTAATCAGTAGGTTCAGACACTAAATGATCTCCCTAGATCCACCTGGATCTAGAACAAAACACACCAGAACATGACACTTTCCCTAAGTTTTAGATATTGAATTTATTAACTAAAGAGGGATGAGTGACATACCGTTTAAATGTCGCTTCCTCTCACCATTTCCATCCTAGCTCTGTTCCAACGCTCATATAATGATGAACCTATAAAAGAACACAACCAACTAAAGTGATAGAAATAACATAAACTCAATATAAACCTATGTATGTGATCAAGGAATCATACAATAAAACACAACAAGCTTTATAGGAAAGAATCATATTACTGTATCATATTAAATGTGAAAGAGATATTACAGCCATGGCCTTGATGTCATAAGGTCCCTTCCAACTGTCCTTCATTCCCCACACACTTCTTTCTCCAAGGATTCTGAGACCATGGATTTGACAGCTATTCACAATCTATCTTGACAAAGCAAATCTCATAACCACTCTAACCAAGCTAATAATTCCAAGCCAACCAAAGCTAACAAAGCTCAAGAATCCCTTCTCCATGAGAGCTCCTCTCCTTTTATAAGTTGAAGAGGATAAGGTGAGGAGGTTAGGATGATCCCACTAAATCATGAAAGCAAGTAAGATCCAAACCATTCGGATGCCACCTCACCATGGAAGTTTCTCCTTCTAGAAGATTCGAGAAAACGCTTGTTTTTCCCACGTGTAAGCATTCTCGCACCCTGCTTATAGTGCAACCTATGAACTATTCACACCCTAGCTATGATGCAACCTGCGAGAATCAGGCATTCTCACACCCTAATACATAGGCAGCCTATGAAATTTTCTTTTTTATAAGGTTTTTACACAAGAAAAATGCAACTTCTTTTCTCAGGAAAAGGTCTTCTCCCTTCTCTCTTTAGGAACTCAGGCCACTAACCCCTCTGAAGGAAACAGATAGGTTTACATCATCAACAGTCATAGGGATGATGAAAATAATGTGTAACAAAGAGCCCCCCAAAGTATGAAGTTAGAACAGAGTGATAGCTGAAATACTTTGTCGATGTGTGTAGGGAACAAGGAACCGTCGGTCAGAAACCTGCCAACAAACAAGGAAATACAGTACAATAATGTATCATCATTGAGGTAGGAATTCCCATACTCAGAATACAAGTGGCTCAGAGCATAAATTCTGACATGTGAAGATCTATGTCAAGAAAGACAGGTCATTGCCACCAAACATACACTGTGGATCCATGCCAATATGACTCAAATCTGAACATAGCCACCAAAAATACACTATGGATCTATGTGTTAAAGATTCAAATTTGAACATAGCTGCTAGACATACAATGTGGATCTATGCAACAGTACAAATTGAATATACTCCAATGCAACCTGGATCTGTCAGAAAATATCCAGGGTCTTCATCTCCACCACTCTATAGTACGAATCTAACCATGTGAATACATGTGCTAAAGTCGAACATGGTAGAAACCACTTGATTACCGGTCATTAGTGTATACCATTAACAAGTGTGAGGGAAATCACCATTAATGTCAATGAATCCCAAGGTACACTAGTACAATCCAACGAATGTGAATTAATGAGATGAAGTCGAACACTCGGCAGAATCTCCCGATCAGGGGTCAATAATGAAAACCCACTGTCGAAAGTGAGGAAACCTGCCATTGAGGCATGCAAATTCCAAGGTACCAATTGGTTTCTAAGTCTAATTCCTAGATAATGAGTTGAAGTCAACAGGAAAAGACTCGTCACAGGAGGGCCTTAATGTACCCCACATCAATGACACGAAAAAAGTAACAAGATTTGATGTAGATCAAAGTAACAAGTGATTTAGGACTGAATCAGGGATGGCCGATGCAATAGAAGGCTTAAAGACTATAGAAATGGCCGATGCAATAGAAGGCTCTTCAGGTTGAACTTATTTTTTGAACATATTGATGACATGACAACTGTCTTGGAAATACTAACTCAACAACAAGGATCACAGACCAATTTGTAATTTGATAGGAGTATGATTAGGAGACAAGTGGATTTTCCAACCTAGACACAAGGTGAGTGAGAGGGTGTCATGTTCAAAAGTGACTCTTTCATGGAATACAAGTTTAGACACAATTCTTTCCCAATTTTTCCCCCACCATTTCTGGCAAGTACCTCTTTATTTTTACACAAGCTTGAGGAGGATAACATATGCTTGTAATGTAAGCTCATCCTTCAGACGAGTCCCTCAGAATATGTTTAATGAACCCTAGGAAGGCGTGGTTCGGTCTCATATGGGCCTTTTGATGTTTGTTTAATGAGTCCAATGAAAGAAAACTCGGAGGTTTTTCATGATTATAGATTCTGGAAAAACAATTAAAATATAACTCTCTCAGTTCCTTGTTTGTAAAGTAGTCTGATGAGACCGAAAAAAGAGATAAACTATCGCTCAACAGATGTTTTCTTCAAATAATTTAACGAGCGTGAAAAGAACAAGATCACTCGACAATCTTTTCATGTTTAGAGAGTCTAAAAAGAGCTTAAAGAGAACTCCAGGGGGTTCCTTTCTCATATAACCTTTACGAGTCCAAAAAAGTGATAAACGTATACTCGGTTACATTCTCATTGATTTACGAGCATGAGAAAGAACAAAGAATAAGCTTGGTAACTTATTCTCATGTATTTATGAGTATGAGAAAGAACAAAGACTAAGCTTGGGATTGTTTCCATGTTTACGCAAGCTTTAAAACAAAACAAAACTATGCTTGGGATAGATTTTAATTTTTACACAAGATTAAAAACTAAACAAAACTATGCTTGGACCTGGTTTCATTTTTACGCAAGCTTGAACCAGAGGAAAGCATGCTTGCAACTTCCCAACACATGGTTGGTACTTAGCCCCCAACTTAAGAAACTAGCGGCTCTACTTCAGCATGAAGTCTAGAGGCTGAGGAAAATGCCCCCCAAGCTTCGTTTCATCCAACTGCAAAGGAGAATGAAATGAAGCTTCAAATACTAGACGAAGGACTTGACTAAAATAGAGAGGGGGAAAACTATTTCATTTTTTAACGAGCTTGACATAGAAACAAGAACTATGCTCGTAACCTTTGTTTCATTTTTTAACGAGGTTGCCTCAGAGACACAAAAACTATCCTCAAAAGTGGTTTTATTTTTTAACGAGCTTGAAATTAGAAAACTATGCTCAAAGACCTCTATTTCATTTTTTAACGAGGTTGCCGTAGAGACACAAAAACTATTCTCAGAACCTCTGTTTCATTTTTTAACGAGGTTTCCGCAGAGATGCAAAAACTATCCTCGGAACCTCTATTTCATTTTTTAACGAGGTTTCCGTAGAGACGCAAAAACTATCCTCGATTTCTCTCTTCTTGATCATGGATTCCAAGAGGACAATGCTCTGGAAGGACACCACGTCAAGGGACAAAACTCAGTCATGACTTCCAAGAGGTCTTCCCTAGAAGGAAGAAATACACTCTAGAAGGACACCATGTTGAGGGTCGCGAAAGGAGTAAATAGATCAGGCTCTAACAACCCTATCGAAGAGATCACCATGTCAACTACTGGATCTAAGTCATCAGAAGTTGAATCCATGGGTGACAATGCCACATAATTGACCTGCGGCGGGGGCAATACTGTCTGCATATAAGAACCATTTAGGGAGGAAATCCAGTCAGAGTCAATGAATGAAAGTTGATCAACAGTCACAACTCGTCCATCGTGGGGGAAAGATATCACATGAAAAAGAGTAGACACAATAGCTTTCATGACATAGACATAATCTCGCCCAAGGAGTAAAGAAAAATCCAAGGGGTCTTGGACTACCATGACATCAATGAAGACAGTTTTCCCTCCCAAAGTTATAGGAAACTGAGGAAGGGTCCCTAAAGGTTGACTAGTTCTTTTTTTAAAAGCTAACAAATTCTGCGTAACTGACGCAAGTGGAGGATAACCCAAAGCTTGCCAAGCAATAGAGGAAAAAATACTAACAAGTGAACTTTCATCTATCAGTGTCTGAGGAATGTCTCAACCACAAACCTGTACTATAATCTGGAAAGGAATGTGAGAGGGAAGACGAGGTCCAGTTAGCACACCCCAATCACAATGGATGGCCTTATTACTTGGAGGGGGTCCTACGGGAGAAGGAGGAATACCCCTCGGCACGGGAGATTATGTATTAATGAGAAAAACATGGGCAGTATCAGGTTTACTCTCTAGCGGGAGAGTAGGATCGACCGATGGAGAGATGAGATCGACCACTTGGGTTTCATTCTCCAGGGGGAGAATGGGGTCAACAGTTGGAAACAGATCGACCGCTTGGGTTTCACTCTCTAAGGGGAGAGTGGGATTGACCGAGGATGGTATCCGATCAACCACTTTGTCAACTACTTCAACCAAGGACGTGACCATATTGACCACATGATCAACTGGATTGACCAACGAAGGGGCCGGATTGATTGTTCCATCAACTATAGGGGGGTCAAGACTAAGCTTGCGATAAGAAACTGGAAGTTGAGGCTGTCAAATAGTCATGTCTTCCAAGAATTTCAAGGCTTCTTCCATATGAGGGAAAATATGAGTTAGATGACTCCCTTTTCATAACATACATGAGAACTTGACTCTACTTTTCTTCTTCCCAACTGTATCATGACTAGTTCATGGGGGGTTGTCAGCATGTTGTTCAGAGGCTAACGACGTGGGTTGACGAGGATGTGTAGACCATACTTCTATAACCTTGGATAGATTGGGGCAATCCTTAAGAAGATGGCTACCCTTACAAAGCCTGTAAGGGTACTTGGGCTTACGGGTTGTTTGGGTGATCTTGACATCATCAACACTCCCAACACGATCAATAGTAACTGGTTATTTTCCAACATGTTTGACAGAGGTTGGAGGTTTTGACCCTTGTTTATATTTCTTCTTCTTAATCTTTATTTTCTTCTTCTTCTTATTCACCGAGTTACTAGCTTCAGGACTTTCGCTCAACGAAGAAGATGGAACGGAAGGCAACCTTGCAAGTGAAAAAGGTGAAGAAGACCTTACTGGTGAAGACAGTGAAGGATCAATATGAGGTTGATGCTCTTGGGGGGAAGTGCTTGTGACTGAAGAACTAACCGCATTCAGGATTACCTGAGTAGAAAACAACCATACCGGTAATCCAATTGTGAGACCTGGAAGGCTCAAAGTAGCGATGTGAGGAGGACCAATGTTCCCATAAGAAGGAAAAACAAAAGTTTCCCCTAGAGCAGGGGTTCCTTCATTGGTCATTTTAAGAACTGACGCCATTAAATAAATCCAACCTAGAGTCTGCTAGGGAAAACAAACAACACATGCTAAAAATCTAGGAAGCAAGCAAACAAACAAAACCTTCTCACAATGAGCACACTAGTTGGTGATGAAATCCAATGTGACGGGAACAAAGTAATAAGGGATTGAGATAGAGCGGGTGGAAAAGTTACGTTGACGACCTGCTTAACGGACTTACACCCTGGTGCAAGCTCCCACACATAATCGGGGGTATACCCTCCAAGGAGCCCAAGTGAGTTTGGCCAATGTCGATTCCAGGTACCATGAAGACTTGCCCCTCCACAGTCACCTCATGTAAAGAACCTAGAGAGATAGGCCACTAAGGTTACCAATCACTACAGTGATGCCTGGGGAAATAGTCGACAGTCCGATCCATGCGCAAGGGCAGGGTATCTAGCCCAAAATCAACTTGAAAGGCTTCCACTCATCATTGTGGGTATACCTCTCAAGATACCCCCATAATATGCGCAACCTCTACACCAAGACCAACAAAGCAGGGTGAGTAACTCTGCCAGTCTCAATGTGACCTCGTGATTGACCCTTGTGTTAGAAGGGCTTCCCAGGACAAAATGTAATAAGTGGATTTAACCGCTCCCTAACTCAAGATTCTATATGTGTTTACAGCTTTGGAAAGTTATCTTTCTCACCTATTCCAAAGACCTACAACTAATCTAATGTAGGTTTGCTACCAGAAAAGATTAAAATGTCTAATCAATTTTTATAAGCGCTTTATTTTATGGTTGTTGTTACTCAAAAGGAAAATGGTGTGGACAATAAGGTGTTTTGACTGGCTCGAAAGTTATGCAAAGAGATGACGATGCAATCTTTTCATTTCGATGACAGCTATGCTACGAGAAGGAGAAAACATTTATCATTCCCTTATGCACGATGTCCCAAAATATATTAAACTCATCAATATCAAGATTCTCAAGAAATGAGAAAAAGGTATTGTACGCCAATGAACGATTCATGCAATTTCGCTACTTCAAATGCAAGGATGCCCCCAATCTAATATAAAGCAAGAAATTAAATCTTTTTGTTTCAAAAATTTCACTAAAACAAATAATGAACTTTCTTAAAACAAAGAAACCCAAACTAAAAGTTTTCTTTTAAAGCGAACTATTCAGAAGAAATTTGAGCTTTCCCTAAACAATTCTAAAGAAAACACATGCTTTGTAATTGAAAGACACTCAAAGAAAGAGACTAATCCTTCAAAACCAAACAAAGAAAAAGTGGCTAAAAGAAACTCAAAGGATGTCAAGCAGACTATAAACAGATCAATATAGGCTCTAAAAGTGCAATCCAGTTTGTCAAAGAAAAATTGGGTCATCAAAAGATGACAAGACCCAATCCAAAATGTTTACAAACAAGTTCACAGCCTAGCAGTATATTACAGTGCTAGAATTAGGTATTCTCACAGGCTAGACATTGGCAGGGTGCGAGAAGTTCGCACTGAACCTAACAGTAGGGTGCGAACATCAATGATTCTCATAGTCCATAGAGAGGTACAGTGCGAGAATATCTATAATCAAAGAAAATTTTGAAAAAGGATAGGGAATCTAAGTGAACTTCCAAATCTAGAGAGTCTGGATGGATCTCCCACAGACTTAGAGACCAGAAAACAAGAAATCAAAGCAAGGGAAACTAGCCTAACTAGGAAACAATCTGTTCCCCAATGGAGTCACCAATTCTGTTATCGGACTAATCGGTAGGTGCAGACACTAACTGATCTCCCTAGATCCACCTGGATCTAGAACAAAACACACAAGAACATGACGCTTTCCTTAAGTTTTAGATATTGAATTTATTAACTAAAGAGGGATGAGTGACATACCATTTAAATGTCGCTTCCTCTCACCATCGCGATCCTAGCTCTGTTCCAACGCTCATATAATGATGAACCTGCAAAAGAACACAACCAACCAAAGTGATAGCAATAGCATAAACTCAATATAAACCTATGTATGTGATCAAGGAATCATACAATAAAACACAACAAGCTTTATAGGAAAGAATCATATTAAATGTGAAAGAGATATTACAACCATGGCCTTGATGTCGTAAGGCCCCTTCCAACTGTCCTTCCTTCCCCACACACTTCCTTCTCCAAGGATTCTGAGACCATGGATTTGATAGCTACTCACAATATATCTTGACAAAGCAAATCTCAAAGCCACTCTTACCAAGTTAATAATTCCAAGCCAACCAAAGATAACAAAGCTCAAGAACCCCTTCTCCATGAGAGCTCCTATCCTTTTATAAGTTGAAGAGGATAAGGTGAGGAGGTTAGGATGATCCCACTAAATCATGAAAGTGAGTAAGATCCAAACCATTCGGATGCCACCTCACCATGGAAGTTTCTCCTTCTAGAAGATTCGAGAAAATGCTCATTTTCCCACGTGTAAGCATTCTCGCACCCTGCTTATAGTGCAACCTGCGAACTGTTTGCACCCTAGCTATGATGCAGCCTGCGAGAATCAGGCATTCTTGCACCCTAATACATAGGCAGCCTATGAACATTTTTTTTATAAGGTTTTTACACAGGAAAAATGCAACTTCTTTTCTCAGCAAAAGTTCTTCTCCCTTCTCTCTTCAGGAACTCAGGCCACTGACCCCTCTGAAGGCAACAGATAGGTTTACATCATTAACAGTCATAGGGATGATGAAAATAATGTGTAACACCCTGGAGGGCCCATATTTTCTCCCTTTCATCACCTCTACCTTGCCAGAAGCAACAACATCCATCACCATTGGCTTGGTATTGTGTCATAGATGGTTCTTGCTCCATGAAGTAATGAGTCTGGGTATCATGGTATGTGTCACTATGATCTTCAAAACCTTTGAATATGTGCATTTAATTCCTTTTATTTATAACAAATGCTTGTATATTACACTTTCCCGCTTTACCATGTCCGGGGGATTGACAGGATGCCCTAGTAAGACTGTGTCTTTCAGTTCTAGTTTTCCATTGGGGGGATTTCTGAAAATCCATTGTCTGCTCCCTTCATAACACTAATTTTTCATCTTTATTCCCACTCACCTATCCGATTACACTTGTCTGGGCACTGTGTTGACCTATCATTTGAGGATTGCACCTTACCTAGTGGGAAGAAGGGGCTAAAGGCCCAAAAGTTAAAGAAAGTTGGCAAAATATAAAATTCTTAGAATAAAACCTCAATATGCTTCGCCCAGGGATCCCCACGAAAGAAATAAAAGGCTTCTTAGCAAGAAACTAGAGGGACCCATAAAATAATAAAACAAAACCTAATCATAGGATAAGGGGGTCTCATCATGAGCCAACCTATTAGGTCCATGGGTACCTAGTAGTATGACATTACCACCAGCTAGTTACCACGTGAGGGTAGTGACCCTTGGTTGGATGTCCAAGGGAAAGGGGGTCTCATCACGAGACATCCTTCTCATTTCTTCCAAAGCACTTGTGGGTAACACTATCACCACTGGTCACCACACCAAGTCAGTTTCCCCTGATTAGCCTCTTGAACAAAAAGAAATAAAGAATAAAATAATGAAGAATAAAGAATAAAAGGCATGAATGGGCTTGGAAAAATTTTCATCCAGGACAGACGGAGCTCGCCTTCTACAAAGCCACCCACAGGTAAAGATTTTCACCCTCTTCTCTCATTGCACCCACTTTCCTCGACATCCCTTATCCACATCACCCACTTCCATGGATCAAATGAGGTCTCTTCCAGAAACTTTCTTCTTCCAGTGGACACTAGCCCAATATGATGCCCTGTCACTTTCCCCAAACTTGTATTGCAGGCTTGTATAATGTCTTTGAGATTTTAATTCGGATAATAGGGATTTTATGCACATGTTTAATAATATTGATGATGGGATGTGATTGAGATTTCTATGATCCCTGTGACTTATGAGCCCATGGAGGGCGTATCTATTGATGTGCAGGATCACGCTCGACGAACAGGTACCATGGTGGACCGGTACACATGGGGAGATGATTAGTTACAACCTCCATGGGGTTGAAGATCCCACCAAGTGGATGTTGAGACCCCATCAGGGGGAAGAGACAGGATAGAGATGGTCAGAGGCTTTGCACTGAAGAAGAGGAGGACATTCCACCATATGCACCCTGACAAAACTTGACCTAGGGGGGTTGTACCTTATCCATTGGAACGTTGACGCTGGAAAGTCCAGGATGTCACCCATGATGATCATGATGTCATCTAGCCTTGTGGATTCCTTGGGAGGAAGATTTGGAAGTGTTGGCATGTGTGGCAGGTTGGAGAAGCCCAAGAAGGGCTAACGTTTTTCTCCGGGATGTTGCATTTTCCCTAGAAGGGGCTAATGTCACCCTAAAAGGGGAATGATGTCTCTATTTAGCTTGATTAGGGTTTAATTTTGAACATTTAATGTAAAACAATATGATTTTTAGTATTTTGGCCTTGTTGGCCTTTTTATGACCTAAAAGTGAAATTAGGTCATGGTACAGTATAAATTGAGCGTTTTTACTCTCATTTTTTCATCATCTTTCACTCAATCATTAGTGAGGTCTGAAATTTGCGCTACACTTGAGGTTCTTGGCTGAAATTGTGAGGCAAACTTGTTGAAGGAAGGCATTTTTGGATTTCTATTGGCATTTATTGGCATTTCGCTTGATGGAAGGTGTTACAACTAGGGTTTGCTATGTTATTTCTTGGTGAAATGTAAGTAAATTTCTGCAAAAATTCTTAAATGAATGGTTGTATTGTCATTTCTTGCATATATTGTTATAAATTTTCTGAATAAAACCTAGGTGACAAGCACACATTGTAGGTCCTTTTCTCATGTCCCCATCAATATTTTCAGCCATTATTTGAAGAGATAAAGAGCCTAGCCTTAGATACACTCTTTTCCTCCTCTTCTTTGCTAGCCGTTTTACTTTTCTGAGCTAAGAAGAAGAAGACACATCAATGCCTAGTTCCCCTACACTTTGACGAGCCGATTGTTCTAGGGTTTGCTGGTAAAGGCTTGCCATAGCAACACGTTTCTTGCAAAACCTCTTGTCTTAGTCTTATGCCACATTCCGAGCTATCTGTTTTTACCATTGACCTAAGGAAGGAGGAGAGAGAATTGAGGCGTAGTTCCCCCACACCAAAGTGAGCCTCTCTACCCTAGGGTTTTGACCTTGAGGCCTTTCCATAGAAACACTTCAAGGCTTGACCCTCTCTTCCTTAGTCTTACTCTCTTCCTTGATCCTTCAGCTTCTGCGCCCTCCATTTGACTCCATTAACCCTATGAATGCACTGATCTAACACCTATCTTGTGAGTACTATGATCAAACAACTCTTAATACTTTGAACAAAACCCTAACTATTCTAACCCTAGCCTAAGACTAACCCTACTAACTGAATGTTGTCATCATCTCTTGCTATTAACATCATTGTGCAACTATCGTCTTACTTGTGAGAAATTGAATTGTTATTTAAGGGCATTTCTTGAATGAAGTATTGATTGTTACATTGAATGCCACATCTTCTTAACATTTATTGAAGAAGTGACATTATGCATCATTGCTATTATATAAACATTGAATTCATCAAAATTTATTTCTCGATTTATTATATATATCAAATAGTCATTGATTATATGAAGTACTAACCAAGCAAGTAAGCTTGCATATATATATATATCTTGTTTCTTTGTCTCGTGTAGGTACATCTCTCTTTTTTCGGTTATACTTCTCTTTATTGGATGGTTATCCAGACTATTTTCTCGGTGATGACTTGTGAGGGGGGATTTAGCTTTTAGCCTTCAATCCTTTTCCTTCTCAAAACCCAAGTCACTGGGGACATCTCCCCAGGGCCTTACCTCCCTAAACAGAAAGAACCTTCCTATCGAGGTGACATTGGGTGGGATTAGTTCATTTACGCCAGTTTTTCCCTTTACATCTGCCCTTTATCATAACTACAAACTGTGCGATAACAGTTCCCAAGTCTGGTTCTTCTCTATTTGGTCTAGTTCTTCATTCATTTCTTTTATCCAATCTTTAATTTTGCTATTTTATTTAAATGACTTAGGTTCTATTAGGGATAACATTGCTTGTTTTGAGTCAAAAGCAAGTTTCCTTCTTATTTCCACTCCTGCATTTTTATCTCCAATAATATGACTTTCAGGATGATTCTTTTGAACTCTTTTTGATGGATCTTTTGGCAAGGGTGTTTCTTCATTTTCTTCTTCATCAGTATATGGTTCATTTTCCCGTGTTTCATTATCGTCATCTTCTTGTAGATATTCTACATCATCATCTTCTTGTTGAGATTTTACATCATCATCTTCTTGTTGAGATTTTTTATCAATGTCTTGGGATATGCTCTTTTTTAGATCATCTATCTTTACTTTGACACTTTCCACTATCTTTAGTAGTCTAAGATTATAAAATCTATATTCTTTCTTATTATATGAATACCCTAAAAATATTCCTTTATTAGATATTGGATCAAACTTTCCTAAGTTATCTTCATCATTCTTAATGTAACATTTACTTCCAAAAGTTATAAAGTGTTTTACAGATGCTGGCCTCCCAAACCATAGTTCATAAGGGGTTTTGTCATGGTTGGGTCTCAACTGATTTCAATTAAGTATGTGGATTGTTGTGTAGATTGTATCTCTCCAGAAGTTTTCTAGAATCTTGGATTCATTTAGCATGGTTCTTGCAGTATCGTGAACTGTTTTTTTTTTCCTTTCTACCACTCCATTTTGTTGAGGAGTCTTGGGAGCTAAAAATTCTCTTTTTATACCATGATTTTCACAGAATTGAATGAACTCTTTAGAGGTGAATTCTGCTCCACTATCTGATCTCAGACATTTAATTTTGAGATATATTTCATTTTCTACAAGGGCTTTGTATGTGTTAAACTTCTCAAAGGCTTCCGATTTTTCTTTTAGAAAGTATACCCAGGTCAATCTTGTTTAATAATAAACAATCAACATAAAATATTGTTCACCATAAGTACTGTTAGTTCCAGTAGGTCCACATAGATCTATGTGAATAATTTCTAATGTATTTGTTGTGGAATTCTCTTTTTTTTTTAACCTAACTCTTGTTTGCTTTCCTATTTGACAATGTTTACAAATAGAATCTAAAGGCTTAATCAGTTTTGGCAGGTCCCTAATTGTCTCTTTATTGTTGGCTTTGATTAAGTTGTCAAAGATTTAATATCCCAACCTTCTATGCTATAGCCAACTTTCATCTACTTGTCTTAAACAACATTTTTCTTCTTCATCTATATTAAGGATGTACACATTGCTAGATGTTATTGGTGCAACTGCTACTAGCTTTCCAGTGTCCTTTTTTCTAATCTCACATTTCTGAGAATCAAAAGTAAGTATGTGACCATGATCACATGTCTGAGTTACACTTAGCAGATTAGGTTTGAGATTTTCTACCAGAAGTACACCTTCTGCTTTGGTTTTATTATTTCTTAAACTGACAATGCCTTTTCCCAGTATTTTGGCTCACATATTATCTCCTAAAGTTACTTTTCCTTTTCCTTTCTTGTTTAACTTGAGAAATTTGTTTTGATCTACAGTCATGTGTTTGGAACATCCATTGTCTATATACCAATGTCATCCTTGATTTCTCGCATATAAGGCTACATTGCACTCTATTTTCTTTTTATTCCATACCTTTTGATTATTGAGAATATTTATCCTTTTATCATATTTTGGCAATCTACATTCACTAGCTTTATGACCATAGTTGTTGCATTTGTAACATTCAAAATTGTAGTCTTGTAAGGGAGAGAAGGAGTTATAGTTTTTTTTTTCATTATCCTTATTATTTCCATATCTTTGAACATTTCTTGGATTGTACTCTATATAAGATTTACAGTGTATTTCTTTATGTCCAAAAATTTTGCAGGAATAGCAATAACAAAGGAAGATATATTGATTTATGTTGGATGGATTCCTTTTGATGATTCTATTCTTTTTGTTATCTTTTTCATTAGTAGAAGGTGTAGCTTTCTATTTAATTGGGATAGTTTCAAATGGTATTGTTCTTGTTTTGTTTTATTTTCTATTTATGGGTTTCTTAAGAACATTTGCATAACTGATTTTGTCATTTTCTTGTTCTGTAGAGGGATCATATCCTATTCCTGTCTTATCATTTGATGATCTCTGACTGCTAAGAATGTTATTCAAGATTTTTGAGTTGTTTTCAAATTTAGACTTAATATCTTATTTTCTAGTTTCCCTTTTAGTTGAACTATTTCATCGTCCAATATCTTACACATTTGTTGTTTTTCACTTAATTCTTTATTCAATATTTATTATTTTCTTTTGGTTTGTTGAAGTTGAGTTTTTAACTTAATAATCAATTGTTCCGACTCACCAATGTTTTTGGAAACTTCCTTCTCTCTTGATTTAGTAACTTCTTCAATCTCTAGAAGCTCTTCCCTTAGTAACCTGTTTTGTTTTTTAGTTTTTCCTAGTTCGTCAATTACATGAAAGAATTCTTCTTTGAAGTTCACTTCTTCTTCATCTTATGAATGATTGTCATATTGAGTTTTTATTCCCATAAATAGAAGCTCTGGCTCCTCTTCTTCATTTTGTTCCGATGAGCTACTATCTTCTTGGGTAAATAATGTTTTCTTTTTCTTGTAGAACATATTTTTATGATTAGTTTTTCTTTTCTTCAGATTTTTGAAGGTTCTTTCATCATCAATTTCCTCCTACTTAGGATAGGGACATAATTTGCAAAGTGTCCAATTTTTCCACATTTGAAACATATTAAAGGAATATTTCCTTTGTATTTCCCAGTCCCTTTCTTGAGTTTCTTTATGAAGTTGGAAGTTTCTTCATCAGATATATCTGGTAACTCGTCATTGGTCTTTTTCTCCTGCCTCATCTTTGTTTTAGATTCTTTAAGGTTGTTTCTCTTTTTGTTGGTTTTTCGTTCCCTATTCTCATCTCATATACTGTAAAAATTCCATGAAGCTGATCTATTGTGAGTTTGTCAAGTTATGGCCTATCTTCAATTGTAGAAATATTGGCATCATATCTCATAGGTAATGACCTTAATATATTTTTTACAATAGGTTTATCAGTAAGTTCTTCTCCTGCTGCTCTGATTGAATTAACTACCTCATCTACCCTATGAAAGTATTCAACATTGTTCTCTTCTTCTTTCATTTTCAAATTTTCAAACTAAGTTCTATAAGTTTGTAGTTTGTCTTCTTTGACTTTTCTATCTCCTTCATATACAACTTCCAATTTGTCCCAAATTTCCTTAATTTGTTAATCCTCCTATAATTTGTCACATTCACACATATATAATTTGTTAATCCTCCTATAATGGCATTAAATACTCCTGAGTTGTCATTGCATCTTTTCTTTCCTGCAGTATCTGTGGGTGGATTGGCTGGTGCAGTGTAACAGTATACAACAGATTGTCAGACATCAAAACCAAGAGCCAACAATAATATTTTCATTCTTATTTTCCAGAGAGAATAGCCACCTCCATTGAACAATGGTGCTTTGTTGGAAGACATTCCCTCTTGCTTATCCATTTCTTTTGGGGATCTACCTTCCAGTTATTAGACTGTGTTGAAGGCACTCACTCTGATACCAATGGTTGGAAATACTGAGAGGGGGGGTGAATCAATATTACCCTTTTTTTCAACAATTAGCAATTACTTTGATATTTTATTAATTACCACAATAGGTCAATAATGGAATTGTATGTAAAATCAATTATATAATTATAATTAACAGGAATTACAAGGTTTTATAAATAATAATGAAGGACACCAATCCTTTTTAGAGCACCAAATCTAGGAGATACAAATCCCCTTCTTTGGGGCACCGACCCTAGGAAGCACCAACTCCCTTGTTTTTAGGGAAACAACCCTAGGAAGCACCAACTCCCTTGTCTTTATGGAATCAACCCTAGGAAGCACCAACTCCCTTGTCTTTAGGGAACCAACCCAAGGAAGCACCAACTCCCTTATATAGTAAAGGATATGAATCCTTCCTTTCTCCTCTCATCCACCATCACTACATAAGTATCATTTGTTCATCTTCTTGGACTCTACTTCTTCTTTGATCTTCTTGTTGGAAAACTGAGAAGGGGGGGGGGGGTGAATCAGTTGTTACCGTTCTTAAACAATTATTCTTATTTTAAACTCTTTACAGAGCACTCAATGACAATCACAATAATGCAGAGAGGTAAGCAATAGAACATTCGACATTAGTCACACATATGAAATATACAGAGACAAATATCTCCCGAGGAAACCCATAAAGGGTAAAAACCTCTTCTTCTTGGTATGATAAGTAATCTTTACATTCTGTACATTATCATACATATGATCTCCAACTCATTGTGAGGCTACAACCTCTGTTTTTCAAGCTGCAACTTGTTGAGAGCACCAACTCTCTATTTTCTCTAGCACTAACTAGAAGGAAGCACCAACTCCCTGAGTGTTCCAACACCGACTGGATGGAAGCACCTACTTTCACTTATACAAGCACCAACTTGTTTGAGAGCACCAACTCTCTGGTTTCTCTAGCACCCACTAGAAGGAAGCACCAACTCCCTGAGTGTTCCAGCACCAACTGGATGGAAGCACCAACTTCCTGTCACATAGGCACCAACCTGTATAACAGAGAACAACAGTTCTCCCTTGCACCACCCTGCCACCCTGGTTTCTCTGGCTGCAACCAGATGGAAGCTACAACTCCCTATGTTCAAGCATCCACTTGAACCTCTGAGGACAACAGTCCTCCCTAGCACGTCCCTACCACCCTAATTATAAATATTTTCTACTGAAACTTATTACAATGATTCAATAGTTTTCATTGGCTTACCAGGCTTATCATTGTTCTGCTATACTGCTCTGCTCTCCTGTATCAGTGTCTCTCTGTGTGTATCTTCTTGCACTTTTTGATCTTCTGCTTTTCTCTACAAGTGCACCTCAGCCTTATTTTACTGTCTCAGCTATGCATCTTTGTTCTTTGCTTCTGCTACGCTTTATTCTCTACATCTTATTTTGATTCTATGAATTATGCCTCTTCTGTATATTTCATCTCCTGCCCACAGCATGTTATTTACCGTGTGTAATTCCTCTCCACAACAACATCCATCTCTTCTTTGTTCTATGTATTTATACTATCTGTGCACCTTCTTTGTCCTCCATGGACAGTGCCTCTGCATGCTCTTCACCGTGCCACAGTTCTACTCATTGGGTTGTTCACTGCCACACCACATTTGCTTTGCTTCGCTCGCTCAAGCCTCAAAAAGAAAAAACTCCATCTCACTTATGTCTATGCCTCATCTATTACTCATCTCTCAGTTTTATCTCACACTACGCATACTGTAATTTTCCCTTTCTTATAGTTCAACTCATTTTTCCTTCAGTACATCCAACCACGCACAGTGACTGCATGTTTCGTTTAACCACTTCCTTTATGGTTACACCTCGAATCTTCTTAGGAAAAAATGCACAGCAACTGAATCGCCAACTGTCCAAGAACCATGATTCAGTTCTGTTAACTGAATCGTAACTAATCAATTACCTGTGAGGTGAGACAGTAACCCTTTGATCAACATTCCAATTAACCAGCACTGTTGGATTAAATCCGCAGGATTTCGCATTTATCTCATATGCCCATTAGCTGTGATCGAGCGCTAAACAGAATTTGAATTTTGTGATTTCACATCTCGACATTCCTGTGATGAAGGGTCTCGACACTCCAAGTCGTGATCACTGAGACTCCGAGATGGAGCTTAGCACTGCTAGTCTCTTCCCCTCACATGACCACCGACAGTGACCATAGGCTGCACCAAAAGGTGCTTTGTATTTCGTGAACTTATGAACTTCATCGAGCCTGATCAACGGTTGAGATCTCCAATGATCCGATGGTCCAAATATCATCGCGATCTCACATATCACGATTTCTGTGATGAAGGATCTTGATACTCCAAGTCGCGATCACTGAGACTCCGAGATGGAACTTAGCACCGCTAACTTCTTCCCCTCATGTGACCACCGACGGTGACCACAGGCTGCACCAAAAAGCATTTCGAAATTTCGCATATCAGTGTTTTTGTCGTGCTCTGATCTATCGCCACGTGCCCCTCTTGGATCAATGATCCAAATCTTATCGCGATTTTTCCACTTCACGGGCCTTTTTCATGCCTGATCAATGGTCTACAATCCTTGGTGATCTAACGATCTAGATCTTTTCGTGATCTCGCATATTGCGAGTTGGGAGGTTAGAGAACTTCCTTCCTTTGACGTTTTAGTTAGAGAAATGATGATCTATGACCACATGTCCTACCTGAAGATGGACGGTCCTCCTTCTTTAGGGATTTTTTAAGCCCGCTTCACCTTGCACTTTAAAGAACGTGCAAGTTCTCCTGGATCCAACGACGGTCGGACCCCATGCTCAGATCTAACTGTTGGAAAATATTTAACAGACAACGAATGCTTTTCAGTGATGGAAATTACAACAATGAATATGGCATGAGTACAGAAAGTATGTAATAGATGGGCATTATGAGAAGACGTTGTAGAGAAGATTAAAATAAGCTCAGAAGATTGATGGAAAGTACAACAATGTATATGGAATGAGTACAAAAAGTATGTAATAGATGGGCATTATGAGAAGACGCTGCAGAGAAGATTTGAATAAGCTCAGAAGAGATAGTGCAGAGGATTGTTGGCAAGAATAACGATGGAAAAGATCAACATGATTAGCAACACAGTGATAATGGGGGAGGAGCAACAACGGTGATCGTTGGATCAACAATTCAGAATTCTCGATGACTGTCAGATCTCAATTTAGACAAGAAGAGAACACAGATATGAAGGATAGATCTTGGGTGGAAGATCCGAGCACAAGGATCAACCATTGTAGGATCCAGGAGAATATGCACGATCTTTAAAAGTGCAAGGTGAAGCGAGTTCGCTAAATCTCAAAATCCTGATGCAGACACAATGAAGACTTGTGAAATCATGAAAAGATCCTGACCATCAATACACCAAAAGATGTGGACCATTGATCTAAGCTCCATTTCGGAGTTTCTCCTATCATGACTTGGAGTGACAAGAACCTCCATCGAAGGAATCGCGAGATGTGAATTCATGATGAGATCTGGACCGTAGATTCATCGAGATCGTGGACCATTGATCTAAGCTGCATTTAGGAGTTTAGCCTATCGCAACTTGGAGCGGCAAGAACCTCCATCGAAGGAATCACGAGATGCGAATTCACGATGTGATATGGACCGTAGATTCATCAAGATCGTGGACCGTTGATCCCACGCCATTTCAGAGTTTCACGAATCGCAACTTGGAGAGGCAAGAAACATAACCACCGAAATCATGATTTAATCATAGCTGTCAGATCAAGAAATGATCTGGACTGTTGATCCGACTCCTTTTCGGAGTTTCGTGAATCGCAACTTGGAGAGGCAAGAAACATAACCACAAGAATGTCGAAATCGCGATATGAAAAATCACGATATGATCTGAGCCATTGAATTAAGATCAGATCTGGACCATCGAATCATAGGACAAGTCACTGACTTGGAGTCAACAGAGCATGGTGTGGAAACTCATGAGATGCGAGATCGTGATAAGATCTGGACCGTCGGATCTATGGATATTTCAACCATCGATTAGACTCAATGAAGTTTATAAACTTGTGAAATATGAAGTGCCTTTTGGCACAACCTATGGTCATCGCCAGTGGTCATGAGAAGGGAAGGAGTCAGTTCAGATAAGCTCCATTTTAGGGTTTCAGGGATCGCGACTTGGAGAGTTTAGATGCCTCATCTCCAGATTCACGAAATGCGAATTCGCAAAATGCACTTTATGCATAAGCGCTTGGTCATGGCCATGGTCATATAGAGGAAGGAGCTAGCGCAGAAAAGCTCTGTATCGGAATTTCAGAGATCACGACATGAAGTGTCGAGACACTTGGCCACAGGAATGTCGAAATGTTGAAACCCGATTTAAGGGCAAGGTTAATAAATTTCATCCAACGATGCAGATAAACATGAATATGATCGGAGGGCTACTATTCTCTCTCACGGTTAATTCATCAGTTACAAATCAGTTAGCAAAACTGATTCATGATTCCTGATCAGTTGGCGTTTCAGTTGCTTAGACGGTTTTTCTTTTGCTCAGAAGCTTCGAAGTGTAATTGCTGTGGGTGTTGTGCATAAAAAGAAAAATATAAAGATTGTGTGGGGTTGGTCATTCTCGACAAAAAATGAATTAAACTGGAAGAAAGGGAAAATCACAGGATGCGCAGTGTGAGACTGAAAATATGCACAGTGTGAGACTAAAAATATGCACAGTGTGAGATAAAAATCATAGAAGAGTAACAGATGAGGAATAGACTTGAAGGAAAGCAGAATGGTAGAACAAGTTGAAGCATAGCATAATTGCAAAACAAACAAAGGAAGAGAATAATTGCAGAACAGTTAGAAGAAGACCAGATTTACAGAACAAAGAAGAAGTGGTAAGAATCAATTTATCTATGTAGTTGGTTGTTTAATCATTCATTTATATTCTAGGGTGGTTGGGAGGTTCTAGGGAGGACTTTTGTCCTCAGAGGTTCAAGTGGGAGCTTGAACATAGGGATTTGTAGCTTCCATCTGGTTGTAGCTAGAGAAACTAGGGTGGCAGGGTGGTGCAAGGGAGAACAAGTGTTCTCTGTTATACAGGTTGGAGCCTATGTAACTGGAAGTTGGTGCTTCCATCTAGTTGGTGCTGGAACATTAAGGGAGTTGGTGCTTCCTTCTAGTGGGTGTTAGAGAAACCAGAGAGTTGGTGCTCTCAAACAAGTTGGAGCTTGTAAAACAGAGGTAGTAGCCTCACATTGAGTTGGTGCTCAATTAAAGATGATGTACAGAACTTAAAAGACTGCCTATCATTTCAAAGAAGAAGAGATTTTCTCCCTTTATGGGTTTCCTCGTGAAAATCTGTCTCTGTGTATATCTTATGTGTGACTGATGCTCATTATTTGTATCGTCTATATGTTGTATAATATTGATGGTCACTTGAAGAAAATTTAAGAATGGTTTAATAGATTTATTAATGTTTAAGCACAGTAACAGCTGATTCACCCCCCCTCTCAGTTGTCTTAGTAATTCCAACACTAACTCCCAAGATTTTTCCTCCATCTGTGCACTCGAACTATATGAATTCAGATCTGACGGTCAATGGGAATTCTCAATGGGATCCAATGATCATTGTCACTTCTCCTCCCGATCTTACAGATCCTCCTGACCTGGAATAATTTCTAAGTGTGAAAGGCCTCGACCTTTGATCTGTCTAAGATCCTGAGTATGCTATCTCTCTTGAGCTTTGGCAATTAGTTAACCTCGTCCCTGGTGCACACCTCTGCATTGCATGTGACTCTGCACTAATCCTCCTAAGCTTACATTGTTCCTATTTTTCCATCACTACACACTTTGATCTTGCCATCAATGACAAGCACACTCTGCCAATAAACATGCCAACAATATCCCCCTTTGGCATTGATGGAAACCCTCAATGATTGTGCTAATCTGTTTGGACCTAACCTCATCCCTGGTGCACACCTATGCACTGCGTGCGACTCTGCGCTAATCCTCCTGAGCTTACATTGTTCCTATTTTTCCATTGCTACACACTCTGATCTTGCCATCAATGACAAGCACACTCTGCCTATAAACATGGCAACAATCTCCCCCTTTGGCATTGATGGCAACCCTGAATGACTGTGCTAATCTGTTTGGACCTCCAACTATAGCATCCGGTCCGGACCACTCCTTTTCTCCCCCTTTGACATCAATGTCAAAGAAAAACTTCTCCCCCTGAGCTGTTGCAGTATTTTTAGGAGGCATCAGATATTAAACCAACACAAACTCCCCCTGACAGGATGGACTGTCTTATTTGAGGCTTGCAGAATATTTGTATCTAAATTAGAGTCTTCTCCTTCTGATTCTTAGACCTGTTCATATTCATATTCAACTGTGTCCTCTATAGCAGACTCAATATTTCTCACCTCTCTTACTGGGACTCCTTCATCAACCTTTCTTGTCATAATTGGATGACTCCCCCTGTCACTGTTCTCTCTCTGCTTTTGATTGTTCTCCCCCTTTATTTCTAAAAGTTTATCTTTCCTTGACAAAGTATTTCCTCTTGTTATCTCTACAGGATGTCATGTATATCATTTTGTAAAACAAATTGTTGTTGTTGAAGATGTTGTTGTCCTACTGAAACACTACGTAATTGTGGCTCGTACTTTTCAAACAACCCTTGGATCTCCCCATTGATTCTCATCGATCTCTTGTTAAGCCCTAATATTGGCTCATTACCCCTTAATTGGGGCATATTATATTAGTAATGTTATTTTATTTATGTCGGCTTTAGGCCATTAGTTGTAATTATGCCTCCTAGTCTGCTATATATAACCAATGAGACATTTTCATTTTCAATAATCTTGTACTTGAACATTTAAGTGGGGTAAAAGGAGGTTTCTCCCTCGAAGAGGATTTTATCTAAAATTATCTCTTTTTCAAGGCGTTGAGTACTTTTTCTGAGGTTTTTCTATGCTATATTGATATTTGGTTCTTAACATATGCTATTAGAGCTCAAGGTCTTGGGGTTTCTCTACTACATCTGAGACACCTTGTAAGTTTCACTATAACTTTGTTTCTACGTCGTTTTAGAAGGAATGGCTTGGAGGATATTGAGTATATGGATCAAGGTACATTGGGTTAAAAATTGAGCCCCTGAGGCCTTATACTTTCGGAGATACAACCTGTACAAGATAGGGTTTTGGAATCATCCTAAACTGAGTCATTGCCGAATTTTTGCTATAAAAAATTTTCTGTAACATTTCAGACCTTGAAATTTGGAGGATATTTAAAAAAATTAGTAAGGTATTTTTGGTAAACATTTCAGCTTCTGGGTCATCTTAAATTTGTAGATACACCTTGTGTAAGATAGGGTATCTGACTAGTCCTATTGACTAGTCTCAAGAAGGTGTTCTAGGTAAAACAATCATAACTTCTTCCTAGAGTATCCAAATTGAGTGGGACTAGTTGCATTGGATTGTGGACAATCTGTAGTATTTTTGGTGCAAGTTTTAGAATTTTATATTAAATATTTTGTGTGGGGAATGCTATACAAGTGAGATCTCCTAGAAAGGCCAAAAATCAGCAAGTTGTGGGGAAGTTACCATAAATTCCACTTGGCACATCCAATTTTGATCAGATCTATGGAATTGCAGAGAAGAAATATCAAAGAATTACATAAAACAAAGTTTCATACCCATAAGGGCCGAAACTTGGGAGATACAACAGAAGAAATAGTGTCTAGCAGAACCGCCTCAAAATCAAGGTTCAAAAGTGATACTTGGCCAACATGCCACCCAAAAAGGGAACTTCTACACCAAATAAGCCTCCAGAAAATCCTACTTGGACTCTTGATGAAGGTGAAGAAATGCGTAGGGACATAAA
>ML793127.1:38274-51263 GCA_009831015.1 Picea engelmannii
TTCACGAGTACACCCAGTTTTCCATGTTTCATGCTTAAAGAAGGTTATAGGCGACAAGATCCCAGTTCAAACTATATTTCCAGAACTTTACGAGGAAGGAAAAATCATATTGGAGCCTGAAGCCATCACTGACACAAGAATTCGCTAGCTGAGAAATAGATCCATTTCAGAGTATCTCATTAAATGGAGGAAACTATCGGCTGAAGATTCCACTTGGGAAGATGAGTATTTTATACAGAAGCATCCAAAGTTACTCAGGCATTGTGGACAACACTTGTCTCAAGGGGAGGGGCATGTTAAGCCCTAATATTGGCTCATTACCCATTAATTGGGGCATATTATATTAGTAATGTTATTTTATTTATGTCGGCTTTAGGACATTAGTTTTAATTATGCCTCCTAGTCTCCTATATATACCAAGGAGACATTTTCATTTTCAATCATCTTGTACTTGAACATTTAAGTGGGGTAAAAGGAGGTTGCCCCCTCGAAGAGGCTTTTTATCTAAAATTATCTCTTTTTCAAGGCGTTCAGTACTTTTTCTGAGGTTTTTCTATGCTATATTGATATTTGGTTCGTAACATCTCTATTACTGCAATTTCATTTTTCTTCCATGATGCATACAATCCAAGGCTTTTATGACCATATTCAATCACAAGAAAAAACCGCTACAACCACTCTCATACTTGCTTTTCTTTTTCATAGACGAAGGACCTGTATCAGTTTTCTTAGGAGTATTGATTTCTTCCTTGTTGTATCCAATACCAGATTTGTCATTTGGTGATCTCTGACTATCCAAGAGGTTATCTAGGGTCATGGAGCTGTTTAGGAACTTGCTTTGGGTGTTTGACTTCTCAACCTTCAAAACTTCAGCTTTCATCTTATGACATGATTCTTCTTCTACTTCTTCCATGGGATAAATGCTAACTGAACATTCTTTTATTGTATATGTGTCTTCTTCTTTACTTGCAGGGGAGGATTCAATATCAACATCATTAATTTTCCTTATGCCTTTATTCACCACTTGTCTTGAGTTTACATTTACCTTACACTCTTTGGACATGAACACCTCTTCACTGTCTCTGTCACACTTTTGACTTGTACTGAGAAAAATATGTTTCAGACCATCCACAAGTAGAACGTACTGAGCATCTCCTTTGTCATTACTCAAACTCACCATCCCTCTATCCTTGATTTTACCTGGTTCATCATTTTCAAGGATCACATTTCCTGTTTTGATTTTACTTATGGACAGAAGCTTATCCTTGTCTCCAATCATGTGCTTGGAACATCCACTGTCTCTATTCTCAGAGGCCCTTTGTTTTTGAGTTGAAAGTGCTAGACCACATTTTTCACTATCTTTCCTTTTCCATGTGCTGGCCTTTCTATCTAAGAAATTTATCCTTGGATCTTCTTTCTAATTCTTTAGATGGCATTTTGCAGCTTTGTGGCCAAAGTTGTGACAGTTATAGCATTCAATCTCTTTGTTCAATAGGTCAAAATTATTGTTGCAGCATTGTCTACTCATTGACTGTTTATTATTTCTTGACCTCCTCAGTTGCATGTCTCTAGACTTAATTTGGAAATTTGCAATATGTGATGGTTTGTTACTTGGATGTATCATTCTTTGTTGTTTATTCTTTGGAAATCTTAATTGCTCATGTCTAAGTCTTAAGGAATAATTTACAGCTTTGTGACCAAAGTTAGAACAGTAGAAAAAATATCCATAAAAAAATTGTTTGTACCTGGAAAATGGTTGTCTTCTTTGAGCAAATCAATTTCTTCCATGCTAATGATTTCCTTGAGCAGGGAATGTATTATTTCCTTTTTCTACAGATTCAGTTTTGGCACCTTTTTCTTTACTCCTCTTGGGCGGTTGATTATCTTCCTTTGTTTCTGCAGGTTTGTTGTCATCATTGGTTGTAGATTTGACAAACTTGATGAAGTCTTTGTTGCTTGGATGACCACTACTTGATCCCTCTTCATAACCCAAACATGTTTTCAGCTTTGGATTCCTTTTCTGATTCAGAATGGTGGCTAATCCTTTTGAGGCTTTGATACTTGATAGATTCCGATGATACACAGCTTGAAACTTCTCCAACTCTTTCCTAGTTTTCACTACTTCTTCTTCCAGAGCTTTACATCTTGCCTTCTTTTCTGATAACTATTGTTTTAGAATGTCCTCAATTTTCTTTGCCTCTTCTAATTCCACTTTTAGTAGGGAAAAGTCTTCATCATGCTGTTTACTGCCTTTCTCGAACTGTATCAACAATTCTTTTTTCTTTCTGTTCTTAATTCTGAGTCTGTCAATCTCTTCCAGTGCACTGATTAGTTCTCCTTCCATATAAACCACAGCTTCTTCTTCATTAGCCTCACTTCCTATGCTTTTATTATCATAATCCTCTTTGGCCATAAGCATGAAGTCATTTAGTTTATTTCCAATAGAAGAGTCATCGTCTTCATCATCTGAAGGATCATCATCATTGTCTACACATAAACTTTTCTTTCTATCAAATCTTTTGGATTTGTACTTCTCTTCACCTTCAGAGTTCTGGTCCTTCTTCTTGTGTGGACACTTATTTGCAAAGTGACCTATCTTACCACAGTCAAAACATTTGAAGGGAAGATTGCCTTGATATTTTCCTGATCCTTTCTTTAAACTTCTCACAAATATTTCCTCAATATCATCTAAATTTGAATCAATATTCTCATCTGCTTTAAAAGATGCTTTTCTAGTAATGGATATATCTTTGTTGATTCTCATTTCATATGCAGTTAGAGTTCCTAGGAGTTGATAAATGGACATATTTTTAAGATCATTTAGTTCTTCTATTGCAGAGACTTTTGGATTAAATTTATCAAGCAAATATCTTAAAATCTTCTGAACTAAAATTGATTCTTCAATCTTCTCACCAAGACCCTTCATGGCATTCACAAGTTCTTCAACTCTTAAAAAGTACTTTCTAACTATTTCATCTTCATTCATCTTTAGTTGTTCAAACTTCAACCTAAGTGTTTGAAGTTTGGCATCTTTTACTTTCTCATTTCCTTCATAGTTGCTAATGAGTTTGTCCCACATTTCTTTGGCAGTTTGAAGATGCATCACCTTTACAAATTCGGATTTTACAAGTCCATTCAAGATAGCATTCATTCCCTTAGAATTAAAGCTAAATTCTAACTTATCATCCTTGGAAGAAATCACAACAGGCTTTATGTATCCAGTCTCTACTACATCCCAAACATCAGCACCTAAGGCCATTAGGTATGTTCTCATTCTAACCTTCCAGAAGGAAAAATTCATTCCATTAAACAGAGGAGGCTTAGTGATCGAAGTCCCTTCATGACTTGTCATTTTTAAGCTTACAGATCTACCTTTAGATAAAAGGAACCTACTCTGATACCAATTGTTGGACAACTGAGAGAGGGGGGGTGAATTTGTTGTTACCGTGCTTAAACAATTATTCTTATTTTAAACTCTTTATAGAGAACTCAATGACAATCACAATAATGCAGAGAGGTAAGCAATAGAACATTCGACATTAGTCACACATATGAAATATACAGAGACATATATTTCTCGAGGAAACCCGTAAAGGGTAAAAACCTCTTCTTCTTGGTATGATAAGTAATCTTTACATTCTGTACATTATCATACATATGAGATCCAACTCATTGTGAGGATACAACCTCTATTTTGGAAGCTACAACTTGCTGAGAGCACCATCTCTCTATTTTCTCTAGCACCGACTAGAAGGAAGCACCAACTCCCTGAGTGTTCTAGCACCGACTAGATGGAAGCACCTACTTCCACTTATACAAGAACCAACTTGTTTGAGAGAACCGACTCTCTGGCTTCTCTAGCACCCACTAGAAGGAAGACCAACTCCCTGAGTGTTCCAGCACCAACTGGATGGAAGAAACAACTTCAAGTCACATAGGCACCAACCTGTATAATAGAGAACAACAGTTCTCCCTTGCACCACCCTGCCACCCTGGTTTCTCTGGTTGCAACCAGATGGAAGCTACAACTCCTTGTGTTCAAGAACCCACTTGAACCTCTGAGGAAAATAGTCCTCCCTAGCACCTCCCTACCACCCTGATTATAAATATTTTATACTAAAACTTATTACAGTGATTCAATAGTTGTCATTGGCTTAGCAGTCTTATCACTGTTCTGCTATGCTGCTCTGCTCTCCTGTATCAGTGTCTCTCTGCCTACATCTTCTTGTACTTTCTGATCTTCTTCTTTTCTCTACAAGTGCACCTCATCCTTCTTTTTTTGTCTCAGCTATGCATCTTTGTTCTTTTCTTCTACTGCGCTTTATGCTCTGCGTCTTATTTTGATTCTATGAATTACGCCTCTTCTGTGTATTTCAGCTCCTGCCCACAACATGTTACTTCCTGTGTGTAATTCCTCTCCACAACAACATCCATCTCTTCTATGTTCTACATATTTATACTATTTGTGCACCTTCTTCATCCTCCATGCACAGTGCCTCTGCATTCTCTTCACCATGCCATGGTTCTGCTCATCGGGTTGTTCACTGCCACTCCACATTTTCTCTTCTTCGCTCACTCAAGCCTCAAAAAGAAAAAACTACATCTTTCTTATGTCTATGCCTCATCTGTTACTCATCTCTGAGTTTTATCTCACGCGCATGCTGTAATTTTCCCTTTCTTACAGTTCAACTCATTTTTTCTTTAGTACAGTCAACCACGCACAGTCATTGCATGTTTCATTTAACCACTTCCTCTGCGATTACACCTCGAATCTTCTTGGGAAAAAACACACAGCAACTAAATTGCTAACCGTCCAAGAACCATGATTCAGTTCTACTAACTAAATCTTAACTGATCGATTACCTGTGAGGTGAGATAGTAACCCTTTGATCAAGATTCCAATTAACCAACACTGTTGGATTAAATCCGTAGGATTTCCCGTTTATCTCATATGCCCACTAGCTGTGACCGAGCGCTAAACAAAATTTGAATTTCATGATTTCACATCTCGGCATTCCTATGATGAAGGGTCTTGACACTCCAAGTCATGATCACTGAGACTCTGATATGGAGCTTAGCACAGCTAGTCTCTTCCCCTCACGTGACCACCGGAGGTGACCATAGGATGTGCCAAAAGACGCTTCGTATTTCGTGAACTCATGAACTTCATTGATTCTGATCAACAATTGAGATCTCCAATGATCCAATAGTCCAGATCTCATTGCGATCTCACATATCATGATTCCTATGATGAAGGATCTCGATACTGCAAGTTGTGATATTCAAGACTCCGAGATGGAGCTTAGCACCGCTAGCTTCTTCCCCTCACGTGACCACCGACGGTGACCACAGGCTACGCCAAAAGGTGTTTCACAATTTTGCATATTGATGTTTCTATCGTGCTCTAATCTATCGCCACGTGCCCCCCTTGGATCAATGATCCAGGTCTTATCGCGATTTTACCACTTCACGAGCCTTCTTCATGCCTGATCAACGATCCACAATCCTTGGTGATCTGACGGTCCAGATCTTTTTGTGATCTCGTATATCGCTAGTTGGAAGGGTAGAGAACTTCCTTCCTTTAACCTTTTAGCTAGCAAAATGATGATCTGTAACCACGTGTCCTGCTCAAAGATGGAAGGTCCTCCTTCTTTTGGGATTTTGTAAGCCCACTTCACCTTGGACTTTAAAGAACGTGCAGGTTCTCCTAGATCCAATGAAGGTCAGACCCTGTGCTTGGATCTAATGCTTGAGATTTTTCCTCCATCTGCGTGCTCGACCTCTCTGAATTTAGATCTGATGGTCATCAAGAATTCTCAATGGGATCCAATGATCACTGTCGCTTCTCCTCCCAAGCTTACACATCCTCCTGACTTGGAATAATTTGTAAGTGTCAAAGGCCTCGAACTTTGATCCATCTAAGATCCTGAGTACACTATCTCTCTTGAGCTTTGGAAATGAGTTAACTTCGTCCTTGGTGCACACCTACACACTGCGTGCGACTCTACGGTAATCCTCCTAAGCTTACGTTGTTCCTTTTTTTCCATCGCTGCACACTCTGATCTTGCCATCAATGACATGCACACTCTATCTGTAAACATGCCAACAATCTCCCCCTTTGGCATTGATGGAAACCCTAAATGACTGCACTAATCTGTTTGGACCTAACCTTGTCCCTAGTGCAGACCTATGCACTACGTGCGACTCTTCGCTAATCCTCCTGAGCTTACGGTGTTCCTGTTTTTCCATCACTGTACACTCTGATCTTGCCATCAATGACAAGCACAATCTGCCTATAAACATGTCAACACTTCTGATCTGGACTGCAAAGACACTTCTTCTTCACCATTCCTTGTTTCTTATATAGTCTTCCAACTGGTGTGAGCTACAAAGCATTGTGTCCCTTTGTTTGGACCATCGCACCTCTTCATTTAAATTAACAATAATAACATTTTTTTCTCTATTATTATTCAAACATTATCCTGAAGGGTTTTCAATTTAGTGAGGGTGTTTTTCATAAATCGATCATTGATATGGATCAATTTCATTTTTAACTCAATCCCATGTCTCTTTATTTCATTCTCAATTTACATTGATCATATGTAAGCTTTTTGATTGGATTTTTAATGCATTGCAAGTATTGTATTACTTAAGATAAATTAGGACAAAGTCCAGATCCTATTCAGTTCAACATTCCTTCTTGACCGAGAAAAATTTCTTGTTTTGTGTGTTAAATTTCACACAGAAACACTTTGAGACCTCTATTCCATATGACCATAGCCGGTGACTAGGTGCTAAGCCAAACAAGTGCTCAATCATTTATCAAGATCAATGCTTACGTTTTAATTGCACATTGATATTGATAGTTCTCGTTCAGTTCGATATTTTTGTGTTTTGGGACTCCACCCTTTGCAATCTTTTAATTATTCCAGAGAAAATTTTGCCAGAGTGCTTATCATCACATCCCTGATTAATAAATTTCACATGTCCAGGAGCTAGGACCATGGGCTTAGGCACAAAGGCTCTCCTGCTCTTTGGGTGTTTGGCTATTTGTGACTCTGGGACTTTGGGCTACTTGAATTATGAAGTAGTTCAATCCCTCCAAAGGCTTACCAATTGAATAATTCATAACACGATGATGATCATTTGTTGTTGGTTAAAATCTCATTCTTACTCTATCCTTCCATTATGCTTGATCTAATGATCATGAGAGAACCTGGAGGATCTTAAATCAATGACCAGTATTAGTTCACGACTTCTCCCTTCGACGCTTCAGGTAGTTGCTGGTATGAGGAATTAGATATCCCTAAAGGACATACTCTCGTAGTGATGTAGCTTTCTGAAATCACTGTTGATGTGGCATTGGCTGAGTGGTTTCCACATGTCACCTAGATTCGTGGCTTACGTATACATAAAGTTCCAACTAGACCTTGACACTTGCCACCATATGATTATGCCATGTGTCCTTGTTGAGGTGGATCTCCTGAAGTGTCATAATTCTTTCCCCTTTGGATCATATATCAGATGGTCTAGTTTTCACCTAAATTCTTGATCCAACGACCCTCATTCACTTCAGGACTTTGGGGCTCTGGCCTTGGGGTGAACTTACTTGTTTTATACCCCTTTTCGTCGAAGTGGTCAGTGCAAAAGTTGACCACCATTGGACCCGCCTATCCTCATCCAATGATAACCGTGCATTTCCCATATCTGATGGCCCTCATTCACTTCGAGAATTCAGGGCTCTGACCTTCGGGTGAACTTACATGTTTTAGAACTCTTTTTTCCATAGTGGTAAACATCGTAGTTGACCATCTCCTTTCCTTTACTATGATCTGACGGTTCCAATGTTTTCACTCCAGATCAATGGTTGACGACATTTTGTGACTTCAGGGCTTCGCCTGTCAGGTAAACTTACATGTTCTTGGTTTCTTTTTGCCAGAGTGGTCTGTGTCAAAGTTGACCGTCTCCTTTCCTTTACTGTGATCTGACTGTCCAAGATTTTCCCAAGAATTATATCAATGGATAGGATTCTTCCCTGATTCTTTTGGAGTTTTGTTATGGGAATTTCAATCCCGAAAGCATTTCTACAATGCGCTCTCCCTTATGAGCTTCAATTAATGTCCTCCCTTCTAAGTTTTGGGTTTATACTGGATTATTTTTCACCTTGTTGACATCAATGAAAATATCATACCACTGTGTCCAACACCTGATGCCACTAGAAAGAGCCATCCACCTTTTCCACTGAATTAACATTTCAAGCCTATGGTTTTGATAAACCATGATATTCACCCTTTTGATGGGGAATGGAATGTAATGTCATCTTCATTTTTTAGTTAAAGACATCATGTGATGATTTCCTAGTGGTCTTATGTACATGCCTACAATATAGCGTTAATGCACTGAATCCCATTAGAAATCTGTAGTTAACTACACTCGGGCTAGAGTAGTATTGGGATGGGTTATTGCTCAGGAAGTCCTAGTGTTTTACATGCTTATGAAATTTTATAAACTTAGACCAATTTATCACACATGCATCATGGGAATTGTTCTCCTCTCACTTTCTCATATATAATTGAGGTGAAGGAGGTGCTTTAAGCATGCAATGGAGCGTTATGTAAATCTTGTTGCGAATGAAGCATAGCCAACATCTATTTCTTTTAATAGATAAGCTACCCCATTCTATCAATTTGTGTTCTACAATGTTTTTCTATCTTATTCATTAATAGAAGTTGGATTTCACTATATTTATGTGCTATCTTCTCTATTTTGCCTTTTGTCTCATTTAGTTCTCAAAATAATCCATATCAACTTCAGGACTACAAAATTTATTCCTGACGTCAAAGAGTTATTCAATAAACCCCACAAGGCAAAGAACTAGAGGAGCTCTAGGTATGCGATAATTTACAAGCAAATTGACACCAATTATTATGGATATAGGAATGACGAGGATGGTATCTTGGAGAAATTCAAGTGGTCTGCGAAGGAGGAAATGAAAGTCAAAGAGGGAGTTGCATAGGATCGAGTCTGTGTGTTATATTATGAGAGGAACCTAAGAGTGACCCTTGTTTTTTCCTTCGCATTAAAGAAAATCATCCACAAAATTTAATTGTGTAGATTTGAATTTGTATTTTTTCAATTAATTTTTTTTTCTTCTGTCCTTCCACTCACATACAAATCTATACATGTGTTTTTCTACCATAACACCCTCCCTAATTTCTTATTTTACCTTTTCCCTAAGAAAATAAATTGAACCCCCCTACTAAAAGTTTCTACTGGAAATCCTCTCAGACTCTGTTGGCCCTTGACCACGTTTTGAGGATTCTTGGTCATGTTTGACCTAATTTTGGGACTTCGATAGGCTGTCGAAGGCAAAGCACAAGACAAAGTGGAGATCGCGGAATCTCGACCCCTTTTAGGGAACGTTTTTGGATTCGGGATGATGTAATGGGTATGGGGATGTCGGCGCATGGGTTTACCCATGCTTAGGCCTATTTTGTAATGTATAAATAAGTAGTTAGGCGATGTAAGAAGAAGACCTAGTAGGCCAGTGTGCTAAGTGCTAGAGTTTGATCTATGTGATAGAGAGTTGTAAGTTCTTTGTGCATACTATGTGAGGCTTGCAAGGCTAGTGAAAGTAACTATAAGAGACTATGTGAAAGCTTGGTGTTGTACCCTAGCTAGAAGAAGGAGGACCTGGCAGAGTGTGTGCATATCTCTTGTCTTCTGCAGAGTGGGACTTGGATGCTATATTCCTATAAGAAGCTTGACCAAAGATAATAAAGAAGAGAAGAGTTGGTGGACGTAACCCCAGGTTGGGGGTGAACCACATACACGTTGTGTTTCTCTTCTTTGTGCGATGTATTGATGTGTTTCTGTGTTTACTTTCTTAGTGCTTCGATATAGATGAATGATAGATAGATCTGTTGATGCTTATTTCTTAATGATATGGATGGATGTTAGATCTGAATTATGTACATATTCTTAGTGCTTAAATACCTTAGATCTAAATGAATACTATGATACTCTGTAATTAGGGTTTGACTGTGTTGTAACTAAGACTGGATATTGATGAATGTTAACTATTGAGTGCTCTGTTAAGTGTTAGAATCATAGATCTATGTCCCAGCTAAGGTTGTAGACACTGGAGTCTTGCAACCACCCCTGCCTCTACCTCGAGTGATACTTCATCTGCTTCGCAAGTGTTGTCGAAATGGCTAGTAGTTAGGGTTTTGTTGGTGCGTTGTTGTAGCATTGAACCCTAGTTCTGCCCCTGTTCCAACAAATGGTTACATTGTCGGGACTTGAAACTCTGATTGCTGGGAATTGAGGAAGAAGAAGCTTTGTGCAAAGATCCGACCTGAAACTGTGATTGCTGGGAACTGAGGAAAAAGAATCTTTGTGTGAAGATCTAACCTGAAATTGTGAAAGATTTGTGCAATATTCTACTTGATCTGTGAAGCTCTATGCTAAGAAAAGAAGTCTGATATGAAGAAAAGAGGTAAGATCTGAACACTTTGTGCTCTGATAGAGGTAATAATAGTGAAATTTTTTAGATCTGGAAGCTGTGTGCTCTGTTGAAGATAAGATTAGTGGAAATTTTTGTTTCTAAATTATGGATCTAGGTATGTTTGATAAGATTTGTCCTAGCTTGAAAACTAGGGCACTGACAGAAGAAAGAATATTTGATATGAGTAGATCTGATAAGAATAATGAAAGATATGTTATACCTATGCATAGAGAGAATGTTTGGACTAACAAATGGATGTAGGACCCTAGAAATAATTTGTTGTAGGTTAGCTACCATGATCCTAGTGCACGGTATAGGAAAGTTTGGGGATCATTTAAAAGAAAACGAGGATTAACCCTTTGTTACAGTTGCATATGACCGGGACATCTGGCTAAGGAATGCCCTGGTAGAAGATCTAGTTTTATTTGTTGTAGAGCTATGGACTATGAAGTATTGGATTGCCCTAGAATGATTGCTAAGGTTGAAAGAATGAATATGAACCAAGAAAACCCTAAGGTAGATCTAGAAACTAAGATTATGGAAAAACCCCAGAAAGAATTAAAAAAAGTGTTGCTACAGATGAAAGAAACATTGAATGACCACCGACATATCAACTTATCAGATATCTTCAAAGAAAAAGAGTGCATTGAAGAAAGAATAGGAGACTTCGACATTGAATTTGTTCTGGATGAGGAAACACAGGTGAATATCATGACAAAAAGAACTTGGGAACTTTTAGGAGAGCCTGCTATGATTCCTTCATTGGGAGGAATATGATTATTCAGAGGAAAACTGGTAACCCTATGTGGAAGACTTACCCAGATATCTATGAGTGCTCATGGAACTTCCATAGAGGAAGATTTTGAGGTTGTTAAATTTATTGAGAACATCGCTCCATTTACTATGTTACTAGGAAAACCTTGGATTGAGAAGGACCACACTAGAAGGAAAGAAGAAGAAGTCTTAGAGTAGAAAAAACAAGAATTAAAATATTTCATGACCAGGAGGATCGTGTGGTTGATTGAAGAACAAGAGAACAGATTGAAGCTAATTAGGACCGAATACTTGCATGTCGAAGTTGGAAGGACACATGAGGTACATGAGAGTAGATCATCTACCCCATATAGAGAAGAAGTATTTCCCTTGAATCTTAGGAAAGAATCTCAACAGCGCGAAGTGTTGATGGGAGAAATTGATCGTCCGTCAACTGGAAGAGCGAGTTCGTTCTGGGGTTGTCTAAATAACCCAAGATGTTTGGTGTAACTTGTTCTGACGGGTTTAATGTCTTCGTTATCCAATCTAAGAATCCTAAAATAAATGAATAAAAGAGAGAAATAACTAACTAATTACTAAACACTATATATATGTACATATGTTCTGATGTAATTGTAGTAGTTGTATTTAAGAAGAAGATATACAAGTCTCATTTATTTACATGATTTACAAGCTGCAAGTTTTAATCGAAACTTACGAAAATCAATGGAAAAATGATTGGTTTGAAAAGCAGATAAAGAAAGAACATAAAAATATTTATTGTTTTTCCTTTATAAATTTAAAGAATGTTGCAAAAAATTCAATGAAACATGAACATGTGGATAGTCAAAGATGAACTATACATTCTAGTTTCAATGATATGTAAATGATAGAAAAATACAAAGAAGCTATCATGTCAGTGAGTTATTGATGTGTATCCAAGCATCTGCATGACTGGTGAACATCCAACTGTCATGTCCAAGAGAGAAATCTACAATGAACCTTATGACTATTCCAAATAAATCCAGAACATGTATTGGCAATTTAGGTTTTAATGACAGAAAAGGAAACACAAACATAAACCCGTGATCTCATAATTATACATGATTACAAAAAGATAAATCTGGAAGCAATCTATGTATTTTATCATTCAATTTAAAACTTAAAGATAAATCTCATTATTTAAATCGAAGATATAATCACAGCATTTGTATTTTGATGAAGCAAATGATAGATGGTATTTATAATATAAACCTCCTACACATCATAGATCATTTAATCTAAAGATATCAGACCTGCACATGTAACATGATTAAAAAAAGATAAATAACAACATTATAAACAAAAGTCTAAAGCCAAAATGCATATATGTCATTCTATTAAGTTTTTGGAATCACTTGTCCATTCTGTAGTCCTAGAAGAATTGTTTTGGATAATAGACTTTAAAGATTGGAAAAATTAATACATAAATGATAATAATTAACCATGTATTGATAAAAAAGAATAAAGTTATTTAAATCATTGCATAATAAATTATTCAAAGAATATGAAGATATTATATGAAAATAAAACCATTTTACTTACAGGACAAAAGCCATTAAGCAATTTGGAATTTCATATTCTTCTTTGAAAATACTCGTCCATTCTCCTAAAGATTCCAACCATCCATTACTCCATTTGAAAAGAAATAAAAAGTTTACAAAAGAAATAATATACAAAAGAGAAAGGA
>ML793127.1:57844-75614 GCA_009831015.1 Picea engelmannii
TAGATAATTCTTTGATTATTATTATTTTGAAATGAGATGCAAAATGAAAAAAGAATTTAATTAATTAATATCACCAAATGATTTCATGAAAATGAGAAACCAACCAAGATATTATTTGATGAAGTATTGAACCCATTATTCAACATAGTCAAACTTGTTAATGAACAAAAGAAAGAACACATAATCATAATTTAAACGAAAGTAAACATTTGATAAAAAATAACGTTTTTGTTTAAATTGAGATTTTTATGCTCGTTTCTAACTTTTGACATATACTCCTGTAATAAATGTCTCATACTATAGTGAATGTATTAAGTTTGTCTCAAAGCAAGCCAAGGTATGGAACTATTTGAAAAGGTTGATTCTGTAGCTCATTATAATTATCAAGATTCTAATAGAGGCCCTTTAAATTTTGTAAAAATATAGGGGGAGTTGTTGGGGCCCAAAATGAAGTTACTATGCCAAAAGAAGACAAGAAACATAATGGAAAGAGGAATAACGAGATGAAGCTCACTCAAAAGAAGGCTTGAAAGCTCAACAAAAAGAGAGAAAAGATCAAAAAGTTATAGAAGGTTCCAAAGGGAACTTCGCAAAGGGAAAATTTGTAAAATAGGAACTTCGTCGGGATATCAGAACAACATCACATGGTACTTCGCCATGGAGAAGAAATATAGCCGTTGGGAATAGTATAAACATTAGATCGATATGTCGAATGGGTAGAAAGACATTTATGTTCAGAAAGATCTCCACTAGACTGTTGGGGCCGCACCATAACGGACATAACTTAATTAATGAAGGTCTCTTGTCCGTTGGAAAGATCCATTATGTTACTATCTACTTATTCTGTCGATTGTTGCACCAAGAACACTTTTGCGAATTGTATCAGAGAGAACTCATTGCTCCCGTGCTATGATTAGTAATATAGACACCAGTTGTATTGTTTTGCGCACTCATTCATCCATCCGATCTAAGCGTGTATGTCAGACAAGCTCATCGCCATGGAGAAAATTGTTGAAGAAGTTCTCATCGATCTCATGGTCGAGAGAGTAATATCTGCAAGTATTCAAGCATCCTCGACGAGAGGAGTGCAAGCCTCTCCATCGACCGCTCGCAGATCCAAACCATCCCAAGTCATCACATAAAATAGAACTAAAGCATAGAGATGACCTAGCAAATGCGAAGCTGATCCCGACCATATTGTCTGATTACATCCCGCCTCTAGCCGACATGATGAGTCGAGAGAGTGTGCCATTAGATTTTGAGTACACCATGGTTACTGTGTACCTCCCAAAGGGGATACATGCAGTAAGAGCACAACAGGAAAAGATCACAGTGTTGAAGTTCAGTGACTTCAACCTCAAAGATCACAAGAACCATAGCATCCTCACTCCGTATAAATACTTAACCAGGACGAAGGGGAAGAATTTGAAGATAATCCCTCATCCGTGGATGATGAACCTCGTGTAGTCTACCCTATTAAACGTAATGAAAATCCCACACTTTGGAAGGCACCAGGAAGTCAACGCCTGTGTCAAACTACTCCTTTCATGTTACCATGGCGTCTACTTATGGCTAGACCACCGTATCACAGTCGATCCGATGTTGATCCATAGGATCACAGGATTGCATATGCAAGGACCTGATCCACAGGCCTTCTATCCAAAAAAGGCCATAGATCGTGCACTAGCATAGATGATCAAAGATACATACGACGATGTTGAAAAGGGGACGTGAGGCTACAAGGTAGCCTCTGTTGATATTATGGTAGTTGTGGGAGGCATTTACCTCCACGTGTAAACCTGATGAGAATGGAATATTTCGAGAAGCAAGAAGAAACCCTAATGAGTTGGCTAATAAACCTAGAAGACATGTAGGCTCAAGAAGATAACCTATATTAGGTTATTATCCTCCAAGAGAAGAAGTCTTCCAGAAGAAATGATATATACTGAACAAACAGATACCCAGAATGAGAAGTCGGGCCAGGAAGTTAGCCAGAATTACTATAAATACAAGAGGCCAATCTTCATTCTGGCAGGCAGTCTCAGAATTACAGAGCAACACTTGTGCACACTGCAGTGCCCAGTTTTTGTGCATAGGTTTCTAGGAGAGCAGCCATTGCAGTTGCTGCAGCTAGAAGATCACATTTGTCTTGGACTATCTCTTGGTTCGGGTTTGGACTATCGGATCAGCTCTTGTTGGTGTGCTATCCTTGGGGAAAGGTGCACTACCCTTTGTTTGTTTATCTAGCCTAGGGTTTTCCTCTGGAGTGATTCTCTGTCAAGGTTAAGGTGCTCGGAGGGTGGCTTCAGCCTATGGTTGGGTGACAATAGTGATATTGTCAATGGTAAAATGAGCACATTCGTTCATATTCTAACATGTTATGGGCCCACACCTCCTTCATTCAGTCTAAATGCTAGAAAGAAACATAGCCATAAGGATATTAAGCTTGTTAAAGAACTGCCGCTAGGGTTTCTAGCATGATTAGTCACCATAGCATTATCGCTAGGGTTACTAGCAGGTGCAGTTGCAGAAACCCTAATCCTCTCATTGAGGCACCTTAAGTGAAGGGATTGACTTAATTTTTAGATAGATCAATGTGCCCTAGCCTAGCGCATCTCCTGATACTCTCAGCAAGCCAAGACGTCAAGTTTGAGTTTTTGGTCAGATCTAGGGTTGACCAAGTCAAAGCATCCATGACGTACTCTATGAAGTCAGAAAACAAGTTAGATGGAGCTTCTAAATTTAGAGCATGGAAGACAAGGATTGACCTCATCCTTGCCAAGAATAAATTGTTGGATATCGTGAAGGGAGAGATCGTGGAGCCAGAGTTTGAATAAGGAAAAGAGAAGGAACCACAAAACGTTGCAGTTATGGAGAAGTTCAAAGACGGTGACATCAATGCCATGATTATCATAGTGGATTCTATAAAAGACTACTTGATACCCTACATCTCCCATCTTGACTCATCAAAGAAGATGTACGATGCCCTAACAAACCTCTTCTCAGTCAGAAACATTGGACAAATAATGAGTTTAAAGAATGAGCTCTGCAACATGAATATGAGTGATGATGATAGCATAACATCATACTTTGTGAGAATATCCCAGTTAATATATCAACTACAAGCTATTGAAGAGATCATTTTAGAGAATTGGTAATCATAGTACTCAATGGTCTTCCCAAGACATGGGATGCATTTGCCACAAGCATAAACACAAGAAAGGAGTATCCTACATTTGAAGAACTTTGGACTTGTTGTACTCAAGAAGAATCTAGGATCAGTGCAAAAGAGAAACCCCAAAAGAAGTACGATGATCAAGACTTCACAACAAGATTCAAGAATTTCAGGAACAAAAGGAAGCTTGGTTCAAGGAGGAAGCCAAATCAAGCGAAAGATATTTTAGAAATACAAGGCTTCAATTGTCAAAAGTATGGTCACTACAAGAATCATTGTCCCGACATAAAGAAAAGGAAGGAAACACATGAAGCATCAGTTGTCGAAGAAAGGGAACCCTCAAAGAAAGACAAGAAGGACAAGACATACTTCTTCTTCTAAGACAAGGTCACAATACTCTTCATAGTTCTTGTACATACCATGTTTTTTTGTACATATCTATCATATCTATTTTCCTAGAAGATAATATGTTCAAAGAGAAACTATACCTATGGAAGAAAAACAAGATAAGGATTGCTATCATTATACAAGTTAGATAATACACATGAAAGGATGAAATACATCAAACAAATCATGTGGAAGCTATTACAAGATAAGTTGAAATAATAATCAATCATGAAGAGACTTAGAAGAAGCAAAGGCAGAAAGAAGTTAGCAATCAAGAGGAAATTGGAGAAAGACTTATGACATTTTGCAGAAGACAATAAGATGGAAGCGTGGACTCTGTTAGACGGAGGGAGCCGATTATTTATTGTAGAAGACAATAAGGATGAAAACAGAAGTGTGGACTCTATTAGATGGAGGGAGCCAATTATATTCACTCATACATGAATCAAGGATTAGGAGAGAGCTAATCCTATGATCCATTGAAGATGATGAAGTATATATCCATGGTAGTAGCCATGAAAGGAAATACATGTTCAGTTCGACCTCAGAATAAATCTTCTTCGAAGAGAAGAATTAAAGTATCCCTGGTTGTCCATCCACATCCATGATCCTATAATGAAAAGAAGAAATGAAATCTTTAGGGCATGGAATCTATAAGAAACTCCATGAACCCAAGAGCTAAAGAAAAGCATCAGGAAGAACATGAGGATTCCAAGAAAGAAAGAGAAGCCAGAACAACCAGTCACTATATTAAGAATCACAAGATCACCAACCTGATATGAACTCAATAAAATCAATCAAGCAAAGGAACAGGAAGTTGTGATGAAGAACAATGTATATATGAAAGCATTGCAAGATCCAGAACTATAGGGTCTCCCAAATGGAGGGAGAAAACTATGATGATTACTTGTTCCAATAAATCAAACATACCTCTACATGAGTCTTTATATAATCTGCAATATCCATGTGTTGAAGTTCTACATTAGATGAATGCAAAGAGTGTATGAAGAGAAACCTCAAGACTTTGAAGCATACTATAAAGAGACCCTTGTATGTAGATGGAATAAGATAACTTGGTGGAGAACCTCCAATGCATAGCAGAAGCGTGGTGAAGATTTTCTATAACAGAGATATTGTATCAAGATGATTACTCAAAAGATAAGAGCTCATGATGACAAAAGAAGTGCCACTTGGATATGTTCCAGTTTTCCAACAATGATATACTTTATTGATCAGAGCTACATGAAGCCTTTAGAGAAAACCAGTGTTCCAAACTGAAGTACATTTGAAATCAAGCATTACATTGTTTGTGATGAGGTCCATAAATGAGAAAATGGTTCTCCAATACACATCTCCACAGATGAGCAGATAAGCAGACATTTTGGTAAAGCTTTTGTTCAAGATGAAAGAGTTTGCGTACTCAAGATGGAGCTCGTGGAGACGACTTCCTTACTGAAAAAGGAAGAGATGACTCCCAGGTTGGGAAGGAGCACTGATGTATTATTGATTGATGGACATTCATTTTTCAGTTCAAAAAATGGTCTAGGATGAGAAGATTCTTTCCAGTTCGGAAAGTGGATTGAGATTTCTGACGGACAGACATTTTCCAGTTCGAAAAGTGGTCCAGATTGTTGATGTATCGTAGACAATGAATTTCCATTGTGGTTAAGGTGGGAAGTGGTCTAGGGAAATCTCTCTTCTTGAGGGTTACTCAAGAAGACTGGCCCGCCTCGCTGGACAACGATTTCCCATTGTGGTTAACATGGGGAATGGTCCATTTTGGAGGTTGGTGCAGGACAACATTTCCTCTTATGGTTAACATGGGAAATGGTATGGACAGTCATTCCTTAAGGCATACTCATTCTCTCCAGGTTACACTTTGTTTAGTGTCGTAGGAATGGCTCAGGGTGGGGAATGGTCCAGGCTCAAAAATCAGGACAATTATTCTTCCTTGCTTGAGAAGAATAGTCCAGATAGCTCATCATTGATGTCTTACCTTTTGAGGGCAGATGTTTTTTGAGGATCTCATAGATGTGAGTGGAAGAATGGCCCAAATGATTCAATTTATATCATAACATTGTTTCTATGCAGGTTGATATCAGATGATTGTTATGAAGGTTGTATGACAATAGATGTATACTATTGTGGTGGATGTGTTCCACTATTTGTGACTATACGTTACTGATCAAGTACTTGTGTGCTACTTGGTGTGGTAGTGTACCACTGGATTGTAATTATGTACTACTATGGATAGACACAGTCATGTTCTATTTTTGTTCTGATTGCCTTGAAGACTATCAACAATTTTGAAAATGATTATCAGCTAGATGAATGATCAAAGGATAGATATTTCCTAGACGAAAAATGGTTCAGAGCATTTAATCTTCTATATTAGAAGAATAGATCATGTGTCACTCTGTGGAGTGAGAATCATGTCTGATTATTTAGATAAAGTATGGTTCCAAGAGATCATGCAGTTGATGACACTAATGGTGATGATTGTGCTCATGATCTAGTCATGAGATAGTCTATACAACTATGTTGATGCTATCGAGTGAATGGTATGCTTGTGCTCAAGACCATTACCAGTAATACCTCCCTAGATAGGAGGGAGTGTTGATATTATGGTAGTTGTGGGAGGTATTTACCTCCACGTGTAAACCTGATGAGAATGGAATATTCCATGAAGCAAGAAGAAACCCTAATGAGTTGGCTTATAACCCTCAAAGACATGTCGGCTCAACAAGATAACTTGTATTAGGTTATTAGACTCCAAGAGAAGAAGTCGGCCAGAAGAAATAATATATACTGAATAGACAGATACCTAGAATGAGAAGTCGGCCTAGGAAGTTAGCCAAAATTACTATAAATACAAGAGGCCAGTCTTCATTCTTGCAGGCAGTCTCAAAATTGCAGAGAAGCACTTGTGTACACTGCAGTGCCCAATTTTTGTGTGTGGGTTTGGAGGAGAGTTTCCATTACAGATATTGCAGCTAGCAGATCACATTTGGCTTAGACTATCTATTGGTTAGGGTTTGGACTATCTGATCAGCTCTTGTTGGTGCGTTATCCTTGGGGAAAGGTGTTCTACCATTTGTTTGGCTATCTAGCCTAGGGTTTTCTTTCGGAATGATTCTCTGTCAAGGTTAAGGTGCTTGGAGGGTGGCTTCAGCCTATGGTTGGGTGACAATAGCGATATTGTCAATGGTAAAACGATCACTTTCATTCATATTCTAGCAGCCTCCATCTAAAATGGTGCAGTGCACCTAGCCTACCAGTTAATAACCAAAAAGTTAGTAAGGAAGAACAGACCTACGCAAGTCACATGCTTTGTCGTTGACTTCACAAGGAAGTGCGTAGAAGGTATAGAGATGAACTGGGTGAAGTACCTATTTAATCAGCTTGAATTGGACTACCGCGAAGCACATGATCAAGGTTATGAATTCCATTTTAGTTGGCTCTTGATCCTCATCACATTTGTTTCTTGTGAAATGTCGGAAGGTGCGACCTTCCTGGATATCGAGCCATTCAAGTTGCTTGCTGCAAAGTTCACCATGCTCTGGTACTCGAGTGATATGAGTAAACAGTGGTAGTCAAATGTTTTTTTTCACACATATTACCTTCAGCTGAAGAGAGCCAGGGAATTTGAACCTCTCATGACTCCGAACACCCTACAGAGGTTCCGAACCCTAATGAATTTCTACGCAGATCGACACTTCATCTACATTATAGTGCAAGCCGATGAACATAAGGAGCAGCTTCAGTCATACTATAATCTCATGGAAGAATACCTTGAAGAGATCACTAAGGACTGGTCCGCAAACCTCCTTATCGCCGCTAACCCTACAGAGATGTCTGACCCTAACAGCCCGGAGGCCACCCACAAAAAATAGAACACACCCGAAACCAACAGAAGGAAGAAGACTGAAGAGGTCCAAGACTTAAGTAGCACCTTAGGAAAGATTGCTTCAGTATCACCTGACCGAGGGGGTGATGACGAAGTAGAAGAGATAAATGGCAACAAAGATGAACATAATTAAGGCGAAGTAACACTGCCTAGAGATGAGACCAATCCCTTGAAGAAGAGGAAGGTTTCTCCCCCAAAACCTTCTTCCCAGAAGAAATCGAGAGCCACCATGACCAAGATGAAGACTGTACTCACTACCGATGATTTTAAATTCATCATAGCCACCCTAAATGACGCTTCGCTGGAAATCATGGAGAAATAAGAAGATAAGTAGGAGGAAATGTATGACATAATTGAGGTCGAACTCTGAGGGGTACAACAGGCCCTTCAGTCCAGCCATGCAGTTTCCACTGTGCCCCTACCATCAGGAGAACCAGAGTTGGGATATGAGCCATCCCAACTCTGCCGACTAGTAGATGAAACTGAAGATCACCTTCGTCGATCACAAGAAGAAATAGAACAATCCACCCATGCCTTGAAGCAATTACAAGGCGTAATCTTAGAACAATACAGAGTTGCAAAACAGGAGAAGGTCTCCCTCCATGCAAAATTGGAAGAGGAGAAAACATAGATGCAGCAAGAAAAATAACAGTTCCTCGCAGAGCAATTCGAAGTGAAAGAAGCAGTCAACAGAGAACTCCACTCCGTGACAATATTAGAACCACAGGAAGAATACCAAGTCATGCATCAAATCGAGCAGCTAGCTGAAGCTATCCAACAACTACAACAAATAATATAAGACTTAGAGCTCCGCACAGTGCCCAACACTCCACAGGATGTAAGGGATCAAAGAGATGCAACTTTTCGAGGCACATTTGAGAGAATAAAGGACCTTTACATGGAATGAAAGCAATTGAGTGATCACAGTGACCAGATGTATGAGTGACTCACTAAAAATCTAGAACTGAAGACACCGGAGTTGTTAGCTGTCAAAATTACCAGTATATTTTGAAGAGCGTATTTACATATTTATGCTTAAATTGTCAAACTCCTTTGAATGTTTGATTATGCCATGATCCTCATGTCTTTCATCAAGTCTTGACAAACCTTATTTGACCACTTCTGCCCAGAAATCTTTTGGTTTTACCCTCTGGACCTGCAATACACAAATACGAATAAATTGTTATCTCTTCTCCAAAAACCCTAAATCAGGGTAATATGCACCAAATGTTGGAGAATGGTGAGAATGCCAAAAATTTACATATCAAGTGCATTTATCCAAAGTTCTGGTTCACATGTCACAAAATAAATCCATACAAAGCCACATCAAAATTACATACCTAATTCTCATGCTAAGTCTAAGGTTGAAGCCACATCCTAAGTCATCACACTACATGTACTCTAGTCTATCAACCAAGTCATAAACTAAGACAAACTTTTAATCCATGATTCAAGTGATAACGATCTATCCTTAGCCTAGCGCACCAATTCATTAGTCATATCACAATCCATGAGTCAAGGTTATATGTCAAAATCCAAGCCACAAGTCTTACCTACATGTGCTAGTTGTGCATGCAACTTCAAAGCTATGAGTCAAGCCACAGGTTAAGATTGAGTAGCCATGAATCAAACCTCAATTCAAGACAATTCATACTCCATATCAACCTAGCATCGAGATTCAAAATTTCATTTGCCTCTATCAAGTACCTGATATCACTGGTCTCTTGCACCAAGCTAAATCGATGATACATATGCCCAATTTTGCAAGCAAAGAATGCATGTGCAATATAGCTGTGTGTTGGAGTTTTTGACAGGTCAAACATCGAATTGAAAGATACAGGTTTTCAAAATAACACATAGAGAAAATAATATTTATGCCAGTTGTCAGTTAAAGCTACAACGATTGAAGTTTATTTCTCTGAGTAAATAGAATGAAATGCCAAAATCTTGCAGGTTGAAAGGGTTTCAACACTTTTATACCAAGCTTTTGAAGATTGGTTATGGCGTTACATGGTTATCAGGCAGGAAGGCTTTTTCTTTTTTCAGATGATTTTTTACCAAAACTTTGTTGCTATTCAAAATGAATCAGATTGCATTGGTCATTTCTAGGTTTTGAATATAGAAAGATTTTATTTCAGAAAGAAGATAGATGCTTGTATATCTTGAAAGCTTCGACCTTCTTCATACATATAAAACATCATAGAAAGTTTTCTAACAGAGGTGTTTGCTAATTGCTAGTATGCTCACAATTGACAGCATCAAGAATAATGCCAAGTTAAGTGTCACGACTCTGGTCTAAATGATCCTTCTAAATAACTATGGTCTGTCATCTGCACTGAGATTGTACTGGACTCCATCACCCAATGAGATCACCCATTGTTTTAATAAAACTACTCAGTACTCTTCTTCTGCATAAATGACATTTAAGAGAGCAAAGAGTCTTGGAACAGTTGTCATTACATGGTAGTCTTCCAATATGGAGTTGTTGTATTGTTCAACATTGCTGGTATTGAAGAAGATGATATCTCTACAGGTTTTGTATTGTTTTCTATTTCAAAATAAATTTGTGCAGTGCTGGAGTTTATTGCTCAATTGCAGATATTGGAACAACTAGAACAATACATTTTTTTAAGAAGAGATATGAACTACAACTATCAGAGTATCAACATAACAAGTCATCATCAGTTAAAGAATCCTACAAGTAGTTGGGTTCTACATCTAGCCTATACTCTCTTTTTCTTGCTTAAAAGAATGGAAACGAGGGTTGCCATTGATTTGATACAAAAATGACAAACACTCTAGAATGGACACTCTTGATTAATCATTCAAAATTATGATGAAGAAGAAATAGGCTTTGGAGAATAACTAGATGCTTAAAAATCAAAAAATAAAATCTTGAAAGCAAAGTTGGCTGCTTCTACCCCTTTGAAACTATTAGTAGAGACAGTTGAAAACTTAGCTGAAGACTAATACAAACAATGATTTTGATTTTGATCACGAAAGGTTTTCCTTTCGATTAAAACACAACTTTCACCGGCACAAGAGGTGCAGTTACAACCAATTAGCCGTTGAAAAGCAGATCTTTCACTGGCTAATTAGAAAATTCTAAGGTGGAATAGCCGAAGAAACTGCAGAGAAGGAATTTTGAAGATTTTTAGCTTAGACAAAGCCATTTTTGGGTCATTTAAAGTATAAGATGGTATCAAATAATTAATCACCAAATTTTGAAGTATTTGGTTTCAAGATTTTGTGGAGATATATGAGGTAAATGCTCACATGGTCATCTAAGACTTTACTCATAGCTGGTGAAAGACTTCGGTCACTGAAGACATGTGTCTTTCCCATCATCAACACATCAGAGACACATCAAATGAAGAAGACCAGATATCAGAGACAATTTTTGAAGATAGTTCAATATAAAGGAACTAGATTTAGTTATCTTATTGTATTAGTTTTGTACTCTATTTTCTATATTTAGAAATCTAGATCCATTTTTCTAGTATCTAAGACTTGTTGTAAAGGCTATAAATGCCTGTCTTTTCAGATGCCAGGGTTCGATTTTGTATACAAAAAATACTATATTGTAAACAAACTTTTCATATGATAATACAAATCATAGTTTTCTCTCTCTATTGATGTCAGATTCTCATCTTTCCTCCTGTACTCTTATTCAAGTTGTTTCATCTACAGAATGACTATCATCTCATTGGTTAGCTCATAACTTGATTAATATTTTCTTATCATTGTTTATTAAACCCTACTTTTGTATTTGGTTTATAAGCATTGTTTTCTCACCCATTTAAAAGTTATCATCTGATTATTGATCCTTGAGAGCACTGGTTCATTTGATTCTCATTTTGACTGTCTGAATACCATACTGTAATTGAGTTATCCCATTGATCCACACATATAAAATACAAAGACAAGTTTACCTTAAGTTACCAAGCATATTTGAACCACAACCTCAAAGAGTTTCTTGGAGTGATAACAGGAGTCACAGCTCCAAGAGGCGAAGTATCAAGAATAAATAATACAGGCACAGTTGAAGCCCATGTCAGTTGTTGAAAGAATGAAGCGATCCCAAGAACAATGCAGTGCTCAGTAGCAAGTCAATGCCATTCAGAGCAGAGTCATGGAAGTGCCTTAGAGGCTCCAACCTATACAGGATGAGGCTTGCCAACTATTCAAAGATATCAAAGGCCAAGGAGCAGAAATGGAGCAACTTGTTTCTGCAATAGAACAATGCCTAGAGGAACCTGTCAATGGAGTTGTTATCTAGGACTTCCCTAAATAGGAGGCCATGGAACATCAACAAGTCGAAGAAGCTTGAGCCAAGCTTGAGGCTTTTGAAGAAGAAATAATTTGATCAGAGTGACTCGGGACGAGTCACAGGTGAGTGTTGGGGGCTTATTGGCCCTTGACCAAGTTTTGAGGATTCTTGGTCATATTTGACCTAATTTTGGGACTTCGACAAGATATCAAAGGTGGAGCGCAAGACAAAGTGGAGATCGTGGGATCTCAGCCCCTTTTATGGACCTTTTTTGGATTCATGATTATGTAATGGATATGGGGATGTCGGCCCATGGGTTTACCCATGATTAGGCCTATTTTGTAATGTATAAATAAGTAGCTAGGTGATGTAAGAAGAAGACCTAGTAGGCTAGTGTGCTAAGTGCTAGAGTTTGATTTATGTGATCAAGAGTTGTAAGTGATTTGTGCATAATGTTTGAGGCTTGCAAGGCTAGTGCAAGTAATTATAAGAGACTGTGTGAAGGATTGGTGCTCTACCCTAGCTAGAAGAAGGAGGATCTGACGGAGTGTGCGTAGATCTCCTGTCTTCTGCGCAATGGGACTTGGATGATATGTTCCTGTAAGAAGCTTTACCAAAGATAATAAAGAAGAGAAGAGTTGGTGGACATAGCCCCAGGGTGGGGGTGAACCACGTACATGTGTTACTCTACTTTGTGCAATGTATTGATGTGTTTTTGTGTTTAATTGATTAGTGCTTCAATATAGATGAATGATAGATAGATATGTTGATGCTTAGTGCTTAATGATATGGATGGATGTTAGATTTGACTTATGTACATATGATTAGTGCTTAAATACCTTAGATCTGAATGAATACTATGATACTCTGTAATTAGGTTTTAACTGCGCTGTAACTAAGACTAGATATTGATGAATGTTAACTATTGAGTGCTATGTGAAGTGTTAGAATCATATATCTATGTCCCAGGTAAGGTTGCAAACACTGGAGTCCTGCAACCACCCCTACCTCTACCTTGGGTGAGACTTCATATCCTTCGTTGGTGTTGCCAAAAGGGTCGGTAGTTAGGGTTTTGTTGGTGCACTGTTGTAGCGTTGAACCCTGGATCTGCCCTTGTGACAACAGACTCTCTCATGAAAATGAAAAATCCAAAGTCTTTCTTATCACTCTCCATACTTTCATGTTTTGGTGATTTTAAAGAAGACTTTGACTTGCCAATACACTATATATTGGTGAGCTTCTTCTTTCCTTCACTCATACAATGTGTATCGGAGAGCATATTATTTCCCTCACTGATATAGACTATATCAACGAACATCCTTCTTCCTCTGCTGATACATCCAATATCGACGAGTTAGTAATTCCCCCCTCTATACACTGTCAGTTAATATTTCATCATTCACTGATACATGGAGTATCAACGAGGTTCCCTTCATCTTCACCGATACATGGTGTATCAACAAGGTTTATCTTTCTTCCACCGGTACATTATGTATCGAAAATATTCCCTTCTTTCTCTTCGATACATAGTGTATCGACAAGGTTTCTTTCTTTCTCTGATACAATTCTTGTTGGTGAGTTTCCCTCTTCCGTCATCAATGTGCTAGCAAAAAGGTGTTGACCCCTCATCAACATTGAGTGTATCGATAGTGATATTATTTTCCTCACTAACATAGCCCTTGCTAGCTAGATGTCTTCATCTTGAGGCATGTACTATTCTCCTCCAACTAACAACATTCTCATTGTGCCCTGTTAGAACTCTATAAATTTTGTCTGGATGATAAGACAAACGGCAGAGGTAACTGTTTCAACCTACTTTAGAGCTGGGCACTAGCCTACTCAACTCAGAGAGGACTCTCTCATGTCACTTGATATTTCTTTGGAAATCATTGGCTATGTTTGGTTTGTTTTGGGGTTTTTTTTATAAAGTTGTTGGAAAGGAAGGGGGGAAACACTTAGGGCTATGGATTCAAAATTTTGAAATTGAGTGAAAACAATGATCAATTGATAGAACTCTCTAGAGGATAAAGGCTAAATCAGGCAATGAATTTGAGTTGGAAATTGAGTTTAATCAGAGTGGTAAGAGGAAAAAGATAAAAAATAACTGCATCGGAGCATTACAGAAATGAATTCTGAATTACTAAGAAGAAACATACACAATTTAAATTTCTTAAGCCAAGAGTGTCATGAGACAAATTCTGGGCCTTTAACTCTCCAATTTAAATAGACAAAAATGTGAATGGAATAAAATATCACGGGAAATACATATAATGAAGGAAGACAAAAATAATATCACCACCATTAGAATCTTTTCATAGAGACTTCAAAATATTCTTCATATATATTCAATTCAGCTTCAAAAATTTACAATAGAGTTTGAAACAACCAAAAAGGTGCTCTTGCACTTTTTCCAACATTAAATTTTTCAAATGTCCCAGTATTTATACAATTCGATTACAATGGATGAAACTAAAATGTTTCATCTTCTAAAACTGATTATAATAATTTCAACTAACAGTCTTGGTATATAAACCAATTTACAATGATTAAAAAAAAAGACATTTCAAAATTAAGGGTGCATTCCTTTGACTGCTCAGCTTCCTTTATGACACATGTCTTTCCCTGATCTTTTGTCGAACTTTCTGGTTTGGTAACACCTGGAGGCTACTTACTGGTTCTGGGAAATTGCATTTCGTCTTGCCTAGATGCACGATTTCCTTCCACTATGAGTCAGAAGGAATCTTGTGATCCATCATCTCCTTATCAAAATCTCCAGGTCAATGCATGTAGCATATGACATAATCGACAACCCAATGTTCATTGTTTTAAATTGATTCAAAATTTCAAAGTTCATGACCAAATACTCTACCAAACTTGGGCCTTTCATACTCTCCTCCATAGCTTCAAATTTGGAATGATCCATCCTACACTAAATGGGGAAAGAATTGTAGTCTTCTTTATTGTATAATTTACCTTTTCCATCCCAAAATGGTGGGAGGCCCTTGATAAACAATTGTTCAAATGTATCTCTAAACTCCTGTAAACTGTGCTCCATTTGCATAGCCTTGTTTTGAACCGATTTGAGAAAGTTGTGCTTGGTGATGATCCTTTTGGCCTAGATGATTAATGCAGTTCTGTCCTTTACCCCAATAGTATGAAGATTAGCAGTGAGCATGGAATTCAGCAAATCAATAGAGTTCTGGGCCCATTCCGATGGTTTCTTGGCTAATATGTCATTAACTATAGTACACCTACTTTGGGCCGTGGTATCCACGTTTTCCTTGTCACTTATAAAATTCAGATAAACCTTGAATTTAGTAGCCTCTACAACAATAGCATCCCAGATCACATGTTTATCTCCCTGCAACAGTGTTTTGCCTTTTAACCTTGTTTTCATCTTATTTACTCTCTCTTGCAAATCTTGATTATCTCATTGGAGTTGAGCCATATTCTCATCTTTTACTTTCATCTCTTGTTTCATCCTTTCTATGACCTCTTTGAGGCCTTTGATCTCCCATGTATTTAAGCTTACCTGTGATATAGCCTGAACCAATCCATCAGTGCTTGATCCAGCCTCCGTATTAGTAGGTACAATGACAATCATATTTGATGTTGCTACTTGTGCTTGTGACCAATTCTCTTTCTCTTTTTCTAGATGCCACACTTTAGCTTTGTAATTTAGTACATCTTGTATGAATGTCTCTTTTTCCTACTCTAGAGAAGCCAGCTCAGTTGTCTGTGGATGTTCTATAGGGGAAATCTTCAACTTCTTATTTAGGCCTTGGATTATCTTGTCCTTCTCATCTAAAGAAGCCTTTACTCCTTGAGGGCCTTCAGATTCCAATCTTTTGACTTGTGTTAGCCAGGCTTTGCTAGATTCTTTTTCCTATTTCAATTGTCCATCTGATTTGAATACATGTGTTGTCAATCTCGAAACTTTCAAAATCAAATTTAGGTAGTCTAAATATAGCATGTCACTGACATTCCTATGAAACTTTACTTTATCTGGGGCACCAATATTCTCATAATGCATCTTGATTTCAGACACTTTATCATCATCTTCTATTGCTATATTAAACGTCTTTCTTTCCACATCCCTTACTAAGAAAAGGGAAGTCTTATGCTGGGATATCTTCTCTACTTCAGGCAACAAGTATCTTATTTCACAATTGGATATACTTCCCTTCACAACATACTGGCTCATTAAGTCCTCTTTAGATTGATAGACTGCCCCAGGTGTCTTGCTAAATATATGTTTCTTGCTACTGAAACCCCTTAAGATGCTTTCATTTTTTGGTATGCTTCTTGTACCAACCTCTCCATTATTGATTGCACTTTCCACCATATCCGTGATCATTTTCTATTTAGTTTCTTCTTCTTCTAGGTCCACTATCTGTGAAGATGGTGTGACTTTCATTTTCTTGATAATACTTTGCTAAATACTGGCACCTAGTGCCTCTGAACTGCTCCTCTGGTTATAAACACTCATCTTTGGGGCTTTAACAATCAATTTTGGAGAATCTTTCTATGTCTGGATCTGCTATGGGGAAGAATCTATTGGTTTTGTTTGATCATGCTGCAAAGTGATCTCCATATCTGCACAGGTTTCTAGATTAGTCAGTTTATAAAATCCTTCAACTTGCTCATGATCATAGGGACCCTGTTTTCTCATCAATCTTCTCTTTGATATGATATGATGCAGATCATATTTCCTCCCTTGTAACTGTGTAAACCCAAATTCACTGAGTTTGGATTGGGTTTGAGGTAAACAAGACTCGTTCTTCACCACAAAAGGTCCTATTATGAAATGAAATTTTAAGTTAGACACCTTGTGCACTTTCATAAAATGCTCTGTCTCTGAAATGATTCTTTTTCTGATGAACTCTAGAGAAAAGATTTTGGGAGTCAAAAAGACTGGTAAAAGGTAAGGTCCTTCCTGATATTCATATACCGAAATCAAAGTATCTTGTATGAACAACATCCAATCCCCCACACTGCTCTCTGGATTTGGTTGTAAAGAACTTTTCATTTCTTCCAGAACCCTTGGGAGGTCTGAGCCAAAGATAAGACTGTACACCTTGGGCATGATCTTATTGATGAAAATTAGCATGGTGATCCTTTTACATTAAGTCGAGATAAATGCAGTTTCAGGGAATTCGATCTTGTTCGATTCTAGGAACATTCTCAGCAAGTGCGTGTAGTATCTAAAGTGTCTCAATAAATTAAAATTTACCAATTGTTGATGCATATTATCAGCGATGAACCTGTCAAAATTTATACAGACCGACTGACTAGATTCTAACATAAAACAGGTCAACAGGAAACCCAACATGACTTCTAGTACAAACTTATCGTTATCCAACCCTAAAATTTGACTAAGCAGGGAACAAGCCCACTGGACCTCAATAATCATAACGTTTACATTGATAGGTAATGACGGACTTTCAGAATGGTGTTCAGGTTTGACAATGGTTTGCAGAAACCAGGTTTTTATTTTCGAGGGGCATTCTCTATAGACCGTAATCATTTTCTCTTCCTCGAAGGGCTCTGACACTATGGGGGAAGACTCTAGTATACTAAGGGTGTGTTGAAGTGACGAACTATCTATTTCTCATAAAACTTCTGACCCTAACTTATTCAGAATGACCCTTTCTTCTTGTGAATATTGCTCTGCACACCTACTTACGAACTTAGGGAAAGGGAAAACTACCTCTACGATGTAAGGGGTAATGAAGGCTTGATCCACTTCGAGGAAGGGTACCCGCTTTCCAACATTGTCTACCAATTCGATCTGGACAGGGAAATGGGTGACACTGTTATTTCTGTGTCAAAAACATCGGAGTCTTCGTCAATTAGGGCTTCTTCTCTAGAGGTGAGGCCTTGCTCAGTTACGGATCTAATGACAGGTTTGGCGGCCATGGCAAAAAATACTTGTTAAGTAGTGGAGAAAGCACAAATCTGATCCAGTTTTGAGCTTCAGTTTTGAATGGATGGTTTGTGCCAATTTTTGAACGTTTGAATGCTTTGAAAT
>ML793127.1:75702-86832 GCA_009831015.1 Picea engelmannii
CGTGGAAAAGAGGTTTTGAGTAGAAATATTTTCACCTCAATGTACCTTTGATGTCACCACGTGTCCAAGAAATGAAACCGTGGTATTTTCCCTGGCTCGCCCTTGAAAAATTATCCCAACAACTTTCAATATTGGGGATTGGAAAGAACGGTTTTGGGTAGAACTCTTTTCTCCCCGATGTACCTCTGAGGGTGCCTGATCAGAATCTGGACCAGGGGTCTAAAAAATGATCAATTTTCAAAGTGCTCGAAATGCGACGAAAATGGTGCCATTGCGTCCGTCTCGTTCTCCTGATTCTGGCGGTATATTTACTTTTGCAAACGGAGTCCGTATGGAGAAGTTATTGAGGTCTGTTCGCCGAGCCAAACAGGTAAAAATAATGATGCTGACTGGGCAGGCCGTACTGCCACGTGGCAGGGCCGTACAATGATGACGTAGGCATCCGTACATGCTGTCGTGGCACTGGCAGGTGACGTGGCAGATTCTTATTGGTTGTCAGCTGGCGAATTGAATGATAACACGTGGCACAGTTTTGGCAAATTGAAAGGTGCCACGTGGCCCAATGAATGGCTGCCACATGGCACCCATTTGATTGGTTATTGGTTCGTTGTGGTTTATAAAATTATTGTGGGTCCGTGGGGTTCGACCCACGGACCCCTACCCGTGCCTGTGCCAAAGTTTTAACATTACCCGCGGACCATTAAGCCACGCGTCAATTGTTATATGACAAACGCAAAAGTTAATATTTGAATTTAAAGTATTGGTTATACGGCGGGGGTATGGGCTGGGGCTAAGCCCCAGCCCTCGGTCACATGACCACAAACACGTGACCTTGCCGCTTATTGTTTGGCGCGCGGGGAATCGTTTCATTGGTATAGCCCCGGTTCCATTGAAATATCATATGACCAGTCATAATACATGGTACCTACGCAGGGGGTGTTGCAATAGCCCACGGTTCGATTGTGTATTCCATATGACTGTGGTAAATGTCATTACGCGTGGGAGTATATTAATTGGAGCCGTTTATATGGTTTAAATGACCATTGTTTTATAACACACATAATATATTTGCGCGGGGTTTTCAAATGTGGACCCACCGTGGAATGGAGCGCGGTTTAAACTATATCAAACGGTTATAATTTATATTGCATGTGACCACATATACCCGCGCGGTGGTGTATAAAACTTTATGCCATGGTTAAGTCACATTTTAACGCATGTGACCACGTCCAACCATTTATGTTGAAGGCAAACGGTTGGCGCATTTTTGGAGCGGGAGTCCGCCTTTTCTGGACCTTTTGCTAATTTTAGCTAAACTAACTACAGCTATGCCAATTTTGGTGGAGTTTCTTGGGGAAAAGAGGAGGAAGTCAGTTATTGGCATAACTTTTGCTACAGGAAACCATTCTGTACGTTTTTTTGGTCGATTTTGGGTCTCTTCGACCTTCTGGAGCCATTGGAGCAGGTTTCAGAGCCATTGGAGGTCATTTGCAGGTGATTTTTCTTCAGGGAAGCTTTCAGGGCCACTAGGGCCATTTCAGTGCTTGAGCTGTTTGGAGGCTATGGGCATCCATTTTTTGTGATTCAAAAGCCTAGGTATGATATTTTCTACCTTATGAATCTGATGGTAGAGGTTTCAGAACCATTTGAGGCCATATTCACATCGAAATTATCCATTGAATATTAAAGGGCCACCAGGGCCATTTTGGGAAAGTACTGTATAAGGTACATTTTCACTGTTTAGTGATTGGGAAAGAGCATGTTCAGCTAATTCCTACCTTATAATTCTATATTTACAGTCAGTTCTGTCTTTTGAGACATTCATATTCTTGTATTAGCATTTGTAGCACTTTTAATACAAGAGGACAAGCCTAGTTTGGGAGGTTTGGTCCAGCAGATGTAGCCTGAAGTGGGTGAACTGCTTTATCATTTTGGTTGCTGTGATTTTGATGTGTTCTTGCTGCATTTGATACTTCTGTGTATTAGTTCATAACACATATTTAATCTTGTAAAAGAACATTCCTCACACATGCATTATGACAAGAAGAACTAAGAACCTTACACATAAACAAGCTGCACATTTTTAACACATGAAGCAAGTGTATGTCAAAGACTTTTAAGTGTTTACTTATTATTTCTTTAGGCAGAGCCTGTAAAGGGCCAGGTAGCCACTGGAACTCATCCTCTCTTTAGAGGTGACATGTCCGGTAAATGCTCCTACAGTCTATCTCTGTATAAGAAATAGTAAGTTTTCACATTTTCAGAGGTCACATTGGAGTGTATAACTCACATTTGGGATTATGGAAAATGGATACCTTGCACCCTTAAACAAGTACCTTCCATTTTCAGATCAGTGCCATGCATCCACAAAATGAAACCGTGGTATTTTCCTCGGCCCACCCTCAAACAATTAACTCTTGCGCTACTTCATTGTCGGATATGATTGTTGACCATTGATCTATGGCATCAGAGATCTGTGGTTGCTTGGGTCCCATCACCTCCGCGTCTCCACTATATTTGTCCATGTGCCGCCATATGTGACCTTATTCTCCAAACTATCATGCCTCCACAATGATATAGCTCTTCGCTAAATTTTCAAGACTTGGATCCTATCTGAAAATTGTTATGGTGATAACATGCCCGTCATTCAAGTTCCTATCATTTCAAGTGACTAATATGTTTATGTCTATATGGATAATTGATGATTTATAGTCCACCTTTCTTAATCTATAGTCATAATTAAGTTTTCTTTTGTCACCAATAGTTTTCATTACTTGCAACATACCGACATGCATGTTTTGCACCTTCTTGATTTTATGACTAACCATGATCATGAAATTGTCATATATCGTCAAGTGGGTTAATTTTAGTGTCTATAAGACTTACACTGACTATGGATTGCATCTCAGAGGAGAATTGGTCCTCCCAACTCCTAGACAATGTTAAGTGCTCCTAACATCAGTTTCTTCTTTCACAAGTTTATATTTCTGAGCCACTAACTGATGAACTCATCTCCAATGGATGAATTAAGAGCCTATACAATATAGATAACATAGGAATTGATGGATGGGAAAGATGAATGTTTTATGGGATTATGATTCCTATACCATTGAAATAATCTAAATATGAGGTCTATAATTTCTAAAACGATCACCAAGGATTCCCCGTCAAGAAAGCCTCATTAACCATGACCTTCATTAAACATGAATATCCTCAAATTCTTGAATTGATTTTTTGTTGGATCATGTTGTCATTGATGCCAATGGTTTGATTGATTGATGTCAGTAATTGATGTCATGTGATTGATTTATGTCAAAGGATTGATTTATTGATGATTGATGTAATGTAATATGTATTGTCCCTGATGAGAAAGCATAGATGAAGATGGATCAATGAGTTTTCATTGATATGATGAATATGGATCAATGAGTTGTCATTGATACATGATGAAGATGGTGTTGGCATGTTTTACAGACAATGTGTTCTTGTCATTGATGGAAAGATCAGAGTTTGCATCGATGGCAAATCAGGAACAATGTAAGCTAAGGAGGATTAGTGCAGAGTCACACGTAGTGCGTAGGTGTGCACCAGGGACGAGGTTAACTCATTGTCAAAGCTCAAGCGAGATAGCGTACTCAGGATCTCAGGCGGATCAAAGGTCGAGGCCTTTGACACTTAGAAATTATTCTAAGTAAGGAGGATGCGTAAGCTCGGGCAGAGAAGCGACATTGATCGTTGGATCCCATTCAGAATTCCCGATGACTGTCAGATCTGAATCCAGACAGGAGGAGCACAAATATGGAGGATAGATCTTTGGCATTATATCCAAGCATAGGGTCTAACCATTGTTGGATCAGGAAGAACCTGTACGTTCTTTAAAGTGAAAGATCGAAGCAGTGGTCCAACTCCATTTCAGAGTTTTGGCTATCAGGGTTTCAGATACCGGAAGTTGGAGTGTCGAAACACTTTGCAACAAGAATGTCGAAATCACGATATGTGAAATCGCGATATGATCTAAGACATTGAATCAAGATCAAATCTGGATCATCAAATCATAGGACACATGGCAAAAGATTGTCATGTCGCTGACTGGGAAGTCAAAGGAATGGGGTTCCCTAGCCTCTCGAATTCGTCATATGTGAAATTGTGAAACTATCTTAGTCATCAGATCAAGGTTTGCTCTGGACCGTTGATCTAGCTCCATCTCGGAGTCTCACCTATCGCGACTTCGAGTGACGAGAACCTCCATCTAAGGAACAACAAGATGTGAGATCACGAAAAGATCAGGACCATTGGATCACCAAGAACATGGACCGTTGATCTGAGCTCCATCTCGGAGCTTCGCCTATAGCGATTGGGAGTGACGAGAACCTCCATCACAGGAATCACGAGATGCGAACTCACGATAATATCTAGACCGTCAATACACCAAGATTCTGGACCATTGATCTGACTCCATTTCGAAGTTTCGCGAATCGCGACTTGGAGAGGCAAGAAACATAACCACAGGAGTTTTGAAATGTCAAAATGCGAAATTGAAAAATACTTTAAGGCTTGTGGACTCAGCCGGTGGTCACACCATCGAAGAGCTGAAGAGAAGAGTATGTGCAGACAAGCTCCTTTTCGGCGTTTCGGGGATCACGACTTGGAAAGTCGAGAAACTTCACAATGGAATTAACGAAAAGGTGAAATGAGAAATCGTGAAAAACACATTATGAACAAGTGCTTGGTCATGGCCATGGTCATATAAAGGAAGGATCTAGCACAGAAAAGCTTCGTTTCGGAGTTTCGGAGATCACAACATGGAGACTCAAGATGTCTCATCGTAGAATCTCTGAATTGCAAAAAGTAAGAAACGGGTAAATAACGCAAGAACCGATCAGAGTTAATCCAATGATGGGGGTGAACATGAGCACGATCGGAGGGCTAATGTTAATCCTCACAATGTAACTACTAGAAACCATTGATGGTTTCTACCAAAGGATGCGAAGAGATTTTTGTGTGATTTCTAGAGGAGCTAAAGAGTTACAAGGAATCTGCCAGTGGAATGAAGACGATTCGTGGAGAAAATTGACAGCTGGATGAGGGTTGGAGCTCGTAACTGAAATAGAAAGGATGAGCTCGAGTGTAACAGAGAAGACAAAAAGTCTCAACTGCCAGAGAGAAAAAGGAATCTCGGCATAACACCTAGTGATGATAGACACAGGGGTTGAACTGCCAGAGAAGCTGAAGAGTCGTGATGATGATCAGGCAGAGCACTTGAGTTGTGGAGGAGATTGGTGCGGTATAAGCATGCAGAGGAATGGTGAATATTGCATGCACAAGGTGCACAGAAGCTATAAATACATGGTACAAAGAAGAGATGAGGTTGCATTTGCTGCTGGAGTTGCCGTGGATGTTGTTGTTGAAGGTGATTTCATGCATGAAGAAGGATTAGAGTGAAACAACTGAATTGAATAGAAGAGGAACTGTGCAGTGAATGGACATGGCGCACAAAGCATAAAAAGTAGAAGAAAAAATAGCGCAATTCATGTGTGCAAGAAGGCAGAGAGAGCAATGAAATGCAACAGAACAGTGATGAGTCCGGTAAGCCATTGTTGAACATTATATCACTGTAATGAGTTTCAGTAGAAAATATTTATAAAACAGGGTGGTAGGGAGGTGCTAGGGAGGACTGTTTTCCTCAAAGGTTCAAGTGGGTTCTTGAACACAGGGAGTTGGTGCTAGAGAAACCAGGAAGTTGGTGCTTCCTTCTAGTTGGTGCTAGAGAAACCAGGGAGTTGGTGCTTCCTTCTAGTGGGTGCTAGAGAAAAACAGAGAGTTGGTACTCTCAACAAGTTGCAACTTGCAAAACAGAGGTTGTAGCCTCACAATGATTTGGTGCTCATATGTATGATAATGTAAAGAATGTAAATAATACTTATCATATAAAGAATAAGAGATTTTTACCCTATATGGGTTTCCTTGGGAAATACTTGTCTCTGTGTTTCTCATATATGTGACTGATGTTGAATGTGCCATTGTTTATTTCCCTACATTATTGTGATCATCATTGAGTGCCTTGTAAAGATTTTAAAAGAAGCATAATTGTTTAAGCACGGGGACAACTGATTCACCCCCCCTTTCAGTTGTCCAACAATTGGTATCAGAGCCAGCCCCTTTTATCTAAGGGTATATTCTAGAGCTTAAACATGTCAATCCATGAAGTAAATTCAACCAATAAGGCCCCTCTATTCAATGGAACAAACTTTTCCTTATGGAAAGTTAGAATGATAACCTACATAATGTCGTTAGGTGCACATGTCTGGGATGTGGTAGATACTGGTTATGTAAAGCCAATTGTGCTAGCTAATAAGGATGACAAACTAGAATTTAGCTTCAATGCTAAGGCTATGAATGCTATCTTGAGTGGGCTTGCAGAAGTAGAATTCGTAAAAATTATGCACCTAGGAATTGCCAAAGAAATGTGGGACAAACTCATTAGCAACTATGAGGGTAGTGAGAAGGTAAAGGATGCAAAGCGTCAAACCTACAGAATACAGTTTGAACAGGTGAAGATGAAGGAAGATGAAACTGTTGGAAAATACTTTCTGAGAGTAGAAGAAATGGTAAATGCAATGAAGGCACTTGGTGAAACAATTGATGATCCCTCTTTAGTTCAGAAAATCTTGAGAACTCTCCCAGATAGTTTCAACCCGAAGGTCTCTGCTATAGAAGAACTTAATGATCTAAAAACCTTGGAGTTTTATCAACTGCTAGGACCATTGACTGCATATGAAATGAGAATAGTTAAAGATAAACTAGAGAAGCATCATTTAAAGAAGACAGGAATGAGGATTCTGAGCCCGATGAAATTGAAGAAAAATTTGTGAAGAGACTGAAGAAGGGATCAGGAAAATACAAAGTTAAACTACCTTTCAAATGTTTCAACTGTGGTAGGATAGGTCATTTTGCAAATAAATGTCCCCACAAAGGAAAGGATCAGACATGTGATGATGAGGAGAAGTACAAACACATAAATTTCTTTAAAGAGAAAAACTTTAAGAAGAAAAGTTTGTGCGTAAACAATGATGATGATCCTTTAGATGATGAAGAAAATGACTCTTCTATTGAAGATAAAATAAATTACTTCATACTTATGGCCAAAGAGGATTATGATAATAAAATCACAGGGAGTGATGAAGAAGAAGTTGTGGTTGACATGGAAGGAGAACTGATCAGTGCACTAGAAGAGATTGACAGACTAAGAATCAAGAATAGAAAGCAAAGACAACTGTTGATACAGTTCAAGAAAGACAGTAAAGAACCTGATGAATACCTTGTCCTACTAAAAGTAGAATTGGAAGAGGCAAAGAAAATCGAAGAGATTTTGAAACAGCAACTATTAGAAAAGAAGGCAAGATGTGAAGCATTATAACAAGAAGTAGTGAAAACGATGAAAGAAATGGAGAAGTTTCAAGCCTTGTATAATCAGATTCTGTCAAGTATCAAAGCCTTAGAAGGATTGGCCACCATTCTAAAATTCCCTTATGGTGAAATTCCTCATGGAAAGATGCTTTGTGGATTGCGTTATCCTAGAAGAATGGTTGGAGGACCCATTCTTGTATATGGAATAATGAGATGAAGATCAATGAAGTTGTTGGTGAAACTATCCTAGATGGATAGTGCTTTTCATTCCATTTTCAGTGGTATGTGGAATGTCACATAAATCCTCACGGTTTGAGAGTTATGGCCTTACAAAATTGAAGGACCCCCATCTGAAGGTTTGAAGCCCACAAGGTCAAAGAAGTCAAAGTGCTTGAAAAGAAGAAATCATTATGTAAATGATAAAGTAAAGTGACAAATTCAAGGTGGATTATTTAAATAATAAAGAGAAGTGACAAAATCAATAAATATTATTTAAACAATAAAGTGAGATGACAAAATCAAGAAGGAATATTTAAATGAAAAAGTAATGGAGAAATTTCTATTTATGGAAAGTGGTTAACCCTAAAATAAGGAAAATAGGTTAAGTGACCTAGAAATGGGTTAAGTAACCTAGAGGATGAAATTATAAACAAGATAGCAATGGTCTCTTGGAAAATATCCTTTTTGTGGATCAATGGAGAGCTTCTTGTGAGAATATCTTTTGGAGTATTGATGGAGAGCTTCTTGTGAGAGCATTTTGGTGTGGATCTCTTGAGCATGATTGAAGATATATTTTGAGAGATAGGAGATCAGGAGGATATTAAGGACACATTGAAGTTTCGACAAGTCTGAGATCATGACAATGAAGTTCTCGAAATTATAGAAAAACCCTATTTTCTAGTGCGTACGCGGGATGCTTGTGTATAGGGTGCGTGTACACAAGCTATCTATGTACAGGGTGAATACAAGACACAGTATGTCAGTGTACAGGGAGCGTACAATGGATAAAATCATGGAGATTTGTGGTTGAGCTGATGACAAGTTGTTGAAGACTGAAGCAGGTTCCAGATCTGCATTCTATGGGCTCAAATCTGTCACTGAGACACTGGTATGATTACATTATTGTCTTGATGGATAGTATAGCTTGTTGTGTTGTGAATGCTTAGGGAATTCTTGGTATGGCTACTATGATGTGGTTTATGTTGGTTGATGGAGTGAGCAACACTCTTATGATTCAATACTGATATGATGACTATAGTATGTTGATTACTTATGCATGATTGAGTAGCATTCATATTGATTTGTTGTGGAGCATGAGTAAGATATTGGAGAGCTTGGATGTGTTGTGAATGGATGGTGGCCAGTTTGGACAGTGAGAGATAGAAGAGAATGATGAATTGGTTTCAAAGGATCTGAGTTGATATTGAAGGATAAACCCTAATATCTCAGAAGGTATACACAAGTTGTTGTATACACTTGTCGCGTACATATGCGGGCTGTAGTGAGCCAGGGCGCGTACACACGTGGGCTGCACTACTAACATGTCATGTACCTATTGCAGATTTATATATGTTGTGGATTGTTTCCTCATCTCATTTGGTGCTGAGGATGTAAGATGAGTCTTGCATTATAGAGATAGTGCTCTTGTAGAGTGGTACTATATTCAGTTGTTGCTGAAAAACCCCAAGGATTGTAGTCCGTAATAAAAATAAAATTGTACATACATCTTGTGTTCTTTGTGTTCCTTGTGGTGATGTCTTGTTGATGATATATTTTTGATATATGTTGTTGATATGTGTTCACATATAACTGGTTATAAATGAAATAAATGAGTAATGAGTAAAATGTTGAATGTCAACTAATGAGTTTTTGTGTAAGAGTGAAGTTTTGGGAAAAAGATCCCCAAACTCATTCAACCCCCCCTCTAATTGTGGTAGGTGTGTCCAACAATTGGTATCAGAGTGAGCCTTCACTACAAGCCTTAACAAGCTTGAAGGAGATCCATAGACACACAAATGGATGATGAAATACCAATCCTTGATGGGGAAAACTATTCTACTTGGCGAATAGAGATGAGAGTGTATTTGAAGACAATGGGAGAAACTATTTGGAAGAAAGCCATTGGTGGATCAGCTCTGTTGAAGAACAAGTCAAAGTTTGCATCTCAAAGGGAAGGAAAGAAGAATGATGCATTGGCTCTTAAGACCATTCTTAGTGGACACTCAAGCCCTATCAAAGAGAGCATGGGACAATGCACTTCTGCAAAGGATCTATGTCTAAAGCTAGAGGAGACATATCAAAACAAGGAAGAAGATGATGAAGACCACTCCATCAATATCATTAAAGGTAAAGAATCTCCAAAGACACTTGAATGCATTATTTATAAATGTGATCTTAAAAACATTTCAAATGAATACAAAGAATCAAGTGATAATGGTAGGACAAAGGAAAGAAAAGAATCATGTGATGATGTTGGCAAAAAGGAAGATCTTGAAAGTAATTCAAACGAAGGTAAAAAAATATCCAAAGACTCCCAATTGCAATGATTCAAAATGTGATGATGTTGAATTTTTCTACTCAAATGAAGAACAAGATCTAGAAACAGTTTGTGTGAAGTTTGATGGTAGTTATCCCATGAAAATAAGAGAAGAAGATCTATTATAACTTCAAAAAGAAGTTGAAGCGGGTTTATATAGATATAACAGTGATCATTATTATACATACTATAAATATCTTTCAGACAACACTAAGAAGTTTCTTAGGAGAAATAAAAGGCACATCTTGAAGTTAAAGGGAATGCTCAAAGAACAAGAAGAGAGAAATAAGACCAAATTAGAAGAAAAGGAAGAAGAGATCACAAGACTAAAGAATGAAAAAGAAGATATGAAGGTAGATGATGAGAATATAAAAAGTTTTGAAACTATTATTCATCTTAAGACCCAAATTGAAGAATCCAAAAGGATAGAGGAATTATTGAAGAATCAAATAAATGAAAAGGAATTGTCGTGTTGTAAGTTAGAAGCTGAAATTGTTGATCTTAGAAAGAAAGTGGAGAATTCAAATAAATTCTTGAATAGCTCACTAATCTTGGATGAGATCTTGGAAAGTTAAGGATCACCATATGATAAATCAGGTCTTGGATACAAAAAGGAAGCTACACATGCTGAAGAAAGCACCTCAAAGAAGCATGAGGTAAGTCAATCAAAGAAGGAAGACAATGATGCAAACCAACCATATACACAAGGAAAAGAAAATTTCAAAAGAACAAAACAAGGAAGACATCAAGAAGATATTCTTAGGACACCAAAGCAAAGGTATGAAAGTATTTTTCATGGGCATTGTTATTCATGTAATGGATATGGTCACAAAGATTTTGAATGTAGATCTTATGAAAGGAGATATAATGGAATATTTTATAACACCGTGAGGTGTTGGAGATGTGATCAAGTAGGATACATTGGTGTTCATTGTAATTCCATGAGATGCTACAGCTGTAATGGATTTGGCCACAAATCCTAGGAGTGTTGGAACACAAGAAGAAAGTCCATGATGAGGACTTCACACAGAATGGCTAGAAGAAGGTGTTGACCGCTGGGTTAGCACAGAGGTCAACTCATTTGATGAAGAGTATTTATGTCGAAGACAGCAGGGTTCTACTGGGTGTTTTTGAACACCAGCACTTATTTTTGTATAAACGGGATCTCCGCACCCCTGCGAGGGTAG
>ML793127.1:108204-118330 GCA_009831015.1 Picea engelmannii
GAGTCCAAAGAAAGAAAACTCAAAGGTTTTTCAAGATTATAGAGTTTGGAAAAACACTCAAAAGAGAACTCTCTCAGTGCCTTTTTCGTACAATAGTCCAACGAGACCGAAAAAGGGTTAAACTATCGCTCGAAGGACGCATAACTTCAAATACTTTAACGAGCGTGAAAATAGAAAGATCGCTCGGCAATCTTTTCATATTTAGGGAGTCGTGAAAAGAGCTTAAAATTAACTCCAGGGGGGTTCCTTTTTCGTGTAACCACATCGAGCCCAGAAAAAAGATAAAACAATGCTCGATCATGTTCTAAGTTTTTCGCAAGTGCTAGAACGGATAAAAGGCACTTGAGGTTTTTAGATCAAAACCATAGAAAACCAAATAAACAAACCACACTTCAAAAGTTTTTTGGTCCATAATCGTCTCATTAGGTGCTTGCAAGTCATTTTACTCACTTTCGTATTAGTAATTAGGGAAAAACAATGAATAAATATGAAAAAACCCACTTTTACTATGGTAAAAAGTAAATAAAACAAATTTACAATTCATTTTTACCACATTGTTTTACCCATTTACCATTGTAGTGCAAAAACCTCCAATTTACCTCCGATCTTTACCGTCGATTTCTGGGAGCTTCGGGGCATCATTTCACGAATCGTCTGGATCAGATTGGTAAGTGCTCAATTCCTTAGCCTTTCATGATTTTATTTCATGATTTTACTGGTTAAATTTTAAGTTTTAATTGAGTTTTTAAAACCCTACGCGTGAATGAAGATTCTCGCAGGCTGCCCATTCGGGGCCTGGGAGAAGTCTTCATTCTCACAGGTGGGCTTAAACCACAGTGTGAGAAGTTTTCATTGTGTGTTAAAGCCACCTGCGGGCAACGCAGAATCAAATTTTTTTTTAAATGTTTAACCAATAAAACCAATTTTCTTTATGATTCAGATTATTAACTATCTTCACATGGTTGCCATGCAGGTTATTAACCATCACAATGGTGCTTGAATGGAGGGAACATGAACACGAATATGATAATGCCACCACCGAAAACCACCCTCAAACCATTGCCGCTTTAAGATATTGCGGTCTCCTAAAGTATTTCCGGATACCGGGCATGAGAGCCCAAGTTCGTTTGTTGGAACATTTAGTCCGGATGTGGGATCCGGATCAGCAGGTCTTTAATGTGGGTGCCCATACATTGACGATTGATATTGAGGATATTTATTTCCTGACTGGTTTGTCAAGACGGGGTTCTCATGTCAGCTTGATTGGTAGCCGCAGAGGCGGTATGAAAATGAGTGAGTATTGTCGAGAGTATTGTGTGCCAAAGGCTGAAAGATAAAAGGGAAAAGTGGCCATTTGGGGAGTGACTGATATCACTCTCCGTACTATTCTCTTTACTATAGCTCGAATGGCAGGTAGTGCTGCCCCACATATGTCTCTATAGATCTACTTTCAGTATGCCCTCGAGTGTCTTGAGCCCCGGGTTTTCAACTGGGCGGATGCAGTGTTACGCAACTTTAAGAAACAACTGACAAAAAGCAGGTGTGGAGAATTGAAGCAGTTTGGTTATGGATCATTGCTAGTGTCCTTCTTCTGCAAGAGAGTCCCAGTGTATAGGCTTCAGGCTGATTGGCACTTTCCGGGTCCCAGGGATCCACGGATGCTACGATGGTGCCAACTCATGACTAGGCATGTGGCAGGAGCTATCATCAGGTATGACGATCACTTCTTCGACTGGATCCAAGGCCAGGTTGTGATGGTAGAGGACTATGCATATGCTGGCCTGGACTTTCGAGGTGATCCTGACCTTTCCCTCCCTGAAGACGCGCAGTGGGGAAATATTGGTAAGAAGTACACCATCTTTTTAGCTTTTTTTTTAGATGTTTTTGTATTTTCATCATATTAAATGTTTTTGGTTTTGTAATTTTAGCTGAAGACTAACACCAAATTGTATTGATAACACAGATGTTGGGGCATACAGACCAGCTGGTATTTCTCCTGTTTAGAGGCGAGGAGAGGCAGTAGTCGCAGTCCCCCAGTATGCCGAGGACTACCTGACAGTGGAGCAGAACCTAGAGGGCTTGATGCATGATGTTCCAGATATGCCTCTAGAGGAGATCCCACGACGTGATCAGCATCATACCGTGGGAGTCTCTGTCTCTATGGGTCGTTTTCTCCGCAGAGTAGCCAGGACTTTAGCATGCTATCGTGAACATCATTGATGTCATGATATCGTTATGTAGAAGCCATGAGCTTCCAGTTTTTATATTTTTGGTCTTCGGACACATTTTGTAAAAACAAACTTTGATCGTTATATATATATACATGGTTTTTACCGGCTTACTTTACACTTGTGTACATGTGTTTGATTTATAAATTGTTCAAATGTCTGTCTAATACGTAATTAGCTAATGCATCTGTCAACGTATTCAGACTTCTCGGAATGTGTTGATATTCTATATAATCAAAATGTCTTTCCAAGAGGCGAATCCGCAAATATACTCTTAATAATGTAGGACTTCGAATAGAATAGACATTACTTAGTTGTAGCACCACTAGCTGCGAGTCAAGTCGCACAACCAAACGACGAATTCCAAGAGAGATAGCATCAACCAATAACTCAATAACGACGCTATACTCTGCTATGTTGTTGGTTGCTCGGCCAAGACATACACCTCGTAAAGATATAAGCTCGTTTGTTGGGGCATATATTTCCCAGGCAGCAGAAGCTAGGTTCTGATTACTACGACTAGCGCCGTCGGTGAAGCCAATATAAGGTAGCGAATACTCCGACATCTGACAATCAAACACAATGTAATCGTAAGGGTAAAGACCAAATAATGTCAAACTCAAAACTAAAAATACCACACACACTCAGTATGATACATAAAAATACAAGTACGTTATGCATAAATGACTCATGCATAGTACTTATTTAAGTACAACCCATTTCTGGGTTCACTCAAAGGTACCCCATCATAATCCACTAGCTCATATGCGCTCTTTGCCAAAACTTTGCTAACAATGTACGACCCACGCCACATTGGTTCGAATTTCCCAGCTCCTAAGACATCTTTATCTTGTTCATACAAAAGAACAAGATCTCCTTCAGAGAAGACATGAGGTTTGACATGCTTGTCATACTGTGCTTTAACGCATTTCTTCTGGGCTTCTATTACAAGAGTAGCGTCACGACGAGTCTCGTCTAATCGCATCAAATACAACAGACGTTCCTCTTCGACAGAAGTATTTGGTAAAAGTTCTATAGCTAGTTTCAAAGACGGAATTTCACATTCTATTGGCAGAATGGCTTCCATGCCATAAACTAATTGAAAAGGGGTGAATCCTGTGGCAGACTTAACAGATGTCCGATACGCCCACAATGCCGAAAATAACATTGTGTGCCAGCTGGTTTTATGTATTCCTATCATCCGTCGAATCATAGTCATAAGAACTTTGTTAATGGCTTTGACCTAGCCATTAGCCTGTGGATAATAGGGAGTTGAGATATCATGCCGAAGGCCCAACTTCTCTGTGAGTTCAGAAATCATATTATTTCTAAAATGACTATCGTGATTGGTAATGATAGCCTGAGGAACACCAAAACGATTGATGACATGGTTGAAAAGAAAAAGTGTTGCAGTCTTTCCAGTATTATCAAATGTCGGCATTGCCTCGGACCACTTAGTAAAATAATCAACAGCGACAATAATATAACCATGCCCCCCGGCCGAGTGAGGGTGACATGTCATAAAGTCAATGCCCCATTTAGCAAAAGGAACTACTGAGACTACAGGATGAAAGGGAGTGGGATGCGACCGAATCTTCTGATTATAGGTCTGGCAGGCATGACACTTCTCAACAACAGTTATGCAGTCTTTAAACAACGAGGGCCAAAAGTATCCTGCACGTAAGATTTTCTGAGCAATAGCATACCCAGACATATGACCACCACATGCTCCAGAGTGACAGTCATTCAAAGCTCTCTCGGCTTCTTCAAAGGTTAAACAATGTCGAAACACAGAGTCAATACCTCGATGATAAAGAGTATCGCCAAGAATAATATAATCACATGCTTGATAACGAACACGACGTCGTTCGGCACTAGACAAAGCAGGCCAGAAAGTTTGAGTTTGGAGATATATAATGATATCTCTGTACCAAATATCGTCGGTACTTATAAGGAAAAGTGACTCGTCAGGTAACGAACCAACTGCTACTTTTTCCGTGGCAGTGTGGGGAAAATCACAAATCAACTCAGCGAAAACTAGGGACTTCTTCGATGTGGCTCGATCGAATTCCAAATCGAACTTTTGGAGAATAACAATCCACTTGGAGTACTTGCCCCCCAGTAATTGACGAGTCAATATATGTTGCATGGGGTTGTAGTGTGAAATCACGGTAGTTTTCCTGGCGAGAATGTAATGACGAAAACGTTGAACTGCTTGAACAGTAGCCAAGGCCAGCTTCTCAACATGTTGGTATTTAATTTCGGTAGAAGTTAAACTTCGACTCAGGTAATATATAACATGCTCATCGCGGGCATCATCCTCTTGAACGAGAACCATGCCGATAGTATACTCGGACGCAGCTAGATAAAGAAAGTAATCTCGACTATAATCTGGAGGGAAGAGAAGAGGAGCTTTGGTAAGGGACAACTTCAAGGCTTCAAAGGCATTGTTAGCGGCTTTATCCTAGACAAACTCTGAACTTTTCTTTAGAAGACGTGTAAAACCCCGAGTAATTTCAGTGTAATTTGGGATGAAGCGACGAAGAAAGTTTGCTTTCCCCTGCAAACTTTGTAACTGGCGTAAAGAAGAAGGAGGAGGGAGATTGGGAATCGCCTCGACCTTAATAGGATCTACCTGGATCCCATGGCGTGAAACAATAAAACTGAGGAGTCGTCCAGATTCTACACAAAAGACACATTTGTGAGGGTTCAAGCGAATGCGATAGAATCGACAATGAAGGAAAATCGCACGGAGATGCATAGGGTGATTGACTCGACGTAAAGAGTGAGCCGACAAATCATCCAAATAAGGTTGAACAATATGCTTAATATCGTGAAATGCGTAAGACATAGCACGTTGGAACGTAACACCTGCATTCTTTAAACCGAAAGGAAGTTTACGGTAGGAGAAAGTACCCCAAGGACAAATAAAAGTTGTTTTGTGTTGGTCCTCAGGAGTGATATTGATTTGATTATAGCCGGAAAATCCATCCATGAGGGAAAATATTTCGCTGCCAGCACAATCATCGATGATCTGGTCGACGAAAGGGGTTGGAAAATTGTCGTTAGGACAAGCTTTTTTGATATCCCGATAATCAACACAAACACGAATACTACCACCCTTTTTATCGATCGGTACGGGGTTAGAAACCCACTCTGTCAATGCCACAGGGTAAATAAAACCGGCTTTAAGAAGCTTTTCAACTTCGAGTTTAATGGCTGCCACTTTACGTGGATGGACAGGACGGAGGCGCTGCCAAACAGGTTTGGCTCCAGGGTATGTCTTAATTTCATGGACCACAATAGAAGGGTCAATACCCGACATCTCTTCATAACTCCATGCAAAGATATCACGAAATTATTTAAACAAGGAAGTATAAGTGACAATTTCCTCGGGAGAACACGAAGCTCCAATATGAATGTTCTCGACTATCCCAGGTTTTACTGAAATATCTATGGGTATCATGGGAGAAATGTTACTAAGGTTCCCTTCTGCAAACACATCTCGTGTAGATCTAGGAACGGTCGTAATGATAACAACGGTCGATGGAGTCGAAATCCGTTGGTAATTTTCGAGAGTCTGTTGTCCCAGAAATAGTATGGAACGATGATGCCCATTGTCCCAAGGGGTGTCATCCAAGACGGACATAATCATCTTGTCAGTTGGAAAAATGACACGAAAAGGATCAGGAAACAACTCATCACAAGAAGAAGTAGTAGGGGTTGCCGATTGAATGGCTTGGTAATCAGACTCAATCGGACTTAACGGCATAACGTCGCCAAAACGATCATGATCTCCAGGATCAGGTACTATCCAAGGGTCAGCAGACACTGGAAGTTCACAAGGCACTGTAGAGATCATGTTAATAGATGCAACTGACGGGTTTGGAATATTGGGTGGTGGTGGTATGGGAAAAGTACCCATTAACGACGAATCTTTTAAAAGACCGACTCCAACATTCTCATAACCCGGTGGGGTGTTCGCTATGAACGACACATTGCCCGTGCAAGTATCAGCATTAAAGAAGGCAAGTTGATCAACCGTAACCACTCTTCCCTGGTGTGGAAATCGTAGAACACAGAAAAGGGTTGATACAACAGCACACATAGAATCGACCCAACTTCGACCAAGTAGAAAATTATAATCAAGAGGAGTATTGAAAACTTCCACTTCCACTTGGACGGTCTTACCTTCAAGAGTAACAGGCAATGACGGTAGAACACCGTATGGTTTAAAACCAAAGCCATTGAAGGCTCGCAAAGTGTTTTGTGACTCGGTTAATGGTGGAGAGCCAATGGTTGTCCAAAAAGAAAAAGACATTACACACGTAGAGGCACCCTCATCAATAACCGTCTGACAAATGCTCTTATCGACAACAACAACTTGTATTTGAAATGCAAGTTGTGCAGGTAACCTTCGAATATGCTCTTCCAAGTCAAAGACTATCAAATTCGTGTCCGTAGGATCAATCCCACCTATCGCTTTCAACAGAGCCCTTCATTGTGCAGGACAAGATTGAAGGACTTCAAGGGCAGATATCGCTGAAGGTGCTTGGGCTAGATCTTCTACAATGTTGTAGTTCTGAGCCGCACGTGCATGAGGATTGAATGTCGATTTCTTGACGACAACTTTCGGGGGTGGCCATATAACTGTATCAAGGTTCGGTCTTTCGAGATGAAGAGGACCGGTTGTAGGTGGATTGGGTGGAGAGGGTTGTACCAGATCAGGAGGTAAGTCATCAACCTTCTCCTTAGAAGGAGTATAGTCTTTAGCTCTAGTGGTAAGTGTAACATTGTCTTTCTTTGAATCACCGGTGCACATCCAAACATAGGATTGTGTAGAGGTAGAGGGTTGGTTGTGAATGACCAATGAAGCCTGTTGTTGAGACGGAAAGGGTTGAGACAAGACTGCCGGTGTAGAGGGTTTTGGCTGTCCTTGAAGGAACTTGTTAACTTCGGCACGTCTCGGACAATCCTTCGTATAGTGATCGTCACCAAAGATAAGGCAAGGATAGCGTGGTTTGCGTTTATCTCTGTCTTCAATAGGAGGTGTTTTGGTTTGCTCAGTAGGATTAGCGGTTTTACTCTCCTTATTCTTGCCTCTCCATTTCTTGGATTTGTTTTTACCGGTAGGCGTGGATTGAACAACGTTCACTTCAGAGGTTTTACTGGCGGGAGGAGAAGGAGATGGATCATTTTGAACATTAGAAGGAGTGGATTTTGGGGTTGTAGTTGATATAGAATGTGAATGGGCATGAGTGGTCCCAATCACACCATCAGCTGCATGTGAAGCAACTGGAGCAGTAGAAGTGCTAGAAGTACTAGGACGAGGTAAATCAGGTAGTAAGTCATACAAAGTGCCCATTTGCGAATAAACAAGATCTAGATACTGAGCACGACTTATAGCCTGCTCTTCAATAACAACACCGCCCATGGCAATGTCTTTTCCAATTTTGTTTACAAATGATTTTGTAAACCATTCGGCCAGTAACTGATCAGGAAGCTCAAGTTTAATAAGACGTCTCCTCCTTCTCCACTCATGAATGTGATCAAAGATATGAGTGTTGGTACTTTGTTTAAAGGAGGTTAAAATCTCAGTCCCTGTATCGTAATGAATCGGTAACTGGTAATGGGTGAGAAAAGCCATCGCAAGGGTGTTGAAATCCGAAAAGAATCCTCGTGGTAATTCAATGTACCACTTCGCAGTAGCACCTGTAAGGGTGCGTTGAAAAAGATGCAGTCTAATGGAGTCGTCCATCAATGAGTTAGACGAACACCACAAATGGAAAGTCATGACATGATTATTCGGTTCCTCTCCCGCCTTCCCATCGAATTTTTGGATGTCCGATGGGAGCTTTGCAGGAATAGCAGGCCATTGGGGAGAGTGACGAATAGGATCATTAAGAATCCTAGACAAATCTGGCAAATCCAGAGTAGCAAGAAAAGGCAATTGCCGATTCACTTGTGGATACTGGTGACTTTGGGGCGGAAGCCCTGTCGGTAGACCAGTGGGAGCATATGCAGTTTTCCCCCAGAGAGAAGATCCTAGCTGGTCCTGTGGTAGTTGAATAGGATATTAACCCCAAGGATTTTGGCCTTGAGTTTGAGGTTGAGTAGTTTGACCAGAAGCCCAGATAGGATTAGTCACACCTGGATATGGTTGACTTGGAGTAGGGACAACTTGTTGCCCCCCAGCATTTTGAGGAAAGTTTTGCATAAGTTGATTCCAATACTGGGCCAATGCAAGAGGTATGTTTTGTCCTAACGGTGAGGTTGGTCCCCCTATCAAAGGGACAGTCCCACCCGGAAGTTGTGTACCAACTGTAGGTTGTGCAGTAGTTGCGGTATGTCCGGGAAAAGGAAACGTACTACCCTGGCCACCAACAGGAACTTGTACATTAGGTGCAACAGTCGGAATAATGCTACCAGCATTAGGATTACCAGTAGGAAACTGAGGGAGTGTCGGGATGAAACCGGGAATAGGATGCCCAGGAAACTGAGGACCACCTGGAGAACCAGCTGGAGTTTGTGGGGGTGTTGGATGAGGAATATTCAACATAGGATTCAACGCATGGTAACTAGGAGGTAGATTCGGAGTAGCCTCAGGAGTTCACTGTGTATTAATAGGGGCAAGAGTTGTTGCCGGAATCGTGGTTTGGACACTCGAAGTAATAGCGAGATGAGCCATCTCAGGAGGTAAAATAAAACGATAAGTGGTAGTCGCTGGTGTAGTTTCTGGTTCAGGAGAATCAGGAGGGTTGATGACTTCGTAGACAGGGGATTGAGTACCAAACAAGACTCGTCTAAAATCACCCGACCAAGAAGGATCTTGGCCTGCTACACCATGAGAAGGCCCAGCGATTGATTCAGTAGATGGAAGATCGTCACGAGAAAGATGGAATCGTCCTGTAGGTCGTTCACCACGACGAATAGGGTAGTCCTCTATAGTATTGTGAATTCAAAATTCAGCAAGAGGGTCAGTGGTTTGTACTTGTGGAGGTGGTGTAAAGACTTCTGGGACGTCACTTATGTCCACATGTGGAAGAGTAACAAGAGGGATTTCACCTGGACGAGGAGAGTCCTCAGGGGTACCCTCAGGTGTTGCTGTGTGCAAAGGTTGTGAAGCTTCCGGATGTTCCGGAGATAAACCTTGTATCCTACGTGAACGTCGTGGGGGAGCAATTGTAAATGAGTAACAAACTCCCCAACGAAAATCCTATGGCCAACTACGAGTAACAAACAACACGCACTAATAAACCAAAATCTAGAAGCAATCACCAAGCAAACAATACCTTCTAATATCGAAGCCACTAGTTGGTGATGAAATCCAATGTCGTAACAACAAGACAAGAAGGGGCGGGGCTAAGGTGGAAAAGTTACGTTGACGACCTGCTTAACAGACTTACGCCCTGGTGCAAGCTCCCACACATAATCGTGGGTATACCCTCCAAGGAGCCCGAGTGAGTTTAATCAACGTCGATTCCAGGTACCGTGAAGACTTTCCCCTTCACAGTCACCTTGGGTAAGTACCTAGAGAGAAAGGCCACTAAGGTTACCACAGACAACAGTACTTCCTGGGGAAACAGTCATCAGTCCGATCCACACGCAAGGGCAAGGTATCAAGCCCGAAACCAACTCAAAGGCTTCCACTCATAATTGTGGGTATACCTCGGAGTGATCCCCGTAATACGTGCAATCTCTACACTGATGTCAACAAAGAAGGTTAGTATCTCTGCCAACACTAATGCGACCTAGTGCTTGACCCTTGTGTTAGAAGGGCTTCCCAGGACAATATGCGGCCAATGGAATTTTACACTCCCTAACTCAAGATACTATTGTGTGTTTTTGAGCTTTTGGAGAGTGTGTCTCTCTTCCTACTCCAAAGCACTAGCCTAGCT
>ML793127.1:121979-136832 GCA_009831015.1 Picea engelmannii
CAATGTATAAAATCAATCCTTGAATTATCACAATGCATCAAATATCATTAATATGCTCACATACAAAGGTTGTTGCGTCACTATACTTGCTAGAGGGTGACGTCAGCTTTCTTCTAGGTTAGTTTGGTAGACAATGAGGTGGATGTTTTGCAAAATAGATCAATGAAATTTATATACACATCAATATCTATCATTAGATGACCTAGACGCAACTTTTTATACCAGCCAAAGGTTCAAACTAGGCATGACGTCATCATCAAATTAGGGTTAGTAAGATGCTAGGCTTAGTTAGGGTTTCAAATTTAAGAAGTTTGAAAAGGTTTTTTTTAACACAATAGACTCAACGTTGGATAATTAAACTAGTGCCTTAGGGTATAATGGAGTCAAGGAGCAAGGATAAAGTCTCGAGAGAATCTAAATTCAAGGACAAGAGGATTAGAATTTCTAGTGCTGCAATGGCAGGGCCACAAAGTCAAAACCCTAAGGGGAGGAGGCTCATTCCGGTGTTGCTTAAGAAAGGCCTCATGCTCCTCCCTCTTTCCTTAAAAATCCTTGGCAAAAACGGCTAGCTTCAAAACACAAATCTAGGGATGAAAAGTGTTGCAAAGACAAGGTCTTTCAAACCCTAAAGGTCAAAACCCTAGGTGTAAACTCAATTAGGCCTAGGATGTCTTCCTTCTTCAATTTATGTTTCAAAACTAACTCAGAAAAAGGGGAATTAGTGTAGCAACGGTTAGGATATATTCTCCTTAATCAATGGCTAAAAAAGTCTTCTATCATGGGGACATGAAGCAAGGACCTACTTGTGTGCTTGCTACCTAGGGTTTCAATGATTAAGAAAAATAACAACAATGTAACCATAAATGTAAGAGATTTAACCTACAACCATTCAATTAAGAGGTTTTGCATGAGAAATACACTTACAAATCAATGAAGAGCTTATCAAACCCTAGTTGTAAATCTTCCAATGATAGAAAACACCATAAACATGCCAAGAATGATTCTCCACAAGAGTAGCACCTCAACTCCAAGAGCAAATACCAAGACAAAATATTAAAAATGATCCTCTCACAAGAGAGTGAGTTGTGTTATATCAAAAATGAGAGGCAACGTCCTTTTTTTATATCATCCTAATGACCTTTAATTACAAAAATAGGTCATTAAAACAGCTGACAAGGCTGACTAACAATAATTACACTATTTGTCACATTAAATGCTAAAAATGTCACAATATGAGCTCAAAGGGAGACGTCAGGCCCCTCTGAGGGAGACGTTGTCCCTTTTTGGGCAAGATCAACATCCAAAAGGCAAAGTGTTGGCCCTTCTAGGGCTTCTGCAAGATGCCACATGTGCCAAATGATCCCAACACACTACCACATGCTCCAGAAAACATCCAGCCTAACTTGGGTGGCATCCTGTCCATCAAAAGAAATCATCTCATCTGCAGTGGGTGATCCCCCCTAGGTCGATCTCTGCCAAAGTGACCTGGTAAGGACGTCCTTCTTCTTTCTCGTGCAAGGGCTCATCACAACTTTGTCTTGCCTCTACCATCCCAGCAACCATTTGATGGGCTCTTCAGCCCCATGGAGGTCCGAAATAATCATATCTCCATGTGCACTAGTCCACTGGTACCTGTCCGTCGGGTATGGTCCTGCACATCAAGAACTACATTCTCCATGGGCTCATCAGTCCTCGGGATTATAGCAATGTCAATCATATTTCATCATTAAATTTATCAATTACATGCATGAAATTCCTAGCACATCATCTAAGAGTTCAAAGATATTACACAGATCTACTATACAAAGCTAAAGAAGATCAACAGAACAACCTATTGGGATAATACCCACAAGTGATGGAAATTTTCCTCAGAAGATCATTCAAGCCATGTTTTTATGATGTCATGTGGTCTAGGGATGTCCAGTCACGGTAAGACCAAGGGCAGGTGTTGACTATGGGTGCCTTTGTAGGAGGCGAGCTATACCCATCATGGATGCATTTTTTCCAAGCCCTTTATTGCCTTTATTTTTATTTTATTGCTTTTCTTTCTTTTTTATTTCAAGGTCTGACCAGAGGACACTGCCTTAACATGGTGACGAGAGCTGACAGTGTTACCCATTGGTATCTTCACAGAAATGATAAGGCTGGCTCGTGATGAGACCCCCTTTCCCTTGGCCATGCAACCAAAGGTCACTGCCCTGGCGTGGTGACCAGATAGTGGCAATGTCATACTACTGAATACCTATGAACATAATGGGTTGACTCGTGATGAGACCTCCCATCCTCTTGGTTAGGTCTTGTTTTATTATTTTTCTTAGGGTCCCTTTAGTTTCTTATCAAGAGGCCTTTTACTGCCTTCTCGGGGATCCCCTGGGCAAAGCATCTCTAGGTTTCATTTCCTATGGATTTTATCTCTTACTAACTGCTTTTACCCCCTAGGCCTTTAGCCCCTTCTTCCCACAAGAGAAAGTGTAACCCTCAAAAGGTCATCCCAATGGTCGAACTAGGGGAATGGGATAAATGTGCGGGAGATAGGATGAAAAATGATAGAATGGTGGGAGCAGAATGATGGCTCTGCAAATCCCCCTTGGTGGCTAACCAAAACCCATGAATACAAGCTTGCTAAGTCACCCCATCAATCACCCCAACAATGGTCAAGTGGATTAGTGTAAGATCCAAGTAGTCATCAGAAATGAAAGGAACCTAATGCATATATAAGAAGGTTATAATGATCAAACATGACACATACCATGATACCTTGGACCAATTACCTCATGGAGAAAGATTCATCTTCGATGCAAATCCAAGCCAATGGTGATGGAAGCTGCTTCTGCTGACAGGACAAATCTGGCGAAGAAGAAGAAGGATGGGCCCTCCAGGGCCATGCTCAGGTCAATCATGCTCTCGGTACTCCATGTTTAGGACCTATGGACCTCGAGACATGATCTCCTAGTTATCCCTAGATATCGGGGATAACATCTGGATCCAACTCAGGGACATGTGCTAACCGTATAGCGCATGAGAACCTCAACAATCTCTGGCATAAACCTGTAGACCTACTCACACTTGACAAGAAAGAATCAACGACAAAGGTGGGGTGGTATTGCCACCCCATAAAATATAGCATGTGCATATAAAGTAATCATAGATGCAAGTAGGAAGTAAAACAATCACCTGTACTTACCTGTTGGCTCCATGTTGGTGTAGTCAAACAACCAATGAAGCCAATCCAACAACGTTCCTCAATACCTGCCTTTGTGCTTCATCATAAACCAAAACAGTGATAAATCAAGCACAAAAATGTCATGAGTCACAATGTATATCAAATCATTGGAAAAGTCAGAATCTAACTCATGGAGGCGTGTGCGAGGGAGAAAATCATGCCAAGTCCATCTCTGAGAGAAGTACTCAATCCTATCCGAGAAAGGGTCATGAAAGATACAAGGTTCAGAAAACCGACTCAAAGGGCCTGTAAACTGGTTACCTAGGAAAACCTCATGCCCTAAAATCAAGGAAATCAAGGAAGGGATCAACAAAGATTTGGCGGAGGACTGGAAAACTATCAAGGGAAGGTTGGAAAGCTGATTGGAACTAGCATTACCCAACAAACCCTTGGAAACCATGGTTTGCCCAAAAGGAAACTCAACATAAAAAAGGTACTTCCCAACTACACCTTTAATGGAAAAGCATGGCAAAGTAATAACAGGTGGTTGGGGTGAAAAGTCATGAGAAACCTTCTTTAGGCAAACAATGCCCTTACTTGCATTAAAATCTGAGCACAACGGTGGTTGGCAATCATCTTCATGAAAAGAATCCAAATGCTTAGAAGGGTACTCATAAAAAATCTCAAGGTAAGACTGAACATAATCAGAAGAAAGAGGTACTAGGTCATCCTTGGTTTTCTGAAAGGTACAAGTAAAAACCTCATCTCCTTGTTGCCATTGTTCGAAAGTAATCTGTTGTGACAATTGCAAGGGCAACAACTGGAAACGACCCTCAATGTCATAGATGGGATCTAGGTCATAACCAACTATATCCCACCTATGTCTCCCAACATGTATGAACTCATCAATGTTATCAACAGCGTCACTATCTGTGTCATAGCATGCAGGATTTGAAAGATTTGAAAATTCATCCTCCTCCTCCTTTTCATCACAAGGTAAAGCATCATAAAAAATTAGGAGAGGAGGGTAACTCACTGTTTCTTGTTGCGCAAGAATTTCGAGGACTTTGGTGTTTCCAACATGCATTATGGTCTCATCCTTGGGGATTACTCCTTCTTCTTCAATTGGAAGGCCTATTTCTTTGACTGCACAACAAGGACCATCAACTTCATTCAAAGCTTTCTTTTCCTCTTCATCTTTTGAATCAAGGGACACAGTATTATTAGAATTTTGAAGTGGAAAGTAACTAACCTCATATTCACTTTGTTGTATAGGAGAAACAGGTTCTTGGATGACTTCATCAATGGGAGGAGCACAGGTGGACACTTCATCATCTTGCTCAAGTTCTTGCTCCTTAATCGTGTCCTCACTCTGCTAGTTGAAAATTTGTTCCCTTCTCTCCTGTGGATTTTTGACAAAGGTTCCAAAGGAAACTAGTTTTATCAAGCTAAGAGTGTCCATGGCATCGGTCTTGGTCATGAAAAGACTCTTTTCAATTTGAATGGCCATGTCATGAGCTTCTACAAATGTTTTTGGCTTTTTCTTATTTAGAAGGAAGCTCAACTGTCCCTGAAGTCCATTAGTATAGAGGTAGATGAGGTATTTTTCTTCAGGACGATGGCCTCAAGGAATCTGGTAAAGCAACTTCTGGAACCTAGCGCAGAAGGCTCTGACAATCTCAGACTCTGTTTGTTTTATGCCTTCAAGCTCTTTCAATAATGATTGTATATCTTCCATTTTCATGGTCCACTTTGCAAGGAAAACTTCTTCAAAAAGGTCCATAGAAGTGATGCTGGTAGCTGGAAGGTTATCATACCATCTTCTGGCCTCTCCATGCAGGGAGGCAGAGAAGAGTTTCATCACCAAGTCTTCAGCCTCATCGCTGATAGGGAAGGATTGAAAGAAATCCCAAAATCTTCTCATGTGAGACTCGGGACATTCTCCATTGATGCCAGCAAATCGAGGGAGGAAAAACTCATAGAGAGGAGGCATTTTTCTGGGATATCCCAGGATTTTACTCATATCTAAAGGTCTGTAGTTTCCTGGGTCCATTGTGAAGTCATTGTTGGCTTCGTCATCAGTGGAGTCACCGGATAGTTTTCTTGAAACTATCAAATAAAGGGGAAAAAATCTAGTGGAGTCGCCAGGTAAGCTTGTAAGAAAAGGTCTCTGAGGCAAGGCTTACCAAAGGTTTTGTCATTGAGGAAGATTGACTCAGTGTTCCCCGGCAATGACGCCAAAATGTTATCACTCAGTTTGTAGTCTAGGTCAAATGGTTGAAAGGTAAGGATTCAAACTAGCATAACAGGAGCTTCCCCACCCACTGTCACCTCGATGGAGGGATATTTCTATTTAGGGTGGCTATTCCCAAGGGAGACGTCCCTAGCAATCTGGGGTTTTGAAAGGCAAAGGGTTCTTAGGATCAAGGTAATTTTTTCCCTTTCACAGATTACCGCCAAGAAGATAGTCAAAATGAAGGTATTCCAGAGAATAGGCACCTGTTTGCGAGACAAGGCAATAATAAAACTAAAATGTGCAATAGTGGTTAGTACTTCATAAATTAATGACTATCTTTATCATACTTGAGCACAAATAGCAGTATTTATTGATGAAGTCAATGGTTGCTAAAAATGACTATGGCTTGTAATATTACTTCTCAATAACATCGGAAATGATATGGCATTCAATGTATAAAATCAATCCTTGAATTATCACAATGCATCAAATATCATTAATATGCTCACATACAAAGGTTGTTGCGTCACTATACTTTCTAGAGGGTGATGTCAGCTTTCTTCTAGGTTAGTTTGGTAGACAATGAGGTGGACGTTTTGCAAAATAGATCAATGAAATTTATCTACACATCAATATCTATCATTAGATGGCCTAGCCGCAACCTTTTATACCAGCCAAAGGTTCAAACTAGGCATGACGTCATCATCAAATTAGGGTTAGTAAGACGCTAGGCTTAGTTAGGGTTTCAAATTTAAGAAGTTTGAAAAGGTTGTTTTTAACACAATAGACTCAACGTTGGATAATTAGACTAGTGCCTTAGGGTATAATGGAGTCAAGGAGCAAGGCTAAAGTCTCGAGAGAATCTAAATTCAAGGACAAGAGGGTTCGGCTTTCTAGTGCTGCAATGGCAGGGCCACAAAGTCAAAACCCTAAGGGGAGGAGACTCATTCTGGTGTTGCTTAAGCAAGGCCTCATGCTCCTCCCTCTTTCCTTAAAAATCCTTGGCAAAAACGACTATCTTCAAAACACAAATCTAGGGATGAAAAGTGTTGCAAAGACAAGGCCTTACAAACCCTAAAGGTCAAAACCCTGGGTGTAAACTCAACTAGGCCTAGGACGTCTTCCTTCTTCAATTTATGTTTCAAAACTAACTCAGAAAAAGGGGAATTAGTGTAGCAACGACGAGGCTATATTCTCCTTAATCAATGGCTAGAAAAGTCTTCTATCATGGGGACATGAAGCAAGGACCTACTTGTGTTCTTGCTACCTAGGGTTTCAATGATTAAGAAAAATAACAACAATGTAACCATAAATGTAAGAGATTTAACCTACAACCATTCGATTAAGAAGTTTTGCATGAGAAATACACTTACAAATCAATGAAGATCTTATCAAACCCTAGTTGTAAACCTTCCAATGATAGAAAACACCATAAACATGCCAAGAATGATTCTCCACAAGAGTAGCGCCTCAACTCCAAGAGAAAATACCAAGACAAAAGACTAAAAATGATTCTCTCACAAGAGAGTGAGTTGTGTTATATCAAAAATGAGAGGCAACGTCCTTTTTTTATATCATCCTAATGACCTTTAATTACAAAAATATGTCATTAAAATAGCCGACAAGGCTGACTAACAATAATTACACTATTTGTCACATTAAATGCTAAAAATGTCACAATATGAGCTCAAAGGGAGACGTCAGGCCCCTTTGAGGGAGACGTTGACCCTTTTTGGGCAAGATCAGCATCCAAAAGGCAAAGCGTTGGCCCTTCTAGGGCTTTTGCAAGCTGCCACACATGCCAAATGATCCCAACACACTACCACATGCTCCAGAAAATGTCCAGCATGCCCTAGGTGGCATCCTGTCCATCAAAAGCAATCATCTCATCTGCAGTGGATGATCCCCCTAGGTCGATCTCTGCCAAAGTGACCTGGTAAGGATGTCCTTCTTCTTTCTCGTGCAAGCGCTCATGACAATGTTGTCCTGCCTTTGCCATCCCAACAACCATCTGATGGGCTCTTCAGCCCCATGGAGGTCCGAACTAATCATATCTCCATGTGCACCGGTCCATTGGTACCTGTCCGTCGGGTATGGTCCTACACATCAAGAACTACGTCCTCCATGGGATCATCAGTCCTCAGGATCATGGAAATGTCAATCATATTTCATCATTAAATTTATCAAATACATGCATGAAATTCCTAGCACATCATCTAAGAGCTCAAAGATATTACACAGATCTACTATGCAAAGCTGAAGAAGATCAACAGAACAACCTATTGGGCTAATACCCACAAGAGATGGAAAGTTTCCTCAGAAGATCATTCAAGCCATGTTTTTATGATGTCATGTGGTCTAGGGATGTCCAGTCACAGTAAGACCAAGGGCAGGTGTTTTATGTGGGTGCCTTTGTAGGAGGCGAGCTCTATGCGTCATGGATGCATTTTTTCCAATCCCTTTATTTCCTTTATTTTTCTTTTATTGCTTTTCTTTCTTTTTTATTTCAAGGTCTGACCAAAGGACACTGCCTTGGTGTGGTGACGAGAGCTGACAATGTTACCCACTGGTATCTTCATAGAAATGATAAGGCTGGCTCGTGATGAGACCCCCTTTCCCTTGGCCATGCAACCAAAGGTCACTGCCCTGGCATGGTGACCAGATAGTGGCAATGTCATACTACTGGATACATATGAACATAATGGGTCAGCTCGTGATGAGACCTCCTATCCTCTTGGTTAGGTCTTGTTTTATTATTTTTCTTAGGGTCCCTTCAGTTTCTTATCGAGAGACCTTTTACTGCCTTCTCGGGGATCCCCTGGGTGAAGCATCTCTAGGTTTCATTTCCTATGGAATTTATCTCTTACCAGCTGCTTTTACCCCCTGGGCCTTTAGCCCCTTCTTCCCACAAGACAAAGTGTAACCCTCAAAAGGTCATCCTAATGGTCGGACTAGGATAATGGGATAGATGTGCGGGAGATAGGATGAAAAATGATAGAATGGTGGGAGTGGAATGATGGCTCTGCAAATCCCCCTTGGTGGATAACCAAAACTCATGAATACAAGCTTGCTAAGTCACCCCATCAATCACCCCAACAATGGTCAAGTGGATTAGTGTAAGATCCAAGTAGTCGTCAGAAGTGAAAGGAACCTAATGCATATATAAGAAGGTTATAACGATCAAACATGACACATACCACGATACCTTGGACCAATTACCTCATGGAGCAAGAGTCCTCTCCGATGCAAGTCCAAGCCGATGGTGATGGAAGCTGCTGCTACTGACAGGAAAAATCTGGTGAAGAAGAAGAAGGATGGGCCCTCCAGGGCCATGCTCAGGTCAATCCTTCTCTCGACACTCCATGTCTAGGACCTGTGGTCCTCGAGACATGATCTCCTAGTTATCCCTAGATATCGGGGATAACAGGAAGCACCAACTTCCAAGATTCTCCAGCACCACTTGGAAGGAGGCTCCAACCCCCTAATTTACAGACACCAACCTGAAGGAATATCCAACTCCCTAATTTACCAACTCCGACTGGAATTCTGAAGGAGGTACCAACCCCATGGATTTACCAGCTCCAATTGAAAGGAATCACCCACTCCCTAAAACAAAGGAACCAACCTACTAAATGAAGACACCAATATTCTCAACTAAGCACCAACTCAATAATATATCACCAATCCGATATCTTCATACATAGAGTACTTCTAACTTTACCTGTATGCTTCATTTTGTAGACAATCCTTCAAATCCTAGCAATACTCATAGCATCATTCCCAGAATGTAATCATTGATGGTAACATACATTCAAGACAACGTCCACTAATGAAAACATCCATTCACGACAACATCATGGCAACATCACAACTTCATAGAAGAGCATACAATAGCATCACAACCTCATAGAAACAATGTGACTTCATAATAGAACATAATGTAGCATCACAACCTCACAACAGTGCATACGACAACCTCACAACCTATGACAACATCACAACCTTATAGCATACCTTGAGAATAAGAAAGACCTTAAGAGAATCCCCTAAACTTATCTTGCACACCAGAGGACAACCCAAACACATTTTCACACCTTGGGCTTGATCTCTTGCTTGGTTACACTAAAAATATGAAATTCTATCATGTATTTATACTAATTCTATCCCCAAAAATTAGCTAGGCCGACCTCAATTGTTTGTCTGAGTTGTCAGATGAAAAACCTCATATCTACTTATTCCTATGGAGTTAGAGGGACTTCAATATACCATTGCAAAGGTATCAAAATGATATTTCCAAAAATGTAACGTGTGATTCCATTTTAGTTACTTATGTAGGGTAAAACTTCACTCAAATATAGGGTATCCAAATTGACCAAAAATAAAACTTTTAACAATCTCCAACGTGCAATATTTATCTTGCAAATTTGTAGGATTGTAATATTTATCTTGGAAATATGATGGGATCCCTCAAGGATCTATTTGTGTACAACTTGTTATCACTCTGTAAATTTCCTAGAGGTTGAAAAAGAAGAAATCTGCAAAGGTAACCTTAACCAACCACTTTTGAAGCTGGGATCTAGCCCTACCAGCTTCAGAGAGGGATCTCTCAATTAGATTTAGCTTTGTTTAAAAGATATTAGGCTAGTTAAAGGCACGTGTTTTGTTTTTTTGAAAAGGGTTTTTAAAGTTGGTTGAGACAAATTACACATCCATTGGGCTATGGGGTCTGTTCTTAATAAAAACCGAGATACAACCAGAAACGCTGAAGAAATCTTTCACAAGGCGAGATAACACCCCTCACTGGATCTTTAATAATTTAAGTGATGGACAGAAGAAAAGGTAAGGAAAATAACTCCAATTAACAAGCACTTAAGAATCTCTTAATTGAAACTATTTAGAAGATGAACACTAAAATCTTYAGAATCGGAAACAGGGTATCAGAGATAAATCCTGCAACATAACGCTATTCGTAAAGATTAGTTATTGAAAAACAAGATGATTACAAAGCAAGGAAACATTTGACTAAGAAAATCACATCACCAGTGAAAAATGCGCAAGAATCCTGTGAAATGCCTCTTCTTTATTAATGGTGGACCTCTTCAAAAATGTTACAGCTTGATAGCAGTCAGGTGTGCAAATCAACAACCCTCAATACATTGAAAAAAGAAGTATTTATAAGTCAAAATACATACGATCCTGTCATAACTGATGAGGACGTGTTCATACTATTATTAGCATAACTAACTCAACTAATCAAAAACCGTTTAGTGATTCATCACAACTGTTGGCTGAATTCCTGGGTAGGCCGTTGGTGAGGTGCCTCCGCAACCTCTGCTGACAGGATAGCTGACTGGAAATGACAGCTCATTTGCTAATCTAGTAGATCGCACAATTCTTCCCATCGGATATGACCTGGCACTGTCACTTTGAGCAACCTTCTGTACACTTCGTCCATGTCTGTGTACTTAGCGAATGTAGGCTTGATGACGAAAATGTGCTTGATTTCATGCTGGATCTCAATATCCAATTGCAATGCCTCCATGAAAGCTCTGCCTGTTATGTTTGCCTGTATTCCTGCGAACTTAGAACTGTCTTTAGATATTTCTGTCAGCCTTTTCTTGTAGTCAGGGAGCATCATTAATCTATCGTTGATGACTTTCATACCAGGCAAGCCCTTCCTCTGCAGAGTGTCTATCTTGTGGAAAAACCTTTTCACACCCTGATCCATGACTTGGATTTTCTCCTCGAGTTGAAGCATGAGGCTTCTCTTGGTCAGAACTCGTTTCACCTCCAAGATAGTTTCAGTCATGTCCTCGATCTTCAATTCTTCTAGCTCCTCCCTGGTCTTTGAATTGAGGAACCTTATGATGTCATTGGCTTGTGCAGGCATGTCACCCAGCTCCGTTCTGATTTTTTCTACTGCTTGTTTGCTTCTCTCAAGCAATTCATTTTGTTCAAACATAATTTGAACCATCGGCCATATTTCGTTTATGGACTTAGAAATATCAGTCCACACAAGTTCTTTAACTTCGACCAAGGTCTTTCCGGCCAATGTTTGTTTCTGTAGCTGCTGCAGCTCCTTCCTTATCTGCTCGTTCACCTGCTTTTCCTTTGACAGACTTCTCTGAAAGGAAGTCTTCAGCTCCTGGAGATTTTCCAATTCTTTCTTGAGCCTGCTGATTTCAGACTCTTGTAGATTCATTCTTTCCATAGACTTGGCCAGGTCAGTAGCTCCTTCGGGAAGGGGAACTATTGTTGCAGGTGGAACAACTGTCACCGTTGTAGTCGCAATTGGAATGACACTCAGTGGAACGCCTTCCATTGGCTTTGCCTGCTCTCTCTCCTTGAACAGTCTCTCCATTTCCACCTCCATCTCCTTTAGCTGCGCACCCTGTTCCATGAGTAATCTCAGCATCTCATCCTTTTCGCCTTCTCTTTCAACTATCTCTTTCATCTGCGGATCCTCTGTGGGAGGGAGCTTTAGCTGCTTTCTCAATGCGGCGATGTCAACATTCTTCTTTTTGATCATTTCTTCGGCAGCTTTGACATTCGCTGGGTCGTAGTCGATCTTGAGGACCAGCTCCTCCAGAGTCTTTATCTTGTTGTCTTTCACGAAGGAAGACATCTTCTCTAACTTCAGTTGGGCCTGGGCGTTGCTCAATGCTATCCGATACTTTGCCGCAGAAGTGGCAACGCGAGCTAAAGTGTGGGAAATCATTTCCCCAGTTTGCTTATGCATATCCATTTGATCTGCCGGATGTACATCTTTTTCTTGGAATTCAAATGTAGTCCTCTTGTAATCAGATATAGCCTTGGGATCCGGCACTAGTGCATGGAGGTATGCCATATGCATCCTACCCTTCTCTGTATCAAATGTCGAGAGTAGTTTGTGCTGGGCAGTGGATGACTGCTTCTGGAATTGTGCGTAAGCGCTGTTAGTGAGCGACTGGTTCCTCTTCTTGATCAAATCATATTTTTCAAAAATGCCCAGCTGGGGCCCAGTCTTGCTTGGTGGAGTATCCAAGGGAGAATCCGTGGACTTTACTATTACTTCTTTAACTGACTAGAGCCAAAAGATGAAGTGAATTGCTTGGCTCCTGTAGTAGTCACTGTGCTAGCTTCTGCTGTTGTGCCGACCGTTGAAATGGTCTTAATATTTTTAGAATGAATTTGAAACTCCTCTGTAGCTACCTCTATTACAGGAGGAGATGACTCCTGTCGGGGCCTCTTTTCCTTGAGGGCCCGAGGCGTGCTGGCGGGGAGCGCACTTGTTGAGGGCCCCTGCTGTTCTGTCCTGACAACGGGTTCCATATCCTCCAATGTATCAGGCTCCCATTCAGTTTGATTGGCAAATTTTTCAATTTCGGGCCTGGGCTCATGTGCATATGGGCCAGCCTTATTTCTGAGTCTCATATCAGAAATGATTCCATAAGGATCGTAATGCCAGGTGAAACTAGTTGGAAATTTCATTTCCCTCAATAGTTTGTCTGCTTTGTCACCAACGCCTCTATTATTGCAGATAAATGAACCTATCTGCGCTTTGAGCCACAACTGTTGCTTCTTTTTGAGGGAAACAAAGTGAATATCATCAAAATTCATACTTTGCCTAATGTATTCTAGTGCGAAAACTCTTACCGGTATATATCTGGGAAGCTTGTATGGTGCCAACTCGCACCCATAGACTCGGATTTCAGAGTGATTCTGGTACAAATACCAGTCTCCTGTCTTCGCACTTTCTGAGAGATGCAGAACTCTCCAGACTTCATCATTTACTCGTGGCTCAGGCATGCCACTCAGCATACTTACCACAGGGTGGTAGAACTGGTCAATGAACGCTATGAAATCATATTCGACCGAATTGCGCTTTAGAAGGGACGTCCACGCTGTGACCGGCTGTGGCTTCCCGTCAGAGTCCATCTTCCGCATGGAGAAATTGAACTTGCCTGCTTGAAAGTACAAGAACATGTAGGCTAGAATGGATGAATACCTAAACATGCCCTCAGTGGTGAAATTCATGAATTGCTCATGGATGTTATTTTCCAAGAAAGTACTGTAATCGAATTGAGTGGTTGGATGTTCGTCACTTGAAAAGATGGATAGGAAACCCATGATGGGTTCGTCCACCCATTGGTCAGAATAGTATCCAAGAAGAGCACACACAGCCGAAATAATCCGGTTCCCTTTGATGGAAAATATGGAAGAAGGATACGGGGGATTGGTGGTCGGGATTGGAAAGGAAGGGGGAGAAAATAGCTCGAAAATCTGGGCTCTTTGCGGGAAAGTCATTTTCTGGTAGAGCTCGGTGAGGGTTTCCAGATTGAATGGGGTTATAGACTCCGGGCGGGTTAACTGCATCATTTGGTCGATATCCTCTGGGGTAATGAAGAAAAGGACGTCTCCCAAGGAGGAAACAATGGCTTTCTGTTCGGGGACGTAGTGAGCTTGGCACTTGAGTGCAAACTCTGGGAAATGGTGGACTTGGGGGAACAGGTATAGGGGCAGATTGGACTCCCAGAGCCCAATCTCATCACTCTGATCTAAGAAAACCTCTCGGAGCCATGATTGCAGATCAGAGAAATCAAAGCTGCATACTGTGTCCGCTATCAAGCGGTCCTTGTCTACCAGAGGGATTTTATCAAGATCGACCGGAGGAGGGACGAACGGATTCTCTTCCTCTTCAACTGGCCTCGTTTTAGACGCCATCTCCGCGACTGTACCTGCAACAAACAATGTCAGTGGGGTCTACTGGTGGTGGAGGGAAAACGATGGGGAAGCAATGGAGATAGATAGGTTCTCTGGTGCGATGGATGGTTTCTGGCGCGAGGAATGAATAATGAGTGAAAATGGGCACAACGGTGTCTTTATTCAAAACTGGGTCGGTCGGACGCGGGAGAACACTCAGCATGACAATGGGCGTTTTATCCAGTCATTAATGTATAACGGGCCACTCGGGGTGATATGGTAGGTGACGGTGAACAACATATACGGACGACTGACGTGGAGGTTTGTGATTGGGGGTAAAGTCGCCAAAGGGGGTTGTTCATGAGTGAAGGGTGTTATGGCGCTGACACCAGGGGCTGGCAGTAGTAATGGGATGGGACTCAAAACCATACGCGAGTGGGACAACTGGGCTCAGTGGAGGGTGACGTCCAGGGGTGACGGAGTGTCAGACAACATGTGGAGGATGGGACTCGTGAACCAATAGGGCAATGACACATGTAACAGGGGGCCCGTTGTGAGGAAGATTCATTCCCGGACACCCCCCCCCCCTTGATTAAAGATAGAATACCAAGGGGGGTCCAAAAATCAACACGATCCGTTGATCTGTGCGCTAGATTTTTGACCGCAGATCTCTGCTTGCTGTTTAACACCAATCTCGGACCCCCCCCCTTCCATTAAAGGCAGAACGGAGGGGGGGGTCCGACATTCATTGTGGATCATTGATTTAAGCGCT
>ML793127.1:137564-161345 GCA_009831015.1 Picea engelmannii
ATTTTTCTTTCTTTTTTCTTTTCACAAATTATTTGAAGAATGAAATATCATTTGTAAACCAAATCACCAGATATAGATGATATCCAAGTCATAAGATGATTCCCATAAATTATGGGGTGATAACACAACTCAAAGTGGGCATTTGGAAACAAACACATGTTTTCTCATCCCGAGAGGGCCATGCTTAAAATCTACACCATAAAGGGACCACTTTGGAGTTATATACACTTATGTCAAGGCTCCTTCAAGGTACTTCAATTAGACACATCATTGCTGCTTCAGGGCATTCTTCAATTTGTTTTGACATTGACTTTTCCTCACGGCTTGAATACTGCTTGTTGGCTTCTCAAGGATTCATCAACATGTCTTCAAGGCTTCTTCTCTTGGCTTCATGGCCTCAAGGCTTCTTTACTTGGATTCACGGCTTCAAGGCTTCTTCACTTGGATTCATGGCTTCAATACTCAAACAATATCTAGGCTTCTTTACTTGGCTTCATGGATTCAAGATTTCTTTACTTGGCTTCATGGCTTCAAGGCTTCTTCATGGCTTCATGGATTTCATACTTAAAAAATGTCCCTTTTTCACTGCCACATTATCATCATCATTGTTATATCCTGATCATTACTGCCACACCATCATCATCAATGTTACATCCTTATCATTACTACCACATCATCATCATCATTGCCACTTTGACATCAATGACAACATTTTCTCAAAAATATTCCCCTTTTTCATTTGTGGCAACACCTTATGCCTTTTGTAGTGATGCATGCTCACTCTATCCATCACTGTTGGGTATGTGTTATATTATTTGCACGAGTAGTAGTGTCTGATCATATGTGTCGCACGCATAGGGGAGTTAGAGCCCCCGTAAAAAAAAATTCTACCTCGGGAAATGTGACACCTACCTTGGGAAACATGTCATGTATTTAGGTGGTTTTTTCGGCACATGGTTTTTGCCGATGGTTTTCTATTTCTGGTTAAGGAATTAGAGTTTTGGACTAATCCAGGTCATTGGGTTAGGGTTTTGGATGCCACTGGCTCCTATATGTATATTGTATTGTAAAAAATGTAACACAATGAATGAATATAATATATGCTGGTTTTCCCGGTTTGGGTTTCCAGGGGAAAAATCTCTGTGTAATGTTTGTATTTTCCATTGTATCTTTTTTGTTCTTTTCTGAATATCTATTTACAGTAGACATTGTACAAGGTTAGAATTTACATTTGGTATCAGAGCTTTATTGTCTTTAGGGGGACACCTTTGTGGTCAAGGGTTTGGTTCGGGACTATGATAAGCCTTGTTATAGTGGAAGATCTACGGTATTGTTTTTCAGGTGAAAATAAATGGCAAGAAATTCGAATATGGAGATCGAGAAGTTTAATGGGAAAATCTTTGAGCCATGGAAGCTCAAGATGGAAGATCTTTTGGTGGACAGAGTTCAGTGGATCATGTTAGATCCAGGTACAACACCTACAAAAACTTCTGCAGATGACTGGAAAAAAATGGATCGGAAGAAAAATAGCACAATCTGACTGTGTCTCTCCGATTCAGTATTACTGAATGTGTCAGAGGAAGCTACAACCAAGGATTTGTGGGAAAATTTGGGGAAATTGTATCAGTCTAAGTTCCTGGTAAATAAAATATTCCTGAGAAAGAAGTTGTATAACTTGAGGATGAGAGATGGAGACTCGGTGGTAGAGCATTTGAACGCCTTCAATACTGTGGTAAGACAGTTAGTATCTGTTGAGATTAAAATTTCAGATGAAGATAAATGTATCAGTTTGCTGTGTTCTTTACCAGACTTGTGGGATAGTCTGGTTGTGGCCATAGGTAGTAATACAACTTCTTTTAAGTTTGAAGAAGTGGTCTCATCCTTGTTGTCGAAGGAGATGAGACGAAAGAATATGGAAGGACATAGCACATGCGCATTATTTGCAAGAGGACGTTCCCAGGAAAGAAATAGATCTAATTACTCAAGTGGGAGATCTAAGTCTAAGGGTAGATCTAAATCTCCTGGAAAGTTTGTAAGGTTATGTTGGAGGTGTGGAAAAGAAGGGCACTACAAGAAGCAGTGTAGATCCAAAGTTGAGAAAAAGAAGGGATCTGAAGAATCTTCTTCTACAGAAGAAAAGACCTCCAAGGAAGAAGGAGGGGATGTGTACTTGGCCTCTTCAAGCACACATGCAGATCATGAGGCATGGTTGGTTGACTCTGGTGCATCTTTTCATATGACTTCCCACAGCGAGTGGTTCTGCAAATATGAAAAGTATGATGGAGGTAATGCTTTCTTAGGTAATGATTCAACAACCAGAATCATAGGAAGAGGAAGGTTCAAGTTGAGACTCATAGATGGAAGGATTAGAACAATGCTTGGTGTTCTACACATCCCAGGTGTTGGAGCCGCCCTTGTTTTTCACCTTGCACAATTTTAAATTTTTTATACTTGGAATCTAAAGTGGAATTTCTTTTTCCTTCTGAGATCTTAAAACTCTGAAATCTTGTCGCCTGGATAGCAATGCTCTTCCACTTTCAAAACAGATCCATTTTCGCAAGTGTGTCCACTCTTTTGTTTTATTTCAGGGTCTCGTAGGTCAGACACTTTAAACCTTGAGTTCACACATCCTGAGTCACGAAACGACGAAGTCGTTTTTAATTTCCACCCAAGACACTAACTAGGGTAAAACTTTTAACTCATGAGTATGCATTGTCGGGAGTTCGCGCCTCAACATTCATCACACCTAAGTTTTTGTTTTTACAGCCCTGATAGCCGAGAACATGATAACTTTTGTGATAACCTTGGTCAAGTATTAAAGGTAAAAAACTAACCATGGTTAAATTTGGTTCTCGGTACTTCACCACTTGGCACTTTCTTTCATAAAGTTAAAGTGTCCAAAACCCCGACTCATGAAGTTGCGACATGATTATAGCAAGATTAATTAGTCGCCTAATCTAAGATTTTCTTCCCATAATTGAGCCTTAATTATCGCCACATCGTGGTTTTGCGACTTGTCTTACCATTCTCCCAAAAGTTAGTCTTCGAAGTTCTGAGTCGCGATATGGCGAATAAATTAATTATATAATTAAGGATGTGCCAAATCATGGTTACTGTTAATTAAGCTAAAATCGGCACTCGTTGTCTCGCGAGTTGAAGAGTCAAAATGTAAAAAGAAAATTCACGATGCAGCGAACAGCGAGAAAATTATTTACGTTGCTGAGATTTGAAAATTTAAAATAATGAGAAATATGTCTCGTGCATCGAGGTTTGCACATTTCCCAAGGTAACTTTTTACTCTCCATACTCCGAATGACCATCAGAGTGCCAAACATTGATGACATTAATGAAGAACTAGGGTGAATCCATGAATAAATAAGATTGGATTTACGCAATAAATTTGTTTCTAATTGCAATTTGACAGACTTATTTCGAATAGTACAGAGTTTTCAAATATATACGGGAGTTTCATTTTATATTAAACATTTATCACAAGCGCACAGAGCTCACCTTTCTCCGAGTGAACTAATTTCTGCATGTATACACAGGTCTATCGCAGAAGAGAAAAAATGCAAGATTCAGCAATGGCTCCAAGGAAAGCTGCAAAAGTGAATGTCGAGATTGCAGCACAGGGCCCAAACAATGTCTCTGATACTTCACCTCGGAGTGGCGGTTCAGTACCTAGCTGGTCATTTGTTTCAGATATTCTGCAATCGGAGTTGGTGAATTATTCAAACTCCAACGACAATGATAACGAAAAGGATGACCTGAACACTAAATACAAGATAGTTGTTCAGCCTGGAATGCACCGGGTTGCAACCAGACCACGGTTCCTCCCATATTATGACATGATTCGATGGGCGTTGGATCATATAGACCTACCCACCAGAACTATTATAAACAACCAACGGGCCACTGTTGGGACTTTTAGACTAGAGCATATCCAAACCATGTATAAGCTCCCAACAACATCTGAATAAACATATGATGCTGAATTCCTGGAGGAATTCAAAAAGAAGGAATGCACTGAATATGGCAAAACCATGCCTGGTTTGATAAAATATTGGGTTTCGCACTCCGCGAAATTCAGGGAAAATGACCAGGGTATTTATTCAATCGCTTCGCTGGAGCCACAGTATATGTATGTGGAAATGATGACATGCAGACTATTTGGAAAGGAGGATACCTCTCAATTTTACATTGCGTGGGTACCTCTTATCTTTCGGGTAGTAGAAGGTTGCTCGTTTAATTGGGCAAAGATACTCTTGGACAGTTTGTTCAACAGGGTCACAGAGTATCGGGAGCAAAAGGCAGCCGGGATACCATCCTCATTTTTCATGTCTGTGTATATCATGGACGCAATATGTTCCTTAACACCATTCCCTTTGATGAGTTGGGCTTGGAATCCAGCCCAAGAAAAAACTGTACATGAATATCACGAAAAACTGTGGGAAAATAAAGCAAACAAATTTATTTACGAAATTTTCAACTGGGTGATGGTGCCCCTGCACATCGCCATTTTTGGTCGTTCGCCACCTCGTATCTCGGATAGTATTGCAGCAAATCTGAGTGGTATAGCGGACTGGTACGTAGAAGTAGAGTTTTCCTATTTCAGAGTGTTCGGAGCTACTGTTCCCCTACTTGCAGTGCCACTGTTCATCCACGACAAGCTAGCCTATCGCGAGATTCCCCGACAAACAGTGATTGGCGGAGTGAGTAAAGAGCTCAAAGCATCATCGAAGAAGGTATGGTCATTTTCCCCCATTCAGCTAAATTCTTATTCTTTATTGGATTTTGGGCATGCTAAAGCTGAGGCTGCAACCTTGGAAGACTTGAGTTTGGTCTCTATTGAGTATAAAAAGCATGATCCTCAGAAAATTGTAAGCAACCATTTGGCAAATTGTGGGCTGAAGAAGTTTGAACACGAGTGTTCACCCTCGGATGATATTTTCCGAGGGGCGAGGTCTTATGGGGAAGTGATAGTTCCAATCCAATCTTTAGCACCCAAAGACATGGCCTTTGTTTTAAAGTTTCAGGAGCATAGACGAAGATGTCTCCCCATTGGGCTGGGAGGTTTGGGTATTTCCAAGGATAAAAAGAAGGATGCTGAAAGTTCTGAGGGTCAAATTTCTAACCGCAAAAAACACCAAGAAGGGGAGCATGGGAAGAATCCCGAAGTAGAAGAAGAGACTACGGACCCACCCAAGGAACATAGTTCAGAGGTGGAAGTAAGAAACACAGACCCACCAGAAACCCAAAATCCAGAGACTCAGATGAAGACCTTTGATCCTTCGAAGGAGCAGGACTCAGTCGTCACACCAGGAAAGGCAGCGAAGCAGATCGGGGAACCCATCACTTCTGTCACCCCCTTGCAGTCAACGCAAGGAAATATAGAATAAGGATGGATTTTCTGTGAAGAACTAAGGCCTATCAAAGCAGAAGAACTTCCTCCAAATGAGTTCTTCTTTGACAAAAAGAGAAAAGCAGTTGTGAAAAGGGATTTCTACCAGGATGAAGGATCAACTGCTAAAAAATTCAAAGTGATGACAGATGGAAAGAACAAAAAGAATGATGAATTCACCACAGAGATCGCAGGAACGCTAGGAGCGTATGCATCGGCGAATCAATTCTCGATCGGGATGTTAAAAAGTCAGCTCAAAAGAAAGAATTGCCTGATCAAGACTCTTGAAGCCAGAGTAGCTTCGGACGCAAAAAGCGCTAAGAGTCAGACGAGTGGGGAAATAGAACTGGCCCGACTGGCTGATAAAAAGGAAATAGAAGTCCTCAAAACCAAGTTGGAACAAGTGCATTCAGTGATCCGAGATGGTTAGATACAGTCGGGTCAGCAAAGGAGTATTATCACAGAGATATAGGCTCAGTTAGAGGTCGCTGAAAGCAGGGTGATCGACATCAAGGGGTTTAAATCCTGAGCTATGTATATTCAGAGCAGAATCTCTTCTGCACAATATAGTCTTCTAGACAAAGTGGGAGTGATTCGAGAAGATTGCCTGTTAATGCATCAGATTTCTGAGAATCTGATTGTCAGAGAAAGGAACGCAGAGGCTACTCGGGTCACCTTTCAAGAGGCAGTGATAGCTACTAACAACAGATTTTTAGCAGGTTCTCCCGGACTCACCATCGTTGAACAAACTAGAGGTAATATTTTGTTAAAGGATTGGGAACATAATATTAACTTAAGCAAGGAATAGGCCCAAAAAGTAACTAATTCATTAGAAGAAGCCTTCAATGCTATAGATGGTGAGATGTTAGGGATGGAGAGTGGAGGTGACTCAGAGATGTTAAGGCAAATGAACGTAGATCAAATTTCCCTTGATCTGAAGGAGAAGAATGAGAGAGATTCGAAGGATATCTCTAAGATGGACAGGGTGGACAAGGCTCAAGTTGACAAACACTTAATTCAACCTAGCGCACAACTCAGTGCCCTTGATATCATTGATGCACAAATGGGTGATAAGCTTCCACAGTTAGCCTGAGAATGCTATTTTGCCGAGGCCAGCTGTCAAGCGGAACCTTCACAGCTTGTATCCCAGTTTGTGGACAAATGTATCATATGCACCGAGTCCACGCAAAGACAAGCACCTGGCACCTTTTGAAAATAGAGTAGGAGAGATGGAGTGATTTCTCTCCTCTCATTTGTAACTGAATTTATGAAACCGTTGAGTTTCTAAACTGATTTGCAAATTTGTATAAATAGATCACAAAAATAAGAAGAAAGGGCTGGACCTTTTGGTATTGATTGTAATAGAGTTTTTGCATTCGAGAAGTTAATACAAGCAAATTTGAAGATTCTCGATTCTGTCATGACTGTGTTACAAGTTTGTTTCTTTATGTTTCATGTTTCATTTTCATTCCACTTTTCATAATTGATGTGTATCGCTATAATTTAGTACGACCACTACTATAGCGAAGGGATTTCATCTTTCTATAATTGGTTATTGTCTTTCCTCTGTACCAACTATCATCGGGTGTAAGACCAATTTGCATTTACAGAATTATATATTTATTTACACTATGTCAATTATTTCTATACTAATTTCTTCTTCTGTGTATGTGTGAGTTTTCTATTGACAGGAACCTTACGTTATCTATAGCTAAATGTTTCTCTCTCACCCCACATCTTTTTACTAAAAATAATACAGTTACGGGAAAGGGCCTTCAATTTGCATTCCTGTTTTATTTCTTAAAGCAAAAATTTCTCTTTATTTTGACCAAATTGAAACAGTGTTGAAATCTCTCTTTAAATCATTTCTTACTGGTACTATTCCTCAATGTCTGTCCCTGCAGCAACTCAACCTAATATTGAACCTGGACTATCTAATCAAACACATATTGATTTAAATATTTTTGACACAATTCTTAAAACTGCTAACACCCGGGAAGAACTTGAACGTTCATGGGCAGCCATTGAACAAGATATAACTACTCAGGAACAATTGGAAGCTAGACAACGAGAACGTATAAATCCTCATTAGTTTCCTATACCGAAGGTTAGCGAAATCTTTTTATAAATCTTTAATATACTTTCGGATGCCTTGACACTGTACTTTTAATCCTTAAGTACAGACTCAGGAACAACATCTTTCTGGCGCCGTTGCCGGGGAGCGAAGTTACGAAATCTTTTCCCTGGGAAAACGATAAACTATTTCGTTGATAGTGCTACTCTTTGATAGTGAACATAGAGTGCACACAGTTTTAAGGATTTTTTGAATCTTTCACTTGGCAACTCCACTGAAACACAAACTGGTGTCTGGTAGAAAGAATACCAGACAGAACCCGGATGGAAAGCTGATTACGCCTATTAATGATCCTGAAAAAATTTTAAGAGCGAGAGGCTCGTTTGAGACAACCACTACAGTTTATAAGCCTAAAAACCCACCTTTAAAGACTAAATGCCCTTCAAAACCTTCTACTTCATGAAGCCCTCTGTTTAATACCAAAGAACCGAAAACAAAATACTCTGAATTTTGGAGTGAGATCCATCAGACTTTCCCATCTATAAACAAGGGAAAGGGTACTTTAGAAAGATCAGTGTCCTTTGACATACCAGCTTTTCTTCGGCAGAACTTCCCAGTCTCACCTGATTCTAAAGAGTGTGTTACACCCTCAGTTTCTACACCTAATTCGATGGCAGGCATCGGAGGAGGAGGTGGAGGACAACAGAATGTCCCTCCTCCCAGAGTATTTGCAAAAGTAGTGGCGAGATACTCTCCCCTGGTTTTACCCGTTCCCCTCCATGATTTGCCTGAAAACTACATCAAAAATCTTCCTAAGTTCACTAGGGAGGGAGATCTAACCGCAGCCGAGCATATAAAATTCTTTGACCAGTTCGCAGACATCTGTGGTATTGAACACGAGGATGTTTATTTGAGACTTCTTGTCCAGACCTTTCAAGGACAGGTCCGAACTTGGTTTCGGAGCCTTCCTACATCTTCTATTCGGACATATGACGCATTGGAAGACGCTTTCCTCAGACAATGGGGAGAGCGGAAATATCACTTATATTACCTTACCGAGTTTGGGTCTCTAAATAAAGAGAACTCAGAAACAGTGATGTAATTTATTCCGAGATTTAACAAATTGTATAATAAAATTCTAGCCGTTGTTAAACCTTCCGAACCCTCAGCCAAAGTAACCTTGGCGGGTGCTTTTGAACCTGATTTTGCACTACTTTTGTGAGAAAGAAGAGGAGCCACCCTAAATAGAATGCAAGACGATGCTGTCGAAATAGAATCTAATATGATGGCTTCAGGCAAGTTAAAGGCTAAAGTAGAAACAGTCAACCGAGAAAATAGACGCTATAGGGAACCAGCAGGTCCTTCGGGGTCAAATAGATATACTGATGATAGAGTAGATGATATGGCCCGAATAATTAAAGAACTGTCTAACAAAATATCTAGGATGGAGTTGGAACAAGTTAAAGATGATTCTTCTAACAAAAAAGACTTCAGGAGAAACCCAAATCCCCAAAATCAACAGAGACAAATAAAGAATGAAGATCAAAAAATACAAGCTCCACTAAAAAATGAAAATTTTATAGGAGCAAATGATCTCCAAGATTTCGGAGATTCGGAGGATGAAGTCGCGTGTTTCGGTGATGAATGTTCACAACCATTTTTGACCAGGGAAGACTATGAGAAATCTTTAAATACCTCACTACCATCTAAGGAAGATGAAGAAGGTGATCATACCGACCTCTGCATATCTCAACCAGAAACGGAAATGATAACGGCTGATTTTCAACCCAAATACAATCTAAGATCTAAAAATAAGACCACCTCCACTGACCAACCTAAAAGAATCCTTCAAAGGGGTCAAGCTCATGAACCTCCTTTGGAAGAAACATTGTTACCCAGCAATAAAATCAAGGTAGCAAAAACTCAAGAGTCCGAGGTGAAAAAAGTTGAAACCCAAACAAAGGAAACTGGACCAGTAGATAAAGTTACATCTTTGACTAAGATCATGAGTGATAAAGCAATCCAGACAAATAAGTCGAAAAGAAAAAGCTCGGAATTCTTAACCAAAGAAACGGACAAGGTAAATACATCTTTCAATTTTGAAAATGAATTAAATAAAATTAAGATACCGATTCCTTTGGTAGAATTAGCAAAAAACCCCACTTATCGGAAGCAAATTGCCAAAGTGATGGGTGTCTATGAGTCAGAAAGTCACTCTGATGTTATCAACCTAGAAGACGACAGAACTAACATCACCTTTGGTCCTCATTTTGAGGGATCCAAGGACAACGTCGCTCCTTTCTATATCACCCTGAATATACATGATCAGTTACTGCATAACTGTATGTTAGACTCCGGGGCTTCACATAATGTTATGCCCAAAATTATAATGGAGAGGTTGGGGCTCCAGATCACTAGACCCTATGGAAACCTATACTCATTTGATTCGAGAAAGGTTAAATGTATGGGAATGATAAAAGATCTGGTAGTTACCCTGGCTCAGGTCCCGGTCAAGAGTATCCTGATGGATGTGGTTATCGCAGATATTCCCCCCAAATATGGTATGTTGTTATCCAGATCATGGGGAGCCAAGTTGGGGGGTTCTCTACAATTGGACATGTCATATGCCACGATTCCTATATTCAGAGGTCAGTTTACCCATTTGTACAGAGAAACAAGATTGGCGTATACTGTCAGTGATCCTCAGAACCCAAATAACTTTCCCATTTATGTTGCAGACCAAGATCTGGGGAATTTCATATTGTCATTTGATGATGTCTTAGATGGGTGTCCAGAATACCTTGATATAAAGTAGGAAGAACTTATTCCCTTGACAGAAGAGCTATGCAAAAATGGTATTTGGAAAATGTACTTCGATGGCGCCTCGTCTTCTGAAGGAGCTGGTGTTGGCGTACTTTTAGTAGCACCTGAAGGTAAGTTTATTGTTCCCTTCTCATATCGTTTGCAGTGGGATATAGATTACACCAATAACATATGTGAGTATGAAGCATTAATCTTAGGTTTAGAGGCTGCAAAGAAGTTAAATAAAAAAAACTTGGATGTTTACGGTGACGCTGAACTGATAGTAAAACAAGTAAACCGACAATACCTAACCAAGCATCCCAGACTAAGAACATACAGAAATTGTGCTTGGGATTTGATGGAGAATTTTTTCTCATCTGTAAAAGACCATTTTATTCCTCGTGTAGAGAATCTACATGATGACGCATTGGCTAAGGCAGCCTCAACCTTTTCTCCTCCCACGAACGTTAAACTGAAATATCATATTGAAATTAGATATAAACCCTCTATACTAGACAATGTCCAACACTGGCAGGTCTTTGAAGATGATGAACAAATTCAGAAATTTCTTATGGCAATAGGCGAGTTCTCTGAAACTCATCCAGACCAAGAAAATCAAAATGACCCGATGTGTATTATGCAAGAGGGTGAAGATCCTGAAACCTTTCAGGAAAAAATAGCGGATCATCGCATGTTGGTCCTTAAAAACAACCAAATCTTGAAAGGCTTAATTCCTTTAGAAAGACTCTTCGATCAGAACGACATACCTGTGAAATCCACTTTGCAGCCCCAACCAGAAGAAGTGGAGGACTGCGACATAGGAACTGAAAAAGAATCCAGGATAGTAAAGATATCTAAATTCCTCCCTCCCAAGGTAAAAGACCAGTACAGAGACCTACTCAGATAGTATAAAGATGTTTTCGCCTGGTCCTATGATGAGCTTCGAACATATGATACTTCCATAATCGAGCACAAGATACCTTTAAAGCCAGGGGTCAAGCCTTTTAGGCAAAAGCTCAGGCAATTTAACCCCATTTTGTTGCCCGTCATCGAAAAGGAAGTTAAGAAGCTTTTAGATGCGAAAATAATTGTACCTCTAAGGTACTCAGACTGGGTGGCAAATTTGGTCCCTGTTAGAAAAAAGAACAGAGAAATCAGATTGTGTGTGGATTTCCGAAACTTGAACAGGTCCTCTCTTAAGGATAATTATCCACTTCCCAAAATGGACCACGTCCTAGAAAAGGTAGTTGGAGCAAATCGAATGTCTATGATAGATGGGTTTTCTGGATACAACCAAATCGCCATGAACGAGCAAGACAGAGAAAAAACTGCTTTCACCACACCATGGGGTACATTCATGTATGACAAAATGTTGTTTGGTTTGATGAATGCAGGGGCTACATTCCAGCACGCTATGGACATCACTTTCGTAGGAGAGAGAGACAAGTTCGTAGTCATCTACCTTGACGATTTGACGGTTTTCTCTAAAACCGATGAAGAACATTTGATCCATTTAAAACAAACTTTTGAAAAATGTCGCAGGTATGGCCTATCTTTGAACCTAAACAAATCACATTTTGCTATGCAGGAAGGTAAGATTATGGGGCATATCGTATCTAAAGATGGGATCAGGATCGATCCTAAGAGGATTGAAGCAATAGAGACTATCTGTATTCCTAGAAACGTAAAAGAAATTCAATCTTTCTTAGGTACAATAAAAATTTTATGAAGGTTTATACCAAATTTTGCTGAGATTGTCAAATTGATCACAGGAATGCTGAAGAAAGATAGCAGAGTAAATTGGATGACCGAGGCTAAAGCGTTGTTCGAGCATATTAAAAAATTTATCAGCGAGGCACCTGTGTTAGCTAGCCCAGATTACTTGAAAGATTTCCTCATCTTCTCGTTCGCTTCTGAACATACTATCGCCGCGGTGTTGCTGCAAAAGGATGATGAAGGCTTCGAATGGCTGATCATGTTTTTTAGCAAGAGCCTTAGAGACGCCAAATTAAAATATGATATAATAGAAAAACAGGCGTACGCAATGGTGAAAGCACTAAAAGAATTCAGAACCTACATTCTGCATTCAAAAATTATCGCATACGTACCAACCAGTGCTGTGAAGGATATATTGGTACTGCCAGATAGCGATGGAAAACAAGGGCGCTGGCTCGCTAAAATACAAGAATTTGATCTAGAAGTCAAGCCTACTAAATTGATAAAGGGGCAGGGTCTGGCCAAACTCATGGATGATTCGAACCTTAGAGATCTTGATATCAATTGCCTCCAAGGGGAAGATGAAGACACACATTTGCAAGAGCCGGATGACCAGACACATCCAAGCAAGGTTGAAGAAAAATTCATTTTGTCAGGCTGGTATAAAGACATAGTTTTCTATTTGTTAAACTTGAAATGTCCAGATGGACTATCACCAGCCAAATGCAAAACTTAAAACTCCATGCTGTAAAATATTGCATCTCCGAAAATCAACTATACTGGAAGGATCCACTAGGATTCTTACTAGTCTGTTTGGTTGAGTCAGAAACTCCACGGGTCATAGAAGAACTTCATGAAGGAATCTATGGAGGACACCATGCATGGAGAGCCACAGCCTACAAGATCCTGAGGGCCGAATATTATTGGCCGAAATTATTTTCGGACGTCAATGCCAAAGTACGTGCCTGTTACTCATGTCAAATATTCGCTGGTAAGCAGAAACTCCCTGCACTGCCACTTGTTCCAGTCAAAGCCGAAGCTCCATTTCAACAATGGGGTCTAGATTTTATAGGGGAAATTAATCCCCATTCCAATGCTCAGCATAAGTGGATCTTAATAGCCACAGATTATTTTACAAAGTGGGTGGAAGCCATTCCATCCAAAAGGGCAACAGACTCGGTGGTGATCGACTTCTTGGAAGATAACATCTTGTCAAGATTCGGGTGTCCCCGAAAGATTGTTACCGACAATGCCCAGGCCTTCAATTCCATGGCTATGATCAACTTCTGTCAAAAGTACAATATCGTTCTCGGCCATTCCACTGCTTATTACCCCCAGGGAAATGGGTTGGCCGAATCATCTAACAAGAGCCTGGTAAACGTAATAAAAAAAGTACTGGATGAAAACAAAAGGTCCTGACATGTGCATTTGAAGTACGCATTGTGGGAAAACTGCATCAGCACTAAAAGGTCTATCGGCATTTCACCGTTTTAGATGGTCTATGGGACCGAGGCGGTTCTACCTAATAACTTAGCGTTGCTAGTGATGAAATTATGGCAATATCAGAACGAAGAACCCAATCATGTAACCAGGAGAATTAACCAGTTGATCGAGGTTCAACAGCACATAGTGGAGGTTGATGAGAAAATGAAAAAATACCAGGACGATATGAAAGCATTGTTCGACCTTAAGGCAAAGAACAGAGAATTCCTCCCAGGTGACTTAGTGTTAAGATGGGATATGAGAAGGGAAGAAGCCACGAAGCATAGAAAATTTGATCACCTTTGGTATGGACCATTCAGGGTCTCGGGTCCAGAAGGAAAAAATTCCTTTCTTCTGGAAAATATTGATGGAGAAGTTCTCAGCACCCCTGTCAACAGGTGGTATCTAAAGCACTACATGACGTAGTAGTATTAAAAAAAAAAAAAAAATGTAAATAATTTTTTTTTATTATGAATGTTTTGTACATATTTACATTCTCGTTCAAATATTTACTTTTAATTTTTGGTTTTCGTTCCTAAACTCTCAACACATTTCCAATAAAATTTGTATTTGTTTTTACAGGATTCCAGCTGCATACGAAACTAGCAGAAAAAATAATGTGCAGGTCGGTGTTGGAAATAGAACAACATAAAACAGGTGATACTTAAGATATCTCATGGTTCATAGAGAAAATGAAAAGAAAAGATAGAGGTGAGATTTCTAAATACACATGTCATGAAAGGCTGTTTAAGCAAACTAAGGTAACATTTTTCAAATTTGCAATATAAAAGGTTAGATAACAGGAATATTTTTTGTTTCATAATCCTCAAATAAAATAATTTGAATGAATACATTAAACCTAAAAACAGTCAGTCATAATTTTTGTTCCTAAATATATTCGAAAAACAGTCCCGAACTGTTGTGACCTTTTGTATATTAAGCCATTGAATTGCTGCCTTATTTTTTGTCTATCTTTGGGCCTAACTTTCAGCAAGTCACTATCTTCCCGAGTCTTTGTGAAGGGGTAAAAGTTTTTCATTTTAAACCTCAGGGATTTTGAAACAGATCTTAATAAGAAAGCTGGTCTTCACAACTACTTGATCTTCTGCTAAGCTAAGGAACGTTTATAGCGATCCTAACTTTCCTAGGTTTTTCAACAGCATTAAAAAAAAAAATCAAAGCTTGCTTGAACAGAATGTCCCTTAAAATTTTATTATTCTCCCCTGTCTCCCTAAGAACGAAGGTCTTGTGAGGGTCAAAGGAAGGTTGATACCGAGTAATCAAAATAAGTTGACAGATCTCTGATAAAAAATATTACACAGATCTCAGCCCTGATATAAACTGATTGCTCCCATCTTCGTGTTTTAAAAGTAAATACTAAGACAGGTGGTGAAAGGAAATTCAAAAATGATTGCCCCCACCTAGTCCATTAAGACGATGAAAGGAAATTCAGAAATGATTGCCCTCGTCTTAACATTTAAACGCATAAATATTTTCCGAAGTGGTGAAAAGAAATTCAGTGAAAAAGGGGTCAGACAACTTCACTGGGGTACTGAACAGGCTCGTTGGCAGTGAAGCAATGTCTGAGAGATCCATAAGGCTGTTATACATAAATATCAATCTACTCCGGTAACCAACGCTTTCTGAAAGCCTGATCATTTCCCCAAATTTCGACGGGACTTCCCTATTTAAAATTGTATAATTACATTCTTTTGATGCAAGCTGAGAATCATAAGATCTGTTGAATATCCTAGGGTCGTTTCGACTGTCTTAAAGCGTCCCCAAAGTTAGTAGTGAGAAAGGGAAAGTTGTGGAAGTGACTTCAGCTGTGTTTGGAAAGAGTATCTGAGTTCGAAAAAATTTTTGAAGTACAAAATGAATTTTTCCCTCCCTTCTATCTTTTTCCTTGAATTTTTCGGTTGATTTTAGCCTGTGACTCCATTTACCCAATATTGGCACCTGGTCTACTGTTCTTCCTGCCTCACAGGAAAGCGGGATCCCTAGTTGGAGCCTATGTTGGAGCCGCCCTTTTTTTTCACCTTGCACAATTTTAAATTTTTGATACTTGGAATCTAAAGTGGATTTTTTTTTTCCTTCTGAGATCTTAAAACTCTGAAATCTTGTCGCCTGGATAGCAATGCTTTTCCACTTTCAAAACAGATCCATTTTCGCAAGTGTGTCCACTCTTTTGTTTTATTTCAGGGTCTCGTAGGTCAGACACTTTAAACCTTGAGTTTGCACGTCCCGAGTCACGAAACGACGAAGTCGTTTTTAATTTCCGCCCAAGACACTAACTAGGGTAAAACTTTTAACTCATGAGTATGCATTGTCGGGAGTTCGCGCCTCAGAATTCATCACACCTAAGTTTTTGTTTTTACAGCCCTGATAGCCGAGAACATGATAAATTTTGTGATAACCTTGGTAAGTATTAAAGGTAAAAAACTAACCATGGTTAAATTTGGTTCTCGGCACTTCACCACTCGGCACTTTCTTTCATAAAGTTAAAGTGTCCAAAACCCCGACTCACGAAGTTGTGACATGATTATAGCAAGATTAATTAGTCGCCTAATCTAAGATTTTCTTCCCATAATTGATCCTTAATTATCGCCACATCGCGGTTTCGCGACTCGGCTTACCATTCTCCCAAAAGTTAGTCTTCGAAGTTCCGAGTCACGATATGGCGAATAAATTAATTATATAGTTAACGATGCGCCAAATCACAGTTACTGTTAATTAAGCTAAAATCGGCACTCGCAGTCTCGCGAGTTGAAGAGTCAAAATGTAAAAAGGAAATTCACGATGCAGGGAATGGCGAGAAAATTATTTACGTTGTTGAGATTTGAAAATTTAAAATAATGAGAAATATGTCCCGTGCATCGAGGTTTGCACATTTCCCAAGGTAACTTTTTACTCTCCATACTCCGAATGACTGTCAGAGCGCCAAACATTGATGACATTAATGAAGAATTAGGGTGAATCCACGAATAAATAAGATCGGATTTACGCAATAAATTTGTTTCTAATTGCGATTTGATAGACTTATTTCGAATAGTACAGAGTTTTCAAATATATACGGGAGTTTCATTTTATATTAAACATTTATCACAAGCGCACAAAGCTCACCTTTCTCTGAGTGAAATAATTTCTACATGTATACACAGGTCTATCACAGAAGAGTGGAAATGCAAGATTCAGCCATGGCTCCAAGGAAAGCTGCAAAAGCGAATGTCGAGATTGCAGCGCAGGGGCTAGAGAATGTCTCTGATACTTCACCTCGGAGTGGTGGTTCAGTACCTAGCTGGTCATTTGTTTCAGATATTCTGCAATCGGAGTTGGTGAATTATTCAGACTCCGACGACAATGATAACAAAAAGGACGACCTGAACACTAAATACAAGATAGTTGTTCAGTCTGGAATGCAACGGGTTGCAACCAGACCACGGTTGCTCCCATATTATGACATGATCCGATGGGCGTTGGATCATATAGACCTACCCACCAAAACTATTATAAACGACCAACAGGCCACCGTTGGGACTTTTAGACTGGAGCATATCCAAACCATGTATAAGCTCCCAACAACATTTGAATACACATATGATGTTGAATTCCTGGAGGAATTCAAAAAGAAGGAATGCATTGAATATGACAAAACCATGCCCGGTTTGATAAAAGATTGGGTTTCGCACTCCGCGAAATTAAGGGCAAATGACCAGGGTATTTATTCAATCACTTCGCTGGAGCCACAATATATGTATGTGGCAATGATGACATGCAGACTATTTGGAAAGGAGGATACCTCTCATTTTTACATTGCGTGGGTACCTCTTATCTTTCAGGTAGCAGAAGGTTGCTCATTTAATTGGGCAAAGACACTCTCAGACAGTTTGTTCAACAGGGTCACAGAGTATCGGGAGCAAAAGGTAGCCGGTAGACCATCCTCATTTTTCATGTCAGCGTATATCATGGACGCGATATGTTCCTTAACACCATTCCCTTTGATGAGTTGGGCTTGGAATCCAGCCCAAGAAAAAGCTGTACATGAATATCACGACAAACTGTGGGAAAATAAAGCAAACAAATTTATTTACGAAATTTTCAACTGGGTGATGGTGCCCCTGCACATCGCCATTTTTGGTCATTCGCCACCTCGTATCTCGGATAGTATTGCAGAAAATTTGAGTGTTATAGAAGACTGGTACGTAGAAGCAGAGTTTTCCTATTTCAGAGTGTTCGGAGCTACTGTTACCCCGCTTGCACTACCACTGTTCATCCCCGACAAGCTGGCCTGTCGCGAGATTTCCCGACAAACAGTGATTGGCGGAGTGAGTAAAGAGCTTAAAGCATCATCGAAGAAGGTATGGTCATTTTTCCCCGTTCGGCTAAATTCTTATTCTTTATTTTATTTTGGGCATGCTAAAGCTGAGGCTGCAACCTTGGAAGACTTGAGTTTGGTCTCTATTGAGTATAAAAAGCATGATCCTCAAAAAATTGTAAGCAACCATTTGGCAAATTGTGGGCTGAAGAAGTTTGAAAATGAGTGTTCACCCTCGGATGATATTTTCCGAGGGGTGAGGTCTTATGGGGAAGTGCTAGTTCGAATCCGATCTTTAGCACCCAAAGACATGGCCTCTATTTTAAAGTTTCAAGATCATAGACGAAGATGTCTCCCCGTTGTGCTAGGAGGTTTGGGTATTTCCAAGGATAAAAAGAAGGATGCTGAAAGTTCTGAGGGTCAAATTTCTAACCCCGAAAAACACCAGGAAGGGGAGCATGGGAAGAATCCCGAAGCAAAAGAAGAGACTACGGACCCACCCAAGGAACATAGTTTAGAGGTGGAAGTAAGAAACATAGACCCACCAGAAACCTAGAATCCAGAGACTAAGACAAATACCTCTGATCCTCCGAAGGAGCAAGACTCAGTCGTCACACCAGGAAAGGCAACGAAGCAGATCGGGGAACCCATCACTTATGTCACCCCCTTGCAGTCAACGCAAGGAAATATAGAAGAAGGATGGATTTTCGGTGAAGAACTAAGGCCTATCAGAGCAGAAGAACTTCCTCCAAATGAGTTTTTCTTTGACAAAAAGAGAAAAGCAGTTGTGAAAAGGGAGTTCTACCAAGATGAAGGATCAACTGCTAAAAAATTCAAAGTGATAACAGATGGAAAGAACAAAAGGAATGATGAATTCGCCACAGAGATCATAGGAATGCTAGGAGCGTATGCGTCGATGAATCAATTCTCAGTCGGGATGTTAAAAAGTCAACTCAAAAGAAAGAATCACCTGATCAAGACTCTTGAAGCCAGAGTAGCTTCGGCCACAGAAAGTGCTAAGAGTCAGGCGAGTGGGGAAATAGAACTGGCCTGACTGGCTGATAAAAAGGAAATAGAAGTCCTTGTTATCCCCGATATCTAGGGATAACTAGGAGATCATGTCTCGAGGCCCACATGGTCCTAGACATGGAGTACCGAGAGCAGGAGCGACCTGAGCATGGCCCTGGAGGGCCCATCTTGCTTCTTCTCAGCCAGACTCGTCCTGTCAGCAGTACCAGCCTCCATCACTACCGGCCTGGGCTTGCATCAGAGAGGACTCTTGCTCCATGAGGTAATTGATCCGAGGTATCATGGTATGTGTCATATTTGATCATTATAACCTTCTTATATATGCATTAGGTTCCTTTCATTTTGGATGACTGCTTGGATCTTACACTAATCCACTTGACCACTGTTGGGGTGATTGATGGGGTAGCTTAGCAAGCTAGTATTCATGGGTTTTGGTTAGCCACCAAGGGGGGTTTGCAGAACCATCATCCGCTCCCACCATCTTATCACTTTTTCATCTTATATCCCGCTCATCCATCCCATTCCCCTAGTCTGGCCATTAGGATGACCATCCAAGGTACATCTTGTCTTGTGGGAAGAAGGGGCTAAAGGCCCAGGGGGTAAAAGCAGCTGGTAAAAGGTAAAATCCATAGGAAAATGAAAACCTAGAGATGGTTCGCCCAGGGGATCCCCGAGAAGGAAATAAAAAGCCTCTCGATAAGAAACTAAGGGACCCTAAGAAAAAAATGAAATAAATAAAATGCAAGACCTAACCAAGAGGATGGGAGGTCTCATCATGAGCTGGCCCATTATGTTCATAGGTATTTAGCGGTATGACATTGTCACCATCTGGTCACCAAACCAGGGCAGTGACCTTTGGTTGCATGGCCAAAGAAAAGGGGTTCTCATCACGAGCCATCGTTCTCATTTCCGCGAAGATACTAGTGGGTAACGCTGTCAGCTCTGGCCACCAAGCCAAGGCAGTGTCCTCTTTGTCAAGGCTTGTAGTAAAATGCAAATAAAGAAAGATAAGGAAAAAGGGGCTTGGAAAAAATGATCCATGACGGGTACAACTCGCCTCCTACAAAGGCACGCAAAGACGACAGCAGCCCTTGGTCTTACTATAGCTGGACATCCCTAAAAACCATATCATCTCATTACACATGGTTTGAATGACCCTTTGAGGAAACTTTCCATCACTTGTGGGTATTAGCCCAATAGGTTGCCTCATTGGTTGCACTACCTTTGTATAGTGGATCTGTGTAATGTCTTTGAGCTCTTAGATGATTTGTTAGGGGTTTCATGCATATGTTTGATAATATTAATGATGAGATATGATTTACATTGCTATGATGTCTAGGACTGATGAGCCCATGCAGGGCGTAGTCTTTGATGTGCAGGACCATGCTCGGTGGACAGGTACCAGAGGATCGGTGCACATGGGGAGATGATTAGCTCGGACCTCCATGGGGCTGAAGAGCCCATCAGATGGTTGTTGGGATGGCAGAGACAGGACAGAGTTGTGACGAGCCCTTGCACCGAGAAGAAGAAGGATGCCCTCATCAGGACGTTTTGGAAGAGATTCGACCTTTGGGGATCAGCCCCTTACAGATGGGACGTTGACCTAGATGGATTCGATGAAACCCAGGACTATCTGGACGCTTTCTAGAGCAAAGGGCAGCATGTTGGGCTTGTTTGGCACACTTGGCAGGTTGCAGGAGCCCAGAGGGGCCAACGTCTGGGTTGCAGGATGGTGATTATGCCTTGAAAGGGCCAACGTCTCCCCTATAGGGGCCTGACGCCTTCATTTTTCTCCTTATTTTGGCATTTTAGCATGTAAAGTGACAAATAATTGAGATATTGTAATGTCAGCCATGTCAGTTGTTTTAATGACCTATTTTGTTAATTAAAGGTCATGAGATCATATAAATAGAGGACGTTGCCTCTCATTTTTATCATAACATAACTTGCTCTCTTGTGAGAGTGACATTTCTAGCTTGTGTTCTTGTTTTTTCTTCTCTTTTGGAGTGAGGCGCAACTTCTTGGAGGACTATGTTTTGGCAAGTGGTGCTATTTATCATTGGAAGGTTTACAACTAGGGTGTGGATTATGCTTCATCATGAGTTTGTAAGTGTTTTTTCATCAAAACGTCTTGAATGAATGGTTGTTGATCTAATATCTTGCATATATTGTTATCTTGTTATGATTTGCTTAATCCTTGAAACCCTAGGGAGCCAACACACAAGTAGGTTGTGGCTTTATGTCCCCATGGTAAGAGCTTTAAGCCATTTGATTTGAGAAGTTTTAGCCTAGCCATAGCTACACTAGACTTCCTCTTATCTTGAGTTAGTTTTGAGCACAAATTGAAGAAATAAAGCGTCCTAGGCCTAATTTAGTTTACACCTAGGGTTTTGAAAAGCCTTGTCTTCTAAACAAAACTTTTCAGCCATAGTTTTGTGCTTGTAAGCTAGCCGTTTTGCCAAAGAAGTCTTAAGGAGAAAAGTAGAAGCATTAGGCCTAGCCTTAGCTACACCTAAATCAGCCTTCTCTTCTTAGGGTTTTGGTTTGGTGGCCTTGCCATAGCAACACCATCAAACCCTAACTCTCTTGTCTTTAAGTTTAAGTCTCTCCTAAATCATTAGTCTCACTTCAATTGACTCCATTAACCCAAGACACTAGTCTAGAAATAGTCTTGAACTTGTTTATGCTTCAAATCTCTTTCAAAACACTTTTAATTGAAACCCTAACTAACCTAGCGTCTAACCCTAGCGATTTTGAACTAACCCTAATGAGATGACGTCTTGCTGATTTTAAACTTATGTTTGGATAGAAAGGTGCGGCCTAGTCATCTCATCATAGCCATAGAGGTTTCATAACTTTTCGTTGGTTAAATTTGCTAAAACGTCCACTTCTTGGCTAGCTAACCCTACAACAGAATTTGTATAGGTGACGTCACATCTTTTGATCTCTTGTTTATGCTTGCAATGTTGTGACTTTTGTCATCTCCTTTGATAGATTTTGAGCCATTGATTACATCTGTAAATTTGTTTGATAAAATGTTGCTCTTTATCTTTCAAAATAACCTAAATACTAGGGCTGATGTCACACATATATAGCAGCAACAATATTGTGACGCAGCAACATTATATGTATGAGTAGATTTGCATTGTGACTTAACAAGGATTAATTTTATACTTTGAATGCCCACATCTTTATGCATTTATTGAAGAAGTGATAATAGTCTTTTGCATTTGTTTAGAAATCATTGACTTCGTCAATAATAGCATTTGATCATTGCTCATATATATATTTAAATATAGTCATAGATGCTTTGAAGTACTAACCACTGCAACACATATTCTAGTTTTATTTGTCTTGTCTCGCAAACAGGTGCCATCCAGTGGAAGATCTCCTTGACTATCTCTTTCCGGGCTGTAATTTGTGAGAGGGAATCATTTACCTTGGTCCATTAAACCTTTAGCCTTTCAAGAAACCAGATTACATAGGGACGTCTCCCTTGGACTAGCCCTCCTAAATAGAATGAGCTCCCCATTGAGGTGACAGTGGGTGGGGAAGCTCCTGTTATGCCGGTTTCAAGCCTTGACTCAAGCTCCTTAAACCTTTCCTATAAACCGTGCGATAACAATTTTGGCGCTGTTGCCGGGGAACACTGAGTCTACCTTCCTCAACGACATATCTTTGGTAAGCCTTGCCTCAGAATCCTTTCTTTTAAGCTTACTTGGCGACTCCACTACTTTTTCCCCCATTCTTTGGTAGTTTCAAGGAAACTATCTGGCAACTCCACTGATGACGAAGCCAACAATTACTTCACAATGGGACCCAGGAAGCTATAGACCTTTAGATATGAGTGAAATCCCTGGATATCCTAGAAGAATGCCTCCTCGTTATGAGGATTTTCTCCCTCATTTTGATGGCACTGATGAAGATTGTCCTAAGTCTCACATGAGAAGATTTTTCAAATTCTTTCAGCACTTCCCTGTCAGTGACGAGGCTGAAGACTTGGTAATGAAACTCTTCTCCGCCTCCCTGCATGGAGAGGCCAGAAGATGGTATGATAACCTTCCAGCTGCCAGCATCACTTCTATGGAACAATTTGAAAAAGTTTTTCTTGCAAAGTGGACCATGGAAGAAGATGATATGCAAACATTGTTGAAAGAGCTTGAATCAATTTTGATGATGCTTTACCATGTAATGAAAAGGAGGAGGATGAATCTTCAAATCCTGCATGTTATGATACCGATACTGATATAGCTGATTTCGATGAGTTCATACATGTTGGAAGATGTAGGTGGGATGTAATTAGTTATGACCTAGATCCCATCTATGACACTGAGAGCCATCTCTAGTTATTGCCCTCGCAGTTGTCACAGCAGCTTACTTATGACCGGTGGCAACAAGGAGATGAAGTTTTTACTTGTAGATTTCACAACACTAAGGATGACCTTGTACCTTATCTTTCGGATGATTTTCGGTCTTACCTTGAGATGTTTGATGAGTATGCTGAGCACTTGAACCCTTTTGACGAAGATGATTGCCGACCACCGTTGTGTTCAGACCATGATATAAGTAAGGACATCGTTTGCTTGAAGAAGGTTACTCATGACTTCTCATCCCAACCACCGATTATTTCTTTGCCTTGCTTTTCCATTCAGGGTGTAGTTGGGAAGTACCTTTTTCGTGTTGGGTTTCCTTCTGGGCAAACCCTAGATTCCAAGGGTTGGTTGGGTAATGTTAATTCTAATCACTTTTTCAACTTTCCTTTGGTAATTTGCCAGTCATCTACTAAATCTTTGTCAATCCTTTCTTTAGAGTCTGAAGATGTCCTAGGTAACCAGTTTGCAGGCCTTTTGAGTCAGTTCTCTGAACCTTATCTTCTTCGTGACCCTTTCTTGGATAGGATTGAGTGCTTTTCTCAGAGATGGACTTGGCGAGATTTTGTCCCTCCCACCCGCCTCCATGAGT
>ML793127.1:172111-183674 GCA_009831015.1 Picea engelmannii
AGAATAGGTTTTTGGGTTATCTCCATAAAAGATAAAAACTATCTCTAAAATCCATATACTTTGGACATGCCTCTAAGTTTTACAAACACCGGGTTGACAATAAATGCACTCTAATTTACTTGGGTAGATTTGGAGCTCAACAATGATTAGCTCGGACCTCCATGGGGCTGAAGAGCCCATCAGATGGTTGTTGGGATGGCAGAGACAGGACAGAGTTGTGACGAGCCCTTGCACCGAGAAGAAGAAGGACGCCCTTATCAGAACATTTTGGCAAAGATTGGACCTTTGGGGATCAGCCCCTTGCAGATGGGACGTTGACCTAGATGGATTGGACACCACCCAGGACTAGCTGGATGCTTTCTGGAGCAAAGGGCAGCGTGTTAGGCTTGTTTGGCACACTTGGCAAGCTGCAGGAGCCCCAGAGGGGCCAACATCTGGGTTGCAGGATGGTGATTATGCTCTGAAAGGGCCAAAGTCTCCCCTATAGGGGCCTGACGCCTTCATTTTTCTCCTTATTTTGGCATTTTAGCATGTAAAGTGACAAATAATTGAGATATTGTAATGTCAGCCATGTCGGCTATTTTAATGACCTATTTTGTTAATTAAAGGTCATGAGATCATATAAATAGAGGACGTTGCCTCTCATTTTTATCATAACATAACTTGCTCTCTTGTGAGAGTGACATTTCTAGCTTTTGTTCTTGGTTTTTCTTCTCTTTTGGAGTGAGGCGCAACTTCTTGGAGGACTATTTTTTGGCAAGTGGTGCTATTTATCATTGGAAGGTTTACAACTAGGGTGTGGATTATGCTTCATCATGAGTTTGTAAGTGTTTTTTCATCAAAACTTCTTGAATGAATGGTTGTTGATCTAATATCTTGCATATATTGTTATCTTGTTATGATTCGCTTAATCCTTGAAACCCTAGGGAGCCAACACAAAAGTAGGTTGTGGCTTTATGTCCCCATGATAAGAGCTTTAAGCCATTTGATTTGAGAAGTTTTAGCCTAGCCATAGCTACACTAGACTTCCTCTTATCTTGGGTTAGTTTTGAGCACAAATTGAAGAAAGAAAGCGTCCTAGGCCTAATTTAGTTTACACCTAGGGTTTGCTTCTAGGGTTTTGAAAAGCCTTGTCTTCTAAACAACACTTTTCAGCCATAGGTTTGTGCTTGTAAGCTAGCCGTTTTGCCAAATAATTCTTAAGGAGAGAAGTAGAAGCATTAGGCCTAGCCTCAGCTACACCTAAATCAGCCTTCTCTTCTTAGGGTTTTGGTTTGGTGGCCTTGCCATAGGAACACCATCAAACCCTAACTCTCTTGTCTTTAAGTTTAAGTCTCTCCTAAACCATTAGTCTCACTTCAATTGACTCCATTAACCCAAGGCACTAGTCTAGAAATATTCTTGAACTTGTTTATTCTTCAAATCTCTTTCAAAACACTTTTAATTGAAACCCTAACTAACCTAGCGTCTAACCCTAGCGATTTTGAACTAACCCCAATGAGATGACGTCTTGCTGATTTTAAACTTGTGTTTGGATAGAAAGGTGCGGCCTAGTCATCTCATCATAGCCATAGAGGTTTCATAACTTTTCGTTGGTTAAATTTGCTAAAACGTCCACTTCTTGGCTAGATAACCCTACAACAGAATTTGTATAGGTGACGTCACATCTTTTGATCTCTTGTTTATGCTTGCAACGTTGTGACTTTTGTCATCTCCTTTGATAGATTTTGAGCCATTGATTACATCTCTAAATTTGTTTGATAAAACGTTGCTCTTTATCTTTCAAAATAACCTAAATACTAGGGCTGACGTCACACATTTATAGCAACAACAATATTGTGACGCAGCAACATTATATGTATGAGCAGATTTGCATTGTGACTTAACAAGGATTAATTGTATACTTTGAATGCCCACATCTTTATGCATTTATTGAAGAAGTGATAATAGTCTTTTGCATTTGTTTATCAATCATTGACTTCATCAATAATAGCATTTGATCATTGCTCATATATATATTTAAAGATAGTCATAGATGCTTTGAAGTACTAACCACTGCAACACATATTCTAATTTTATTTGTCTTGTCTCGCAAACAGGTGCCATCCAGTGGAAGATCTCCTTGACTATCTCTTTTCGGGCTGTAATCTGTGAGAGGGAATCATTTACCTTGGTCCATTAAACCTTTAGCCTTTCAAGAAACCAGATTACATAGGGACGTCTCCCTTGGACTAGCCCTCCTAAATAGAATGAGCTCCCCATTGAGGTGACAGTGGGTGGGGAAGCTCTTGTTACGTCGGTTTCAAGCCTTGACTTAAGCTCCTTAAACCTTTTCTATAAACCGTGCGATAACAGTCCTCAAAACTAAGTTGGAACAAGCACATTCAGTGATCCGAGATGGTCGGATACAGTCGGGTCAGCAAAGGAGTATGATCACAGAGCTCCAGGCTCAGTTAGAGGTCGCTGAAAGCAGGGTGATCGACATCGAGGGGTTTAAATCCCAAGCTATCGATATTCGGAGTAGAATCTCTTCTCCACAATAGAGTCTGCTAGACAAAGTGGGAGCGATTCGAGAAGATTGCTTGTTAATGCATCGGATTTCTGAGAATCTGATTGTCAGAGAAAGGAACGCAGAGGCTGCTCGGGTCGCCTTTCAAGAGGCAGTGATAGCTACTAACAACAGATTTTCAGCAGGTTCTCCCAGACTCACCATCGTTGAACAAACTAGAGGTAATATTTTGTTAAGGGATTGGGAACATAATATTACCTTAAGCAAGGAACATGCCCAAAAAGTAGCCAATTCATTAGAAGAAGCCTTCAATGCTATAGATGGTGAGTTGTTAGGGATGGAGAGTGGAGGTGACTCAGAGACGTTAAGGCAAATGAACGTAGATCAGATTTCCCTCGATCTGAAGGAGAAGAATGAGAGAGATTCGGAGGATATCTCTAAGATGGACATGGTGGACATGGCTCAAGTTGACAAACACTTAATTCAACCTAGCACACAACTCAGTGCCCTTGATATCATTGATGCACAAATGGGTGATAAGCTTCCACAGTTAGCCCGAGAATGCTATTTTGTCGAGGCCAGCTATCAAGCGGAACCTTCGCAGCTTGTATCCCAGTTTGTGGACAAATGTATCATATGCACCGAGTCCACGCAAAGACAAGCACCTGGCACCTTTTGAAAATAGAGTAGGAGATATGGAGTGATTTGGCTCCTCTCGTTTGTAACTGAATTTATGAAACCGTTGAGTTTCTAAACTGATTTGCAAATTTGTATAAATAGATCACAAAAATAAGAAGAAAGGGCTGGACCTTTTGGTATTGATTGTAATAGATTTTTTGCATTCGAGAAGTTAATACAAGCAAATTTGAAGATTCTCGATTCCGTCACGACTGTGTTACAAGTTTGTTTCTTTATGTTTCATTTTTCATTTTCATTCCACTTTTCATAATTGATGTGTATCGCTATAATTTAGTACAACCACTACTATAGCAAAGATATTTCATCTTTCTGTAATTGGTTATTGTCTTTCCTCTGCACCAGCTATCAGCGGGTGTAAGACCAATTTGCATTTACAGAATTATATATTTATTTACACTATGTCAATTATTTCTATACTAATTTCTTTTTCTGTGTATGTGTGAGTTTTCTATTGACAGGAACCTTACATTATCTACAGCTAAATGTTTCTCCCTCACCCCACATCCTTTTACTAAAGATAATACAGTTACGGGAAAGGGCCTTCAATTTGCATTCCTATTTTATTTCTTAAAGCAAAAATTTCTCTTTATTTTGACCAAATTGAAACAGCGTTGAAATCTCTCTTTAAATCATTTCTTACTGGTACTGTTCCTCGATGACTGTCCCTGCAGCAACTCAACCTAATATTGAACCCGTACTATCTAATCAAACACATATTGCTTTAAATCTTTTTGACACAATTCTTAAAACTGCTAACACCCGGGAAGAACTTGAACGTTCATGGGCAGCCATTGAACAAGATATAACTACTCAGGAACAGTTGGAAGCTAGACAATGAGAACGTAGAAATCCTCATTAGTTTCCTATACCGAAGGTTAGCGAAATATTTTTATAAATCTTTAATATACTTTCGGATGCCTTGACACTGTACTTTTAAGACTTAAGTACAGATTCAGGAACAACACCAGGTATGGCCAAAAATTTGATTTCTGTAAGAAAAATGGAAGATGCAGGGGTAAAAACATTTTTTTGAAAAGGGAACTTGTAGGATGGTTCAAGGAGCAATGGTGTTGATGAAGGGAGTTCGGTTTGGAACTCAATTTAATCTTATAGGAAGCACTATTAGTGATGGGTGTAATAGCTCCATTGTTCCTGATATTGGAGTTGAAGAAGAAAGAACTCCTACAGTTTCTGGATAAAAGGTTATGTTGTGGCATCAAATACTGGGGCATATCAGAGAGAAGCATATTCGACTACTACATGGTAAAGGTATTGTTGAAGGTATGTCTAACTGCTCTCTGGATTTTGATTTTTGTGAACATTGTCTCTATGGGAAGCATAATCGGGTAAGATTCCCCTCTGGTGCAAAGAGGGCAGAAGAAATTTTACAACTAGTTCACAGTGATGTTTTTGGACCTGTGTCGGTCCCATCATTGGGAAAATCTGTGTACTATGTCTCATTTATAGATGAATTCTCGAGGAAAACTTGGATATATTTCCTCAGGAAGAAATCTGAAGTCTTTGACAGGTTTAAAGAGTTTAAGGCTCTTGTTGAGAGTCAAATAGAGAAAAGAATTAAGGTGTTGAGAACAGATAATGGAAGAAAGTTCTGCGGGAATGAATTTGAAGAATTTTGTAACAAGTGCGGTATAGCAAGGCAGAAGACTAGTCCATATACATGTTGTTTGTGGAGCATGATTATGTTCCTGATTCATAGGTCCTTGCTTTCAGCCATGTTTATACCCCATGAAGACTTTACACCCCATAAGTATGTACACTCTTCCACGCGGGGGAGTGCAGGGGGGGGGTACCCCCTCCGCGGGGTTTGGGGGGTCTATCCCCTTGGCTGGGGGGTTCGGGGGCAAAGCCCCCGAAGGAAAAATTGCCTTGTAAATGTATATTGTAATTTCATTGTAAATCTGGACCGTTCATTATAAGGTCGTAGATCTAACGGTAGAAATTATGTTAGGGTTTTTTTCCCTAGAAGGCAACCCTCTGTTATGAGGTAAATGTATTGTAGCTATGCATTATGGCGAGTATTGTATTCTGAAAGAGGAGACTATGAGAGAAAGAAGAGGAAGTTACAACGGGTTTTGTTGTAGGTTGTATCCCTTCACTTGTTGGATAATAATAAAGGAATGACCTTGCAATTTCTCTAGTGGATATAGCCCACACTGGGTGAACCACATAAATTTGTGTCTCTATTGTATTGTGTATCTTTTGTGTTTTGTTTCTGCATTTGTTTTATTTTTTTCTCCACGCTCCTGCTTTTCTAACAACTAGTATCAGAGCGAAAGGTAACTTGCAGGAAAAGAGAGTTCTTGGTTCGAGTGGGAGCAATGTCGAAAGATGGAAAGTTTAGGGTCGAGAAATTTAACAACCAAAACTACCAGTTATGGAAGATGTAGATGGAAGATTATTTATATCAAAAGGATCTAGTCCTACCATTGGGCGGAGTAGCAAAGAAGCCGACGAGCATGAAGGATGAAGAATGGGAGATTCTTGACATAAACGCTCTAGGAACGAAACAACTGAGCTTGGAAACGTCGGTGGCTTTCAATATTTCAAAAGAAAAGACAACGAAGGATCTGATGGATGCATTGGCTAAACTATATGAAAAACCCTCGTTGTCCAATAAGGTATTTCTAATGAAGATATTATTTAATATGAAGATGTCAGAAGGTGGGTTTGTTGCAGATCATTTAAATGAATTTAATACAGTTACTAATCAACTAAGTTCTATAAAAGTGGACTTTGATGATGAGTTTAGGGCTCTTCTAATATTATGCTCATTGCCAGAAAGATGGAATGGCTTGGTCATGGCTGTAAGTAACTCTGTCTCTGGTTCAAATGCTTTAAAATTTGATGATGTTGTTGGTGTTATCCTTAGTGAGGAAATGCGACAAAAAAGAACAGGTGAGATATCAGGTAATGCATTGAACATGGAGAACAGGGGAAGACAAAAGGATAGAGAAAAGGGCTCAGGGAATCGTGAGAATTCTAGGAAGGGAAAATACAAATCCATACTTGGAAAGATAGAGTGTTGGAATCGTGGGAAGAAAGGACATCTCAAGAAATACTGCAGAGCTCCAAAGAAACAAAGAGATGGACAACGGGAGAGAAATCAGGAAGCAAATGTAACAAGTGATGTGTTACAAGATGCTTTGATTCTTTCTATAGATAATATTTCTGAGTCTTGGGTAGTAGATTCTAGGGCTTCATTTCATGCCGCACCCCATAGGAAACATTGTCTAGATTATGTTCAAGGTGATTTTGGACAGGTTCATTTGGGTGATGATGCACCATGCAAAATTATTGGAATGGGAAAGGTAAAAATAAAGCAACGCACTGGAAACCAATGGTTGTTGAAAGAGGTAAGACATGTTCTAGATTTAAGGAAAAATCTAATTTCAACAGGCAGTTTTCAAGTGAAGGTTATGTATCCATATTTGCAGATAAGACATGGAAGGTCATCAAAGGATCATTGGTGATAGCAAAAGGAGAGAAGGTATGTACATTGTATTTATGTACTGGTAATACTGACTCTTCTATCTCTTTAGCTTCTACAAGAGTGGATACAACACTGTGGCATCATAGGCTGGGACACATGAGTGAAAAGGGTATGCATATACTTCACAAAAGAAATTTGCTTCCAGATCTTAAAGAAATTGATTTGGACTTATGTGAGCATTGTGTTTATGGAAAATAGAAGAGAGTCATATTTATCAGAGTCGAAAAAGAAAAGAAGAATGAAAGGTTAGAGTTTGTTCATACAGATGTATGGGGACTAGCTCAGGTATGACCTCTTGGTGGCTCTTGTTATTATGTTACTTTTATTGATGATGCAACTAGAAAAACTTGGGTTTATTGCATTCGACAAAAATCTGATGTTTTTGATACTTTTAAGAAATGGAAAGCTTTAGCTGAGAATGAGATAGGAACAAGTTTGAAGTGTCTCGGATCAGATAATGGAGGTGAATATTGTAGCAAGGAGTTTATTGATTACTATTCATACCATGGGATTCGTAGAGAGAAGATAGTTCCAAGAACACCACAAGAAAATGGTGTGTCAGAAAGGATGAACAGGACAATCATGGAGCGTGCAAGGAGTATGAGATTGCATGCCGGTTTTCCCTTACAGTTATGGGAAGATGTTGTAGATATTGTTGTTTACTTAATAAAAAGAGGACCTTCAATCTCTTTGGATGGTATAATTCTAGAGGAGGAATGGACAAGAAAAAAGGTAAACTATTCTTTTTTGAAAACTTTCGGTTGTGAAGCATTTGTCCATATTGATAAAGAAAATAGAACAAAGCTTGAGTCTAAATCCAAGAAGTGTACCTTTATTGGATACGGTGTTAATGATTTTGGTTATCAAATATGGGATTATGAAAATAAAAAAATCATTAGGAGTAGAGATGTCATATTCAATGAGAAGGCCATGTACAAAGATCAGTTGCAGGGAAATAAATAGGAAGAAGAAAAACAAGAATACACAGTGCTTGATGAGATCACTGAAAATGAAATTCCAAAGGAACCTGAAAATCAAAATGTACAACAACAGGAGCAACAAGTACCTCAAACACCTGCAAGTGTTATTAGTAGATCTACCAGGTTAAGTATACCCCCTGAACGATACTCTCCTTCATTGTATTATTTATTTTTGATTGACTATGGTGAACGAAAATGTTATGAAGAGGCAATGCAGGTAGACACCAAAAAGAAGTTGGAGCAAAGCATGAAAGAAGAAATGGATTCCTTGGCAAATAACCAGACTTGGGACTTGGTTCAGTTTCCTACGGGAAAAAGAGCATTGTAGAATAAATGGGTTTACAAGTTGAAGGAAGAAGATGCAGGAGAAAAGCAGTACAAGGCTAGACTTGTTGTAAAGGGGTTTGCACAAAAGAAAGGTATAGATTTTGATGAAATATTTTCTCATGTTGTTAAAATGACTTCAATTAGAACTATTTTAAGTCTCGTGGCAGTAGAAGATTTGCATCTTGAACAGTTAGATGTAAAAACAATTTTTCTCCATGGGGATTTGGAGGAAGAGATTTATATGCAGTAGCCACAGGGGTATGAGGTCAAAGGGAAGGAAAATTTGGTATGTAGGTTGAAGAAGATCTTGTATGGCCTAAATCAAGCTCCAAGGCAGTGGTATTTGAAGTTTGACAGGTTTATGATAGAACAGGGTTATAGTAGATGTCATTCCGATCACTGTGTTTATTTTAAAAGGATAGAAAATGGAAGCTATATTATCTTGCTATTGTATGTAGATGACATGCTTGTTGTAGGGTCTAATATACAGGATATAAATATGCCCAAGAAGAAATTATCCAATTCATTTGCGATGAAGGATTTGGGTGCTGCAAAGAAAATCCTTGGCATGAGAGTAACAAGAGACAGAAAAAATCGCAAATTGACATTGTCTCAGGGTGAGTACACAGAGAAGGTGTTGGAGAGGTTTAGAATGCAAAATGAAAAATTAGTTAGTACACCTTTGGCCAACCATTTCAAATTAACTAAGGAAATGTGTCCCAAGACACAGGAGGAGATAGAATACATGTCCAGGGTCCCTTATTCATCAACAGTTGGCATCTTGATGTATGCAATGGTTTGCACAAGACCAGATATTGCACATGCAGTGGGAGTTGTGAGTAGGTATATGAAAAATCTAGGTAAAGAACATTGGGAGGCAGTAAAGTGGATTCTCGGGTATTTGAGAGGTACTACTACTCATGCATTATGTTTTGGAGGTTCATACACTTTTCTACAGGGATATGTTGATTCAGATATGGTAGGTGATAAAGACAGCAGGAGGAGCACCACAGGGTATGTTTTTACTATAGGTGGAATAGTAGTAAGTTGGATTTCGAAAGTGAAAAAGGTTGTTTCACTTTCAACAATAGAGGCAGAGTATGTTGCTTCTACAGAGGCTAGTAAAGAGATGATTTGGTTACAAAGGTTTATGGAGGAATTGGGAAGAAGCAGGAGAATAGCAGGTTGTACTGTGATAGTGTGAGTGCAATTCATATTGCAAAGAACTCAACCTTCCATTAGAAGACTAAGCATATATAGTTGAGGTACCACTTCATACGATCCACCTTGGAAGATGGACATTTGAAGTTGGAAAAGATACACACTAGCCAGAATCCTGTAGACATGTTAACAAAGGGAGTAATCAGAGAGAAACTGAGTTCCTGCTAAGTTTCAGTTGGTCTTCAAGAATGAAGATGAAGATGAGAAATCTTCCAGGTCCAAGAAGGTTCAGAGTCCAACATATACAACAGCGGTGGAGTTGTTGATATCAGTCTCCAAGTGGGAGATTGTTGGTTGTGGAGCCTGATTATGTTCCTAATTCAGAGGTCCTTGCTTTCAGCCATGTTTATACCCCATGAAAACTTTACACCCCATAAGTATGTACACTCTTCCACGTGGGGGAGTGCAGAGGGGGGGTACCCCCTCTACGGGGTCTAGGGGGGCTATCCCCTCAGCTGTGGGGTTCGGGGGTGAAGCCCCCGAAGGAAAATTTTCCTTGTAAATGTATACTGTAATTTCATTGTAAATATGGATCATTCATTATAAGGTCGCAAATCTAACGGTAGAAATTATGTTAGTGTTTTTTGCCCTAGAAGGAGACCCTCTGTTATGAGGGAAATGTATTACAGCTATGCATTATGGAGAGTATTGTATTCTGAGAGAGGAGACTGTGAGAGAAAGAAGAGGAAGTTACCACGGATTTTTTTGAAGGTTGTATCCCTTCATTTGCTGGATAATAATAAAGGAAGGAATTGGAAATTTCTCTGGTGGACGTATCCCACACTAGGTGAACCACGTAAATACGTGTCTCTATTGTATTGTGTATATTTTGTGTTTTGTTTCCGCATTTGTTTTATTTTATTGCTCCACGGTCCTGTTTTTCTAACAATGCACCTCAGCAGAATGGAGTTGTAGAAAGGATGAACAAGACATTGATGGAAAAAGAAAGGTGCATGCTCAGTGGTGTTAGGTTAGGGCAAGAATTCTGGGCAGAGGTAGTGGGTACTGCATGTTATCTGGTCAACAGATCACCCTCATCAGCCTTGGGTGACAATACTCCACAAGAGGTATGGACTAGTAAGGAACCTTCTCTCACACATCTTAAGGTATTTGGCTGTGATGCATATGTTCATGTTCCAAAGGAAATCAGGAGTAAGATGGATAAGAAGGATGAAAAATGTATCTTTATTGGATATAAAGATGGTCTCAAAGGTTATAAGCTTTGGAACCCATAAACTAAGAAGGTAGTGTATAGCCTAGATGTGGTATTTAGAGAAATGAAGGATGTTGTTAAATAGGAAGTCCTACCAAGTAAGGAAGAACCAGAGAAGATAGAGTTTGATTTAAAGAATGATGAAGCATAATCTACAGAAGAACATGAATCATAAGAAGAATATCCTCATACTCCAATATTGAGGAGATCGGATCGAGAAAGAAGGCTACCGAAAAGGTATAGTCCATCTGATTTTTGTTCAAATTTTGCTTTGTCTATTACTGATGATGATCCTAGAGCTGTCAGGGAGGCAGTGGATTTGGAGGATGGAAATCTCTGGAAAAGGGCCATGGAAGAAGAAATGGCATCTTTGGATAAGAATGAGGCTTGGGATCTAGTGGAGTTGCCAAATGGAAGAAATCCCATTGGCAACAAATGGGTATTTAAAAAGAAGATGAATGCAAAAGGAAAAGTGGAAAAATACAAAGCTTGGTTAGTAGCAAAGGGTTATTCCCAGGTTGAGGGAATAGATTTTAGTGATTTTAGCAAAGGGTTTCTCCTATTGCCAAGTTAACCTCTATAAAATTTCTGTTATCTGTTGTTGTTGCATTTGATTTTGAAGTAGAATAGATGGATGTGAAGACAACATTCCTGCATGGGGATCTAGAAGAAGAAATCTTTATGAAGCAACCAGAAGGTTATGTTGTGAAAGGAAAGAAGGAGCTAGTATGCAAGCTGAAAAAGTCCCTGTATGGTTTAAAACAATCACCAAGGATGTGGTATGAAAAACTTGATACTTATATGCTAGGACTTGGCTTCACAAGAAGCAAAGAGGATCATTGTGTGTATTCTAAATTAATTGGTGATCATTTGATTTATTTGGTATTGTATGTGGATGACATGTTGATAGGAAACAACAAGGAGATTATCTAGGATGTGAAAACTCAGTTGTCCTCTAAGTTCGACATGAAGGATCTTGGTGCTTCAAATTTCATTTTGGGAATGGAAATTAAAAGAGATCGAAAAAAGAGGAAACTCTGGTTAAATCAGAGAAAATATGTCGAGACAATATTGCAGAGGTTTAATATGCAGGAATGTAAACC
>ML793128.1:0-41875 GCA_009831015.1 Picea engelmannii
GAAAAGGTTCTTGAGTTACCCTCGATTTTTTTAGCACCATATATCACTTTTCATGTGAGAGACTATGGGAATTGAAATAGAGACTGCATAGTAGTTGGAACCCTCTCAAAAACCCCAAAAAATGAAACTTCAACCCCAATAACAACAATATTAACAAATCTTCATATAGAGAAAAACTATTTGGATAATGAGATAAAGGATTCTAGATCTCTGAGGGTTAATGCTTTATGTTTCGTGCAACATTTTGCATTCATTTCAGAGTAAAGGCACCTATTTCCCAACTCAAGGAACCTCTTCAATAACAGGAATAAAGGAGCTTTGAATTGGCCAAGGTCCATTACCCTATCACTTAGCATTCAGACTGAACCCCTGGCTCCCAGGACTCTTTCATGGAATTCCAACGAAGCCCATAGGGACGAAGTTGATTCAGGATCACCATTCCATTTCTAGCAAGACTCCATATGGAACGAACTCTATAAGTATGATCTCTACTTCCTAGTGGAATTATGACACAACCTCTCCTCTATTGTTGGCAGGGTTGGATTCTCTGCTTGACTAGATTCTGAGAGCTTGGACTCTGGATTGACCGTTGCACTTGAGTTTGGGAGTAGCCTTAGCACCTTACCAACGTTTGGGTTCTGCCAGGAGTAACTGGTTAGGGCCATCTCGTAAGTCCAAGCCAAATGTGATACATGTTACTAAATGTGATACAATGTGGTACATGTTGCCAAATGTGATACATGTTACTAAATGTGATACAATGTGGTACACGTTGCCAAATGTGATACATGCATTACAACCAAAACTCATTTCTATGCACAATTCACAATGACAATCCAAATGTCATGAGGTATTGGACATCTAGGACAGAATGATGCAACATGTATTTTAATTTGTGTATCATTCGGTCACCCACATTGGTTAACTCTAACTCCCCACCATACAACATCTATTTTACTATTATATATGTGTATTTTTAAAACAGTTAGATGGCATTATGTTTTTTTTTTTTTCAATTATCACATCACACAGAATAAGGACTTCCCCATTAAACATAACATAAACAACACTTTGAAACACATGTTATAATGGTGACCTTCACCTGCCTTGGTTGGGTCGAGGCCTCCTCCTCGCAAAGCTTCCAATACTGCGTGCTAATAATTTTTATCCAACAACTTTGGAATCACTCTACATATATGTACAAGATTGAAACTTTATGCAGCCCTCATGTTCCCCACTTAATAACCAACTATGTGGACTATTTGCAGTATACAAGTACATGTATTTATAATTGTTTTTATTCTTCTCCTCGGATTATTTTGTTCTTATATTCCAAAGAAATTTTGCAGAACAATGCCATTTTCCTTTCAAAATAGGTTTCTAATATCGTTTTCATATTTCAGGTTGATGAGGAGATGAATGGGGTAAATGCTTTCGAGGGTTTTGTAATATATGATGTCTATTCATTTTGAGGAAATCTGGCAAAAAATTGGAGCTGAGCGACATGATTAAAGGATAGGGATAATGTGGCAAGGCATGTGATATTATGTTGAAGGTCATGTATGATTGTTGCACATGATCCTGACCTCGTTGATAACATAATTGTAATTGATGGTGTTTGTCACTGCCATGCAGTTGCACTTTCGTCTTGAACTCGTTTCATTATAGTATAAATCTAATTCGTTTCATTATAGTCTCTTGTGACTGTCATATTGCTCAATGGATTGAGAATTGGAAGTCATAATTGTGAAGTGAACACATATACAACCAATTAAATTAATGGAACATTATATAATGTATTTATTTACGTTTTTAGAAAAGAATCTTTAAGACGGCTTAGAGTAACAAAGCCCAATATCTTTTAACAAAATTTGTACTTATTATTCTTCTTCGTCACTTTGATGTCGTTGCTATTTTTCTACTTCCATCTTCCATTTTAACATTTTTTTAAAATTAAACTTTACATATATAAACTTTAAACATCTTTGGAAATTTGAAGCATTATTCTTTTTTTATTGGAAAAAACAAAATAATACTATTCTTCTAATATGAAAATACAATAAAAATCAATGATATCTAGTGGAACAAATGCTTGTTGTGGATAAGATATTGATTTATTGGACTTTCATGTTTAGTTTGGGCTTGAAGGAAAACACGGATGTATTAAAAGTTTTTCATATCTACAACTATAAAGTAAGTATTATTAAGTTTTTTTACTTAACTAATTTTTGAAATAATATTTACCTGTGGTTTTGTCTTAGTTTTATAGTGATATTTTGAATAAATATAATGAAAATATTTGTAATAAATTATGTATTTGTAATAATGGAATAAATATATTTACATTTTAATTTAATATAATTCTAATTTAAAGCTCTTTGTTTAGGAAGTTCCCATTTCTTTAATGTTGAAGCTCCCAAAAAGCTCTCAAGTTCCCAAAAACGTTCCCAACCAATTGGGGACGTTCCCAAGCTCCCAAACTTCCGGAACTTTGGGAACGAGTTTCACAAATGTCTAGAGCGGTTCCCGTGCAACTATGAAGTTAAGATAACAATATATATTTTCAAATAGAAATAGTAAGGATATTTAAATTTTAAATAGTTTTATTTGGTTTTTTCAAATATTAATAATCTTTTCATAATTTTTTAATAAAAATAGATTTTAATCAATATTTATCTTATTTATGTCCCCGAAGTGTAGGACAGTCAGTGACGAAGTGTGTTGTTAAGGCACTTCGTGATGTTAAAGTCATCGGTTCTAAACCTGCGGGGACAACAAATCCAGCCATGTTAAGAGTTGGTGTGGCTCAGGCTGGATGCGATGCCCCCGGGTAATTTTGACGACTTAGATGCCTATGAGTCATGGTTTCTCAGCCACAGACTAATCCCGCATGTCATGGACAGACTAGCAAAAAAAAAAAAAAACTTATTTATATTTGTATATTTATTTATTTTATCCATTAATAAATTTATATTTATATTTAAATTAACAATTATAAAGTTTTTTATTTAAACCTCTTCACCCTCATTAATTCTTTTTTTTGTCTTCAAAATAATAACCTTAGTAACCATATTTCCAAGTGGACCTTCATTTTCAACTTTACCACTTAATTCTTTATGTCTTCAAAGTATTTATGTCTTCAAAGTAATAACCTTAGCACCCATATTTCCAAGTGGGCCTTGATTCTCAATTTTACCACTTAATTCATTGGTGAAATTCACTAGTAAAATTCACAAGGATTTATTTTGCATAGAATACACATTTTTGTAAGCAAGAGTATTAATAATGCACTCCTAGATCAATGATAGTATTGGTATTGCAATTAAGCAATTGCTGGTCGAGTTTCACGAAGATTGATAAAGTTGGAGTCTCTGTAATGACACTAATCATTTATTTATGATTAGTATTGATGTTTGATAATTATTTTTCTAAAATATTAACTTAAATTGATGTGCATTATAAAACAAAAACTAGTAGTCACATTCAGTTTTTTTCCATATCTTCCAGGTTCTCAATTTTTTTCTAAAATATCAACTTAAACTAGTGCATTATAAAACAAAAATAAAAACTAGTCGCCATATAAATTCAATCTTCTCTATGAAAGAGATTCAATATCGATCAATCCTTCACACTTTCATAAAGAACATGATAATATCTATAATACATCAAGTATGGTAAGAGTTGACCTAGAGCAATCTACACCAATGTAAAATAATCAATCATCTATGTTAATTGTAACTATAAGGTAAATCGTATATGACACTATCCTAACAGGAAGGAGATGAACGAACAAGATACTTTTGAGCATATTAACCTAGTATAGACTTTACCAATGTGTGAAAGCTCATGAAGCATTGTGTGAACCCATGTTTACAGTGGGTTGGGTAAAGGGAGATTAACCAACTATTATATATATATATATATATATATATATATATATATATATATATATATATATTTGCTAAATTATGCAACAGAAAAGAAATTCAATATATAATTTATTTCATGGAATTTTAAGATGACAAAGATTAAGTCACATAATCTAACAACATGCAAAATGTTTGCTTCTCGGTAGGGACATCGCCACCATAGTGACACTTGTTATTTAAGAGCTTTGGTGTGCTCATGGATATTACAACACATCTATCATAATGTGTTGGTTTAAAATATGCACTTTGATTAGCTTTAGACTTTGTTTTTGCAAAAAAATATAAGTTTAATATTTAATGAATATTATGAATAGTAATTTAGTATAAATTGTTTATTTTAATATAATATATGTGCCTAATTAATTTGTATGTGAATTTGGGACAATGACGATTACAACAATATGAGCACTAGCAAGTTGACACATACCTTCGTATGTGAGTGGGAGGCTCAGGAGAGGGAGAGAAATGTGTACCCTCATCCTATTACAACTCAGATTCGTCTCCTCATGCTTATTGGTGCAGTTGGTCCATCATTGGAATCATAGTAGGTAGGATTTCAAGGTTTTCCCCTTTGCTTTAGAGCTATTTACTTTATTTTTTGAGAGGCTTCTGGTGACTCAATTGACATTCAATCGCCTCCTGCCTAGGCCAATGATTGATGTTGCTCAAAAGGGGCTAGCCATAGTATTCATGTAGGTCGGTGAGTTCAAAGGTTTTGGATTTGTTAGTTAGTGAAGACGATCCCATACTTTATCTTGTAAGTATCCATACATAGCGATGTATTAGCGACAATGTCAAAGCATATTATTTAGTTAGGACTAGCCAACAGATGAGAGAGTTAATATGATCATTATATTTTGATTAATCTAGTTGCATATTTTTTTGTCTTATTTAATGCATATGTAATTTATTAAAAGATTTTGTTTAAATTTTCTAATTATTCTTGTCTACTATTTTGAAAATATTGGCTCATATGTTGGTGAGGATCCTCCCTCGTGTGATGAGGAGATGATCGAGGTTGATCAACCTACTCATGTGTAAAGACCTAACATGTCACATAGGTTGGATCATAGATTTCATCATCAAGTGGAGAATAAGGTATGTACATTAATGGCTCGCCACAAAGTGGTGTCAATATGACTTGGAGAGATCATGTGGGACCTTGAGCCTTCATAGATATATTCAAGCCTTCCTTTGATATGATGTTATTATTAATGCATCATGTTTTCAATATCCTCAACCTACTTTATAAAATATTAAGTGCATTGTAGTTCTTGATACATTCTTCCATGACTGTAACATATTAACTTAACTACTAAACCTCATTTTCTACTAGTTGCTAGCAAATGCTTTGTTGAAGATTAGATTTTATTGGAACGTGTGGGTGTAACTGTGTTCTTGATACATTGTTCCATGACTGCAACATATTAACTCGAGTATTAAACTTCTTGCATTATGGGTTGTTAGCATTAAAACTTAATAACAGTTTTGTTGCAACATTGTACATTGGTATTGCTATGTTCTATTTGCATTACGAATAGAATTGAACGTTGGTTTGAAACTGTGTAATCTATTTTTTGTTTGCATAAAAGGCTGGTGGATTGACACAGTACATTGTCATATAATTGTTAGATGTTCCATCTTAGAAAAAATAACCTAAGTAAACACAATATCGAAGAAGTACGAGACCATTGAACCATGCCAATGAGAACATGCGTTAAATCCAGAAAAGAAGCAGCAAGGAAGAGTCGAAGGCAAATTTTTTAATAGCAAATCCATGTAAAAAAATAAGAAAAACACCCAGTAGTGTACATCTATCCTTAGAAATTGGACCCAGTTCTTCGGGCCAAAACATTGAATGTATCTGTGACAAACACGGGCACGGGATTCGTAGTATGCAAGATCCTCGTAGTTTTCTCCTCAATGAATCATCCTGTGCTGAAATTGATAGTTTTCATAAGCTTCCAGTGAGGAAGAAGAGGGAAAATGTTGCAGGGAAAATGGAATAGCCCTTAGCTGAAACCGCCTCTGCATAGTCCAAAAAAATTCAAGAGCACAGGTTGCACGTGCAATTCCAGAGGCCCAAATTAGTCCATTATGGGTGGAAGGAGACGACTAGTAGAAAAATGCCTTGCAAAAGTGAGAGTTTTGGACCTGATTCCCGAAGATGTTAATCAATAAATTTTTGGCTTGAAATATATCTCTGGGAGCATCAACATATCATTGCTTTACAGTGAAACTCTTTCGCCCAGAACGGACTAATTTGGAATTCTGGAATTCCTACATTCGCGCTGCAAAGTGGCTATTGTGTTTACCGTCGGTTTCTTTTCTAAAACTCCTTTTGGTGTTGCCAGGACCGCCATCACTGAGCCGGGAAGTTTCGTCTGTTATGGTTGATTTCAATTTGGGCGCAGGAGTGGGAATATTCTGTGCATTGCCATCATCCATTGTCGTATCATCGGCCATCAGATCATCTTCTTCTGGCTCGAAATTCATGACATCAACTTGTGTGTTAGCCATGAATGCAACTGGGTAGGTTTTCTGAGCAGGCAGGGTTGCCTTGGAATTCTTTGGCTTGAAATATATCTCTCGATGTACCAAGGGACCATCGTCTTTTTTTCTCCTGGGCGGAGGGAGATGAGTAGTAAGAATATGCCCTGGAATAATGGAACCTCTAGCCATTATGCCCCAATGTGTTTACTGTGGCTGGACAGAACTACTGCCACAAGTTATTAAGAATTTTCATTTGCTCGAGACGATGTTTGAAATGAAAATCAGGGAGGGATAATATAACCCTCCGCAAATTATGGTTTAATGTGTATCAATGGAATATCTTCTCGAGCCTTTCGCTGATCAATGACAATCTCCAGGGTTCATGTGGAATGAGTTGTCACCATCACAGCTCACTAATTGCAGAATTAGAAAAAAGTGAAAAGGTCACAGTTACGGCGAAGAGAGATTAAGAATTAGAAATTTCTTAAAAGCGCCAACCCACCGGAGCACAAAAAATAGATTGCATCGTGTTTGAAATGAATACTTGGAAAGGATAACATACTTGTGCGCAAATCTTAGTTTAATTCGTAGTAATGACAAATATTCTCTGGACTTCCGGACATTAATAACAATCTTAATGGTTCCTGCAGGATGAACTACTAGCATTAAAGCTTAATTATTGCATATCTGGAAACAAGTATGAAGGCAGCGGTGATGGAGAATTACGGCTAGGCATCGGCTAACCCGGGAAACCGATTCCAAGAAATACCTAAGTATGCAAAGTGGTCAGGCAAGTTACAAAAGAAAAACAGCGGAAGATATACCCAAGACACGTGAAGGGACGATGGTCATATTGCATCTCAGTGACAGATATCGGCCGTCAATTTGTATGTCGTGGAATTTCAGTTGTTGTTTGTGCACAGGGGAACAATGGAAGCGCAATGGCGAGAGGGAAATTTGATATTGTTGAACCTGGGTTTTTGTATATAAAAGCATGAGACATTGGGAAAAAGGACCAAGCAAACACAAAGCGAAAGTATACGAGATGAAGGGGGGTTTGTTTGCAAATTTGTAAATCACGGAAGTCTGGGTGCTAGTCGCAAGTAGCGAAACAATGGAAACGCAATGTTAAAGCTGCCTATGCAGGAACCCGCGTTTCAAAAAAGAAAAGCATAGAGAAAAGAGAAACTAGAAAATTTTGGAAAAACGAGTAATACACACTAAATATGTACTTAGCCACTTTTTGAATCGCGGGTTCTCGGATAGGCGGGCTCTAAATTGGGCATCCATTGTTCCCTGGCCTACAAATAGCATTTAGAATTCCACGATATACAAATTGGCCAGCGGACCTGCGGGGTGGCTCGTTCAAAATTGCACTCCTTTCGTTTCTTTTCATACAAACAGTACTCGGAGTTCCACGATATACAAATTGACAGACGGACTCCAGGGCTGGCGGCCTCGAGCATGTGATTGTCTACAGATGCCAATCCCTATTAACTATTGGACATTATCTAAAGACATTCTTTTGAATACTAAATTATTAATATTAAATATTGATATTGTACAATTTAATTAGACAAGGAGGTCTGTACAATATGAAACAGGGAAGCGGTCGGTCGGTCGGGATGTTGATATAAAAGTAACTGAAATATGAATACGTGAATCCGCCAACTTCCTTACCAAGAAATTTTCCGAAAAGAAAGAGAAATACATAAAATATATTTTTATAAAGTACGAACATGGGATTTTATAGACCATGTACTGTTCCCGCATTCCATACTTAATCCAATCTTTGGATCGCGAGTACTCGGGCTGGCGGGCTCAAAACTGGGCCTCTATTGTTCTGTTAGCTACAAATAGCACCCAAGAGTTCTGCGATATACAAATTGACAAGCGGTCTTGCGGGCTGGGTCACTCAACATTGCATTTCTATTGTTCTATGTCGTTCAAACAACACTTGGAGTTTCGCCATATACAAATTCACAGATAGACTCCAGGGCTGACGGGCCCAACCTTGCGAGTGTTTACAAATGGTGATCCCTTTGAACTATGTAACACTACCAATGGCCTCACAGGATGGCGGGCTCAAAATTGGGGCTTTCTTGTTCCGTGCCCTGCAAATAGCACCCAGAGTTTCGCGATATACAAATTGACAAGCAGATTTGTGAACTATTTCAATTTTAAGGGCCTCGTGTTGATGTAATAGCACAATTGGGCTTAGGCCAGTTTATATTTGTTTCGTACAATATCAAACGGAGAAGCGGTCGGTCGGGTTGGTGATTTAAAAGTAATTGAAACCTCAAGTCGTGAATCTGCCAACTTCCACAGGTAGAAGTTTTTTGAAAAATGACTAACACATACCAAGTATGAACTCTTACAAGGTATGGACACGAGGTTCTTATAGAGTTTGTATGGATCCCGCATTTCATACTTGGCCACTTTTTCGATTGCGGATTCTCGGTCTGGCGAGCTGAAAGTTGGGACTCTATTGCTATGTATGCTACAAATAGCACCAAGAGTCCCGCAATATACAAATTCACAGCCGAAGCTGCGGATTGGGTCGCTCAACATTGTAGTGCTATTGTTTCGTGTCTTCTAAATAGGATTCGGAGGAAACGAGTAGTACATAGTAAAGATGTACTTCTAAAAAATATGGACATGAGATTTTATAGAGCATGTACGGATCCCTCATTCCATACTTAGCGACTATTTGGACTGTGGGTTCTCCGGCTGTTGGGTTCAAAATTGGCCCTCTGTTGTTATGTGTCCCATAAATAGCACCCACATTTCCGCGATATACAAATTGACAAGTAGACTTGCCAGCTATTTGAATTTTAAGGGCCTCGTATTCATGTCATAGCACAATTGGACTTGGGCCAGTTTATATTCATTTATTACAATATAAAACGCGGAAACGGTCGGTTGGGCTGGTGATATAAAAGTAAGTGAAATCTTATGTCGTGAATCTGCCAACTTCCGCACCTACAAGTTTTCCGAAAAACAAGTAATACATACTAAGTATGTACTCTTATAAACCATGGACATGAAATTTTTATAGAGCATGTACGGATCCGCCATTCCATATTTAGCCACTTTTTTGGATTGGGGGCTCTCGGGCTGGCGGGCTGAAAATTGGGCCTCTATTGTTCCGTGCTCTACAAATAGCACCCACAATTCCGTGATATACAAATTCACAAGCAGACCTGCGGGCTAGCTGGCTCAACATTGCACTTTCATTGTTTCGTGTCCTCTAAATAGCACTCGGAGTTCCACGATATACAGATTGACAGATGGACTCGAGGGATGGCGGGTTCAAGTTTGCCATTGATTACGGATGGAAATCCCTATCAACTATTTAACATATCTAAAAACATTATTTTCAATACTAAATTATTAATATTAAATATTGATATTGCAGAATTTAATTAGACGAGAAAGTTTGTACAATCTGGTCGGGCGAGCGATATAAAAGTTTTTCGGCAAACGAGCAATACATAGTAAACATGTACTTTTATAAAGTATGGACATGACATTTTATAGAGCATATGTGGATCCCTCATTCCATACTTAGGCACTTTTTGGATGGCGGGTTCTCGGCCTGGCGGGCTGAAAACTGAGCCTCGATTGTTTCGTGTCCTACAAATAGCACCCAGATTTCCGCGATATACAAATTGACAGGAAGACTTGCGGGTTGGTTGGCTCAACATTGCACTTTTATTGTCCCGTAGCGATTCTGTATTAATTCCATATTTAGCCACTTTTTTGAATCGGGGGCTCTCGGGCTGGTGGACTGAAAATTGGGCCTCTATTGTTTCGCGCTCTACAAATAGCACCCACAATTCTGCGATATACAAATTGACAAGCAGACCTGCGGGCTGGCTGACCCAACATTGCACTTTCATTGTTCTGTGTCCCCCAAATAGCACTCAGAGTTCTGCGATATACAGATTGATAGATGGAATCGAGCGCTGGCGGGTTCAAGTTTTCCATTGTTTACGAACGACAATCGCTATCAACTATCTAACATATCTAAAAACATTATTTTCAATACTAAATTATTAATATTAAATATTGATATTACAGATTTTAATTAGACAAGAAAGCTTTTACAATCTGGTCGGGCGAGCGATATAAAAGTTTTTTGACAAAAGAGCAATACATAGTAAACATGTACCTTTATAAAGTATGGACATGAGATTTTATAGACCATATGTGGATCCCTCATTCCATACTTAGGCACTTTTGGATCACGGGTTCCCGGCCTGGGGGGCTGAAAATTGAGCCTCTATTGTTTTGTCTCCTACAAATAGCACCCAGACTTCTGCCATATACAAATTGACAGGCGGACTTGCAAGCTGGTTGGCTCAACATTGCACTTTTATTGTCCCGTACCGATTCCGCATTAATTCCATATTTATCCACTTTTTTGGATCGGGTGCTCTCAGGCTAGCGGGCTGAAAATTGAGCCTCTATTGTTACGCGCTCTACAAATAGCATCCACAATTCCGCAATATACAAATTTACAAGGGGACTTGCGGGTTGGCTGGCTCAACATTGCACTTTCATTGTTTTGTGTCCTCCAAATAGCACTCGAAGTTCTGCGATATACAGATTGACAGATGGACTTGAGGGCTGGCGGGTTCAAGTTTGCCATTGTTTACGGATGGTAATCCCTATCAACTATCTAACATATTTCAAAACATTATTTTCAAAACTAAATTATTAATATTAAATATTGATATTGCATAATTTAATTAGACGAGAAAGTTTGTAGAATCTGGTCGGGTGAGTGATATAAAAGTTTTCTGACAAACGAGCAATACATAGTAAACATGTACTTTTATAAAGTATAATATGCGGATCCCTCATTCCATACTTAGGCACTTTTTGGATCACGGGTTCTCGGCCTGGTGGGCTGAAAATTGAGCCTATATTGTTCTGTGTCCTACAAATAGCACCCAGATTTCCGCGATATACAAATTGACAGGCGGACTTGCGGACTGCTTGGCTCAACATTGCACTTTTATTGACCAGTGTCCTCCAAACATCATTGCGGACTTACGGGCTGGTTGGGTCAACATTGCACTTTCATTGTTCTGTCTCCTCTAAATAACATTCGGAGTTGCGCGATATACAGATTGACAGATGGACTTGAGGGCTGGCGAGTTCAAGTTTGCCATTGTTTACGGATGGTAATCTCTATCAACTATCTAACATATCTAAAAACATTATTTTCAATACTAAATTATTAATATTAAATATTGATATTGCAGAATTTAATTAAACAAGAAAGTTTGTACAATCTAGTCAGGCGAGTAATATAAAATTTTGTACAGTAAACATGTACTTTTATAAAGTATAATATGCGGATCCCTCATTCCATACTTAGGCACTTTTTGGATCGCGGGTTCTTGGCCTGGCGGGCTGAAAATTGAGCCTCTATTATTCTGTGTCCTACAAATAGCACCCAGACTTCCGCGATATACAAATTGACAGGCGGACTTGCAGACTGATTGGCTCAACATTGCACTTTTATTGACCGGTGTCCTCCAAACATCACTGCGGACTTGCGGGCTGGTTAGGTCAACATTGCACTTTCATTGTTCTGTCTCCTCCAAATAGCATTCGAAGTTCCGCGATATACAGATTGACAGATGGACTTGAGGGCTGGCGAGTTCAAGTTTGCCATTGTTTACGGATAGTAATCCCTATCAACTATCTAACATATCTAAAAACATTATTTTCAATACTAAATTATTAATATTAAATATTAATATTGCAGAATTTAATTAAACGATAAAGTTTGTACAATCTGGTCGGGCGAGTGATATAAAAGTTTGTACAGTAAACATGTACTTTTATAAAGTATAATATGCGGATCCCTCATTCCATACTTAGGCACTTTTTGGATCGCGGGTTCTCGGCCTGGCGGGCTGAAAATTGAGCCTCTATTGTTTTGTGTCCTACAAATAGCACCCAGACTTCTGCAATATACAAATTGACAAGCGGACTTGCAGACTGTTTGGCTCAACATTGCACTTTTATTGCCCAGTGTCCTCCAAATAGCACTCGGAGTTCCGCAACATACAAATCGACAGGACTCCGCGACTGGCAGGTTCAAGATTGCAATTGTTTAGGGATGGTCATCCTATCTAACTTTATCTACAAACATTATTTTCAAATACTAAATTATTAATATTAAATATTAATATTAAATATTGATATTGTACAAGTGAATTACATTAAATTATTAAAGGATGTTAAATCGCTTATTTTTAAAAAAAGTGAAGGAAACAAAAGAAAGTTTTTTTTAAATTCCATCACCGCTAGCATCACAAGGACCAATTTGAATTTTAAGGGCCTCTTGTTCATATGATAGCACAATTGCACTCTTCACAGTATATATTCGTTGATTTCAAATTATTCCAGGACATTAATTTTACCAAGTTCATCGACTAAGCAAAAATGTCAAAACAATGACCAATTTGAATTTTAAGGGCCTCTTGTTGATATGATAGCACAATTGCACTTCACACACTATATATTCGTTGATTTCAAATTATTTTAGGACAATAATTTGACCAAGTTCATCGATCAAGGAAATATGCTAAAACAAGCCACATACTATATTTGTGTTACAGCGCCATAGAAATTATCAGGCGGATCTGCGGGTCAGCTGGCTAAAAAAATCAATTATATTGTTCTGTGTCCTCTAAATAACAGTTCGAGTTCCGTGGTATACAAATTGATAGACAAAGCACATAACCAAGAACCAACCGAACTTCAAACAGGTCGCAAACAAGTTCCCAGAAGGTTCCATAGAGCAGAACCCATCGACCTTTGCACCAAACTATTTGATATACAAAGAAAAGATGTTGTCGCATTTGTTTTTGTTCCCAGTAGAAAATAACTGGGACATGGGATATATGGGGTTTTCTGCCATGCTAATCTTATGCGCATGCAATCCCAACTAGCCAAGTCCGACGAACATTCATCTGGATGTTGAACAAATATTACAGAGACACATGAGGTATTTTCGTTTCGTGCCAAAGTTTTATATATATATATATATATATATATATATATATATATATATATTTCCCCTTCTTCAGCCGATATGCAAAATTGCATTGTCCTCATTTAAGGTGAATTTTCTATGTATCTGAAGCTCCCGCAACATGTAGACACTGCTTGCCTTTTTCTGTAGATACGTTTCATACGACAACTCTGTCAACTTAGGAAGCACATTTTGTAACAGAGGCTGCCTAACCATACAATACACAGTTGTGTTGCCCACAGTTCGGATAACAACATTGACGCAATGTCCATATATATATGGACATTTTTCACCGCATCACAGACAATCAATCGTATCATCACTTATCAAAGAGGAGGCAGAAGCAGGGGAGTTGCATTTTGTACATACAGGTTCAAAGGGGGTCAAGTACACATTGGCTGCAACTAAAACACATTCAACCTGGGAACTCGAGCATAGGAATTAATAAATTGAACAATATAATACACAACTGCACTTAATACATTGAAAAATATAATACACAACTGCACCCCCCCCACTCCCCTTACAAAAAAAATAAAAAATTAAACAGGTCGCAGGAATTTGTTGAAGGCTATTTCTATAAGCAAAGTGAGGATGATTTTGTGGATGTATACGCACAACAGTTGTAGAGCTAGCTAGTTTCATTAGATCCTCTACTATATCTGCTCGCAACTCTGTTACAAACGTTGCCTGGGTTGTCTGAAAGATCCTTTCTCTAACATCCCTCTTGTTTTTTATATTTTTGAACAACATAAGTGGAATCTTCCCTTTATGTAATTGTTGTTCCATTAACGAAAACAAATCTGAATACGTATCGAACAATTGTAGTTGCAACATGGAACAGTGCAATATTTGTGTAAGTTATCTGAGATACATGCACATGTGAAAGTAAAGGACAAAACTGAATATGAAAAGCGGTACCATTGCCTTGTCCCTGTCCGACTCTCCATCCTTTATATGGAGAACGTGTTGCGACCCAAGTTTTCTCGCCAGTGTGGCAGTTGCCCCAATCATTCTGATAAGGTAAATATCAGTGCTTTGTGCAAGCTGGTTGATAGTCAAGTCTGGGACGAAACGATATTCTGAACAAACAGCGTGAATTTTTTCCACAATGCTTGTTTCGTTGAGAGAAATAATCTGATCGCAATCACCACAGTCATATACTGTTTTGGGCAATATATTAAAATTTGTAATGGATATCCCATTACACGGCAATATATTTTCTGCATGTTTCTGAACAAGTTGTGGAGGAATAGTCAATGTCATTGTCATCATGGCCTCCTTGTCTGTCATGTCAGCACGCATAATGGATCTACTTTTGTTTGCCTTGTCCAAGTAGGTGTTATAGATGACCATTATGTCCCCGACGAACACTTGTCCAGTTCGACGGTTGTTCAAGCCCTCTGTTGACAGTACTTTGGATGCCACAACTTTAGACCTGGTGACATTTTTTGAACAGGAAAACTAAAGTGAATGGTAGTGTGCAAATTTTTTTATTTTTTTTTTGTATTCTTCTTTCACTGGCATAAATCTACAAGTACATGCATATCTTTGATGAACTATGGAGCCATAGTTTAACAACCACACCTCTTAGTCTGCGGAACATGCAGCACGTTCGGCATCTCACTTGTACTTGTTGATACTTCATGCGAACTGCAAACCATGTATTGTAGATGACATCATCATATCCACCATGCCATAGATGAATATACACCCGAGGATATTTGTTTAGTAAACATAGTAAGAGCAGAGCGTATGCATCTTTACCTTTGGCCTTGTCGGTCTGTTGATGTCTGGGATGACTGATTGCTCATGGCCATGTCACCAGTCCAACTTTTTTTGATGCAAGCATGTGCAGATGAACATCACACTAAGAAAATGAATTAGAAAACAAAAGGGATAATAGAAAATGGAAAAAGTAGAAATAGGGAGGGCAGAAAGGCCCATTACTGGCAAGTCATCGTTTTCAAGTCTAATATTATATGCCCCCACCCAGTTTGTATATTTAATTTACTAGCACACTTGGTATACCTTTTAGAAGATTGTACCACAAAACCCTCTGCTGTTGCACAGAAAAATTCATCTCCCTGTCCAAGCAACTTGTTTTTTCCAAGGCAGCAGCGTTGAATATGCAATGGACATGAAGCCAACTTAGTATGAAGACATACGTCTAAAATAAAGAGAAACATGTCTATTTACCCGCCAAAGAGTCCATCGTCTTGTCCAGCCATTTTGTTTGTTTAAATGCAACAATGTAGCGAAAACACAACAGACATGAACTAGCTTAGTATGTTGGAAGGTATGTATTGAATATAACTTATAATGAAGACAGACATGTAAAAGAAAGAGAAAGAGGGTTATTTACCCGAGAAAGAGCCCATCCTCATCTCCAACTATCCTGTTTGTTTAAATGTAGCAATGCAACGACAATACAACGGAAATGAAGCAGGTTAGTATGCAGGAAGGCATGTAACGAAACACATATACAGACCATAAATGAAATACAAAACAACACAATATGAAATAACAGTACAAGCACGCACCTTTCTATATCCTCTTTAACCGATGCAGTGAAGACTTCCTCGTTTTCTCCAGCTATTTTGTTTGTTTGGATGTGGGAATGCACAAAATACAATAAACATCAATGGAATCTGGTATTCACCGGAGAAAAAGCAATATGTACATACAGTAAAACAGACTCAATGAACAGTCTAGAAGATAGGTAGAAAAATGAACCTTTGTGCTTCTCTATCCATGGCTGTAAACACGTAAAAAAAAAATTGCCCAAAATATATTACAAGGCACAAAATATCACGCAATTACATGGCCGTAGCTAAACAATTTTTGGTTTTTTGTGGAAATTTATTCAGATATGCTTCCACCGATGGAAATACATGTTCTTTATCCTCTACACATATTGTTGTGCCCACGATACAAGTTTTCGGTTTTCCGTGGAAAACTACCCAGATATGCTTCCAGACATCTAAATATAAACTTGCAGAATCTATGTTGCACATATCATATCTCAAGCACAACACAAATTGTAGTGTGCGCACACCAGTCTATGTAGAGGAGAAATAACATGTAATGTCATATTCGCACATCTGACCATACATGGTTTATAAATGTAGCCTACATATGCTTTATTCCAAACAAAAAACAATGGATATTGCAATTTCACATGTAATCCTCGAACAATTTTGCATGCAACTATTTTCTTTCATGGCAGCACTTAAGCACCAACAAAATCTCACAGAATAACATATATCAGCCTCGACAGACAGGGCAAATAGCACAACTATATGTCGACTCGTGGGTGCAGGAGATGAACACCGTAAAGCGCCCCAAAAAAACAATAATAATCCAAAAAAAATAAATAAGAAAAGCTCCAACCACCGCCGCTGGACCCCAACCCTGCAAGGCCGAATCAAACAAAATAAAACAGCAAGCACCAAACCAGTGAGAAAGCACGAACAGGACAAACTGCACCCCTAGGGCCCCAAAGCACAAACCCGAGGCAAAGAAACAGAACCAGGAACCCACAAACCAACAAACCAGCAAGAACCTCCGAGCCAGTAAACAACATATGTATCTCCAACGATTACGAAACTACAGCCCAAGGACAGAAGGAACCGGAAACATATGAGGAGCATGCCACTACAAATAAGCAAACATTCTTACTTGCAAACTACAAACATTGAACAACAAACAAGGAATACAAAATGAAACTTTGGCATCGAAACTTACTCTGAAACGATGAAATGCATAAGCGCAGGTCGAATCGCGAACGAAACAACAACAACCAGCAACCGACAAACCAGTGAAGAAGAAGCACTCACCGAACCAGTAAACAATGTATGGAGCTTCAACTAGTACGAAATTTCATTGCAAAGGAAGAAGAAGGATGAAACATAAAATGGCATTGAACTGGCAGTGGACAAACAAGACTCTGCAAATTCACTGTAACTGTATAGAAAATTTCGACGAAAAATGTACTCCAAGAACCGTATTTACATAAACATTTAAGGCTGTCAAGTTGTCTAAGGACCTCGCAGTATGCAAACATTTAAGTTTTCATGGTTGTTGGAGGACGTCACGTCATCTAAACATTTAATTTGTCAGGCCTATTGAGGCATCTCGGAATAAGTGTCAATACATTTCAACAAAAATACATCTGGCAAAGACGCTATAAACTTTGGAATTCTCAATCACTCTAAAGCTTGGATATCAAAACATTTCAATATGCTTAGTACATATCAAAACTTACAGATATATTCAGCTACCAGAAAATGCTAATGCAAACATTCGAACTAATGCTAGCATTAATCCACCTTCAAGCAATATAGAGGAAAAATATATGATTAAAAAACATTGTATACGAGAAAAGGTTTGGATATGCTGCCATATAAAACATTGGGAATAGCGAAGCCGGCAATAAGACCTCCAATCTCTTATCCAATCAGATCAGTACATATATGGTACTTTTTATTATATAAAAATATATGCTTTTAATTCCATAGCTCCAACAATAGGTATTGTGCAAATATTTCGGGTCAAAGGACAAGCTAATATGTAGTCAACGAATTATCGATCGTTATAGTCCCTCTATGCCTATATCCAGCTAGCAGGAAATGGTAATACAAACATTCGAACTAATGCTATCATTAGTCCACCTTCAAGCAATATAGAGGAAAAATATATGATTCAAAAAGACTGTATACGAGAAAAAGTTTGGATATGTTTCCATATAAAACATTGGGAATAGCGAAGGCAGCAATAAGACCTCCAATCTCTTATCCAATCAGATCAGTACATATATGGTACTTTTTATTATATAAAAATATATGCTTTTAATTCCATAGCTCCAACAATAGGTATTGTGCAAATATTTCGGGTCAAAGGACAAACTAATATGTAGTCAACGAATTATCGATCACTATAGTCCCTCTATGCCTACGACAGGGACTAATAAAGTTATAAACTTGTGAGAACCATATATGGTGGCAGCATTCGAAATGGTGTATGCATATATGGTGGAAGCTACAACTACTGTCACATTTAAGATGATTAGATATAAGTACAATAGTCATAAAAATGAAATCTTTATTCACAAGCAAATCTAGAAATGAATATTGGGAATGTAAAAAAATAGATATAAGTACAACAGTCATAAAAATGAAATCTTTATTAACAAGAAAATCTAGAAATGAATATTGGGAACGTAAAAAAATTGAAGGAACAAAGACGCACCATTTGTTGAGTAACTAAGATTGGTAGTGAAGATGGAAGTTACCAGCATTCAAGCAACAAATTCAGCATGATTTTGTGGGGAGTTGGTGTGTTTCAATTGATTTCAAAGAGAATAATAGAAGTGGATGCATTGAGCATGAAAACACACAGTATTTGGTCACCCGATGTTCTGAAACAAGGAATGTTTCCTATGTTCTTGATGTAGGCAATAAAGTGTTTATGAATCCTTCATTTTCAAACCAACTCTTGAATGGCCTTGTCTTATTTCATTTTTCTTCCAATCCTGTAACACCCATGTGCTGATTTGGAAAATAGGGCATTTTCCCATTCTTACCAAATCAATTCTTTTAAAAGCCTTTCTCAATAAACCCTTTGATTTCACTTCAATTTCATACATTACATTTTTGCATACCTGAAATAAGATAGGGCACAATGATTTATTTTTTAAATCTCTTATTCAAAGTTTTCTTCTGCTTACATTATAGCAGAAATTATTGTGTGTTTTTTTTTTCCCAAAAGAAAAATAGCTCAAATTATATTGATATATTTCGACAACGTAGAAGATACAAGATAGATAGATCATGTTGACTAGCCCTCACTTGTCGGAATCTCTATCCCATCAATCTAAAACAGGAAGCGAAGCTTCTCAAACATCAAAGAAGAGAAAAATTGCACCCAAAACCAAAGCTAAGAATCTCAAAACATAAATAAAAGCAAAAAGAACAGTCATTTCCAGCAATGGCATATTCCCCAAAACTTTAGAAGATTTAAAAAAAAATGAAATGCCCTTCCCTTTCACTGTCCCAAGTGAAATATATCAAACTCCCTTTAGTCGAATCAAGAGCTCATTTAGACAGGATATCAGCCTCTACATTAGATTCTCTGTATATGTGTTGAAAATAGGTGTCTTGGAAATTTTTCTCCAAGTTCCGAATTTTGCGTTTCCAACCTTCGATTTTGGTGGCGAGAAGATTGCCATTTCGTTGCATCCACTTGATAATTATTGTGTTGGTTATTACCTTGGTTTTGAGCATTTGGGTATTACTCCCATCAGCCACTGTTGTCACGATTATCATTGACAAAATGAGCTTGTTATGAACAAATAAAATACATTGAATGCAAATACAATCATGTGTGCCATGTAAAATAAACTATATACAAATGATAGTATTCATTTTCAAGATTGATGCAACCATTTGAATTCTTCATCCCATACTGTAGCCATAAATTTTTGTGTTAATGAATGATATGTGAAGTAGCATTCTTTTTATTTTCATGCAATGAACAGTAGGTACTTATTTGAATGGTTATAAGTTTTAAATAATGTTATTGTATTCATGCTTTTAGATGAGCTTATTTAGTCGAGGTTCATAAGGGTCATGACGGGGACATGGAAGAAGGTCCAATGTCATTTGGCAGGAAGGAGGAAATAAAATAATAAGGTTTTTAGTGCATTTTGATGCCAACTCAAATGAGTTCAACCAACTGGCCCAAATTGGACATCTATTCTTGGGTGGGTAAGCCCTTCCTCCTCCTTTTGTCCCAGCAAATGCTCTTTTACAGTCGCATCCTAGCATAGCAGGCATTCCACCTATTCAACTTGATCATTTAAACAATGGGTTTGGGGGGGGATCCAGGTAAACCTTTCTCTGGGGCTATAAATTGGCCAAATAACTCAAAGTTACCACATGTTCGAATCACTTCACCTATTTACACATTTGCAAACTCATTTGCTTAACAACAACAACCAATCAAAATCAAATCTTCATCACTGAAGTTGTCATCTAATGAGAAAGGAAAGTAGCCCCTTGACAAGTCCTCAAGCTCTAAAAATTCTAAATACTCTCGATCTGTCTCTGCCCCCTCAAGAACGGATACTAAAAAGACTAAAGGGGAAAGCAAGAAACAAATATCACATCTGGATATGCACCCATAATTTCCCAATATTAATGGTTAATTCACTTTTATGTTTATATGTTGGTCACATGCACTTCATTTTGATAAGTGAAGACAGTTTAAATTTTGGCACTTCTATGATTATGGAGACTAAGTTATTTTGATCATATATTTTTTGGACTTATTATGAAAAATTGGATTAACAAGGTTTTATGTATTTATGTATGTATGTATGTATGTATAACCCTGTTTTAAACACACACACACACACACATATGTTTGTGTGTGTGTGTGATGATGATGATGATGATGATGATGATGATGATGATGATGATGATTAACATCCAATGAGACCAATTGTTCTATCGGACCTTAAGAAGGTAAAAGATTACTTTGATTTCTTTAAAATTGTATTTCTATACTCAAAAAGTATTGAGAGAAGCATTCCAAGATCACCATAGTTTTGATGACTTATTTTAAATTGGGAACTAATATGGGTATAGGCAAGGCAATCTAAGAGGAAGCGTTTTTCATCTTCTACCCTCTTAGTGTCACAAATATGGCACATTATTTCATCCCACGACGTTTTGGGAATTTTCCAACACCCAGTTCCACTATGTAGCTCGTGAGAGTTCGTTCTTATTCTAGCAATGTTGATTTTATTCTTTGCACTTCTCAAAACTGAGAGGTACTTTTGATCTTCTAAATTGGGGTTGACCACCTCCTTGTAGTATCTTATGTTCCTTTTATCCTCCAATTCTTTATCACACCACATAGTCTCCTTAAATTTAGAAGACATGACATTTGTAATATTATTGGTATTCTGCATGATGGCTTCTTCTTATATTCCCCAATGATTTATCCAAGGTTTGGCATCTTTAAACCCTTCCCCGCTTGAGCCGCTGGTGGTTTTAGATAGAGTTTGAAAAAAATTGGGGAGCCTCTTGTCATCCATGTTGTTTATCTTGTTCTTGTAAGTTAGGTATCTAATCATAGCAATGCTCTCAGTGGAGGAAAGGCTTGATTCTATGAGGAGGATAGGATAGGGTGTATTTCCCTTAATTTTTAGATGATAAGTTTTAAAATTATTTTGGATCTATTCTATATTTTTCCATGATTCTTAAGAGATACTACAACCCTAAACTTCACATCCTTATAAGATAACCAGAGTGACAAGAGTGTGAAAGAGGAGTTTTTTCTTATCCCAAAGCCAAAGACCTGCTAATTTACAATCATTTTCAAGTCCATAATAAATTTTCCACCCTCTATTTGTACTTTTCTCAACGTTATAGTTCCAATTGAGCTTGTGGTGGATATTGATTCCATGATAATTGTATGAAGGCACTTCCTCCAAGCTATTGTTTTCATATATAAAAGTATCGTAGGTGATCCTTTTGGATTTAATTATCATAACCTTTGTTTTGTCAGTGTTCACAGTCATTCCCATACTAGAGAAGAAGTCCTTGAGGATTATTAGTTTCTTACTTAGGTCATATGGACTCTTTGCCATAAGTACAATATCATCAGCATAAAGAAGGAGGATGATGACTATACTAGAGAGGGTTGAGCCAACACAACCTGCATCCTCCAAACAATCTTCTAACTTATCAATATAGATGTTGAAAAGGGTATGGGATAAGGAAAAACCTTGCTTGACTCCAATATTACAGTTAATTTATTATGGTCATTCCTGAGTGTTCCTAAACTTGGAAATAACTTTCTCATATAGCCTTACTGCAACAGCTCTTAACTCGAAAGGGACTTTAATATCTTCTAACCTATTCCAGAGGTTAGTCTTAGGTACAATGTCAAAATCTTTTATAAAATCAATGAAACAACACAGGAGATCAATTTCATCATTATGACACTCCTCTACAATTATCCTAATTGTAACAATGTGGTCTGAAGTTGAATGGTATCCTCTAAACCCATCTTGGCCTTTAGCTCTTTTTCCATGGCTTTCTAGCCATGTATCGATCTTCTTTTCCAAAATACTTCTGTATAGCTTAGCTAAAATGGGGCTAATCATAATGGTTCTATAATTAGATGGATTTTTTTTTCCTCACTTTTAAAAATATGTACAATGAGGCTTTGAGTCCATGGTTTTGGGAAGCCTTGTTGGATAGCTAAATTGAAGATCTTATTTATGTCAGGGATGAGGATAGGTCTTCCAATTTTTAAAATTTCATCTTGGTAACCTTCGACGTCCTTAGCTTTTCCTTTTGAGAGTCGTTTAACCCCAAACTTAATTTCTTCTATAGAAAACACTTCATCCTTTTTAGAGTTGTTTGGAATGTTGTCCATGACATTAGGAGATTCGTAAAGATTTTTAAGTTAGAAATTCCAATCCTTCGAGGGAATCCCATTATTTTCTTTAGTTTTATGAGTTAGAATTTACCTCCAAAATTTCTTAGGATCTATCTTAAATAGGTGCAAAGGATTCTCTTACTTTCTATTTATATAGTCTTTTTTGTCCCTTTTAATTAAGGTTTTGTATCCATTTATCTTATTATATTTTAAAGATGCATTGAAAGCATCCCTAATGGCTTTTCTAGAAATTTTACATCCATTGTTGTACCAAGGGTTAGTTGTATTGTTTTTATTTTTACATATCACCTCAATAGAGAATTTGTTAATGGAAGTAGAGAGGGTTGTTGTAAAATGTTGATAGTCAACTTCAATATTGTTTTGATACAATATGAGTTTTAAAGCATTACTTAAGTATTTTAAGAAAAGATCGACCTTTTGTTTGTCAAATAGTAAGTGCCTTTGGTTGTCAGAGTGCTCTTCAACGAAGCTTTTGTGCATGGAAAAGTTTAGAATTGTTCTTAAAGGTCTATGATCAGAGTCACGTTCGTGGTCATATAAAAGATCAAAGTTTACTATTTGGTTGTATATGGGTTATTTGATATTACATAATCAATGACATTGCTTCCCAACCCATGGATACAAGTCATCCTGTTATATTTTGGCCACTTCCTTAAACCATTGCAAATTATTAAATCTTGAGAACTACAAAGCTTTATTAACTCAGTACCAAAACAATTCTCGATTAGGTCTTCATAGTTTCTTTTGTAATTGTTAGCTAAAAGAAGGTATTCATCTAGACAAAGAGGATTAGGGTTGGTGTCATTACTTAAAATAATATCTTGATTGGTTGCAGTTCTAGCATTAAAGTCTCCTAACATGAGGATGCTACCTTTATTTTTCATATTATAGATATCTTTCTCTAAGCTTTTGTAGGGACAATTCTTATCTAGATTGTTTTTTGTGTAAAAAGTAGAGTTAATAGGTGTGAAATAACATATTGCTATACAAATATTATTAGCATTAGTATCCAATATCTCTATCCATACGTATTGATTGAGAGGACCTTTCTTATGAAGTCGGATGTGAGGATAGATGTTCATTTTTATGTAACAAGTTGTGCCTCCAATCCCTCTACGGGAGGACTTCTTATTCCATGTTGACCACAAAACAAATCCTTCGATATTAGGAACCTTACATTCTTCATGCTCCCAAGTTTTTAACCAAGAAAATAATGCCAATGTCACTCAAGATCTAACTTAGTATAGACCCTTTACTCCATGGAAAACCACGACAGTTCCAAAAGAGGATCCAAAGTGTCCCAAATTGTTATTTATTGTTATATTTTTGTCTCTATCCCTAATAATATCCTTTCAATGATTGTTCATTTCCCTTCCTTCCTATCTTCTTTCACCTTTTGAACTTCCTTCCTCAATTCACCCTAGTCCTCTGGAATGAGGTCTTCATTGATAAATATTCTTGACCCCTTTAAGCTTGGATTTTTGTTGATTGTGTCATATTTATGGTCATTAGAGCTTACCTTAACCCAAATCAACCTATATTTATGCTTTGTTATTTTCCCAACCTCTTTGCTTCTATGAGGCAAGTTGTCTGAATTTGAGATTTAAGGTTTAGTTCTTCCTTGACTATTGTGAGGGTGTCCTCATCTTTCTTCTCTTTTACACCGAAAATTATGAGGTTCAAGGCTCTTTTGTTATGTTGATGGTCTAATAATATGAGCTTGTTGATTTCTTCTTTGATGGGTTTGATATCCAACTTAGGTTCCAAACAATGTACAACCAAATTTCTAATTATTTTTTCTTCTAGCTCTGTAATATTATCCCTAAGATTACGATTTTCTTCGACCTCTGCCTCTTGGGCTGATTGTTTTTTTTCTTGGATTTGTTTTTGTATTTCTTATAATCTAGCCTCCATTTTCTTTAAACTGATTACGAAGCATTTTTTCCAGCTCCATTTTAAGTTTGGCTTCTCTCTCTTCTCTGCATTTTCTAATGATTCTATATATTCATACAGAATTTCTAGGGTTACTTTGTTAGGTCTCCCCTTGAGAGTTTTTGGTATCTGAGGTGAACTACTCATTGTAATAGAAAGAAAAGGAGATAAATAAATAAGAACTACAGAAAGAACTCGTGTATATGGTTCACTGTAAGGTCGCACCCATGTGCTCCGGGTTGAAGAAGTCGAACCAAACTGCCTCACTAGGTTTATTGCAGAGCTTCCCTTTTAGATCCATACAAGATTCTTACGACTAATTTCTTTCACACCGCAAAGTTATTTCACAACACAAAGTTCTTATTAAATCTAGGGTTTCAGATAATGCTTCTTATTGTTCGAGGGTTCACCACCAAGATTTTTTTCAAATCCATGCAAATACTACCACAGACACCGTTCAATAATCCACAGATACCCCGTTCAATAATCACAGATACCATTGAAACCATAGGCACCATTCAATAATCCACAGAGACCCCATTCAATATATGTGTGTGTACACATACATATACATATACATATAGATATAGATACATACATACATACATATATGCTTGTTTACATGTGATATTAGTTATGATAATCATATTCCTTATATGTTTCCTTGTTGTTATGGGAGTCATAGAGTTATAAGGTTTCATTTTAGCACATGTTCTAGTGGGACTTTCACCTTCATATTCACTTTAACTTATGAATATAATCCCTCAACCACTTATTTTATAAAACCAATGTGTTATTGATTTCTCTTTTAATTTCCTGTAAAGTCATTAATTTAAAAAAAAAAAAAAAAAGGAAACGGTTGCAATTGCTAACTATTGAAAAGGAGTATATAATGAAGAGGAAATCAATGCAAAAAGCAATCTTAACTGAGAGAGAGGGTTGGAGTTTTGAGAGCATTTCATCATAATTTCAATTTCATACCCATACTCAGTTTTCTATGGACTTAACAATTTTGTTGATATAAGGGATTTCTCAAAAAGTGACAGAGAAAGGTAAAGTGAAAGCATGAATTGATCTTTTTTATGAGGTGGTTTATTTTTCTATCTGTTTTCTCTAATTAGAAGTTCTGAAATTTTTCAATGGTAACTAGTGACATTCTTTGCATATTTTAAACTGTTGTGCATCACATTTCTTAAGTGATCCAAGCCAATTCATCTTTTGTTTTGTCATTTTCATAATTTGGTTGTCCTTGTATGATTTGCATTACATGTGGGACTTATAGAATCGTTCTTGGTCCAAGTTCTCATAAGGAGTTCCAAGGTAATTGTATGGGTCATTTTATTAATAAAAGGAATAGTTAAGGTTCATTTATTCTATGTTGAGTTTTCCCTTTTCACTCAGACAAAATTATCTTTTGTTTATTAAAGTTCGAAAATATTTACTTATTTCTTTTTACAGGTCTACATATTCCATTTTTTTTATTTGCAAAATAATTTACTTTATCCTTTTATGCATGAATACTTAATCATGGAAAAACTTATTTTTTATATGTTATTACTTTTCGTAGTTAGTTTTCTTTGCTTGTATTTTTTTTTTCCATAAGAAAAAAAATTGTTGTATTCATAAAGGAATATACATGTTACAGTCTTTCATGTCCAACCTTGGTAGGCTTCCTTCCAGTATTGTATTGCCTATACATCTTTTACTACATAACAGGCCTTTAGAGACCTTTTTCAAAAACTTTCTACAAATTGTTCCATCTGTCCAAAAACATTTACAACCTTACAAAAAAGGATTTCCTTGCTTATATTTGTTTTTTACTATTATGTACATATTTTATAAACCTTAAATTACAAAGACTTTATAAAAAAAATCAAATATTCTTAAAAAAAAAAAAAGTTCATAGTGTTTTCACGTTAAGACTTTGTTTAAAACGAAGTCTTTCATCATTTTCCTGGGGCTATAAACCCAGGGCATCTTTCCCACTTTACCCCCATCTAACCTCACAAGTTTGAGGTGTCAATGTTTGAAACATTATAGTTTTCGCATCAACAGGTTCCTCTTGAGGTGGTTCCATAATGGAATCATCATGAGGAAGAGGTGTTATGTTCTCAACCTCCAACTCGAGAGGGGATACCTCAAGAACGTCTTCATGGTGGTCATGTTGGGACACATCCACTTGAAAGAATATATGTTCTCTACATTTGTCCCTTTTGGAAAAATTCTCATCGCAATTATAACAAAGTCACATGCATTGGCACTCAATCATTTCTTCCTAAGATAACGTGTGGACCCTTAACAGTTGAGATGGGAGGGGAGTGGTAGTAGAAATTGTAGGAGGGTGAGGGAAAGAAGGAAAAGAGAGTATTTTGATCTATGTGTTTACCACCATTTTTTCCTCAAAAGATTGTTAAGAGGCCTCCAACCATGTAGTTGGGTGCTACATCACGACTAGTGTTCTGATTTCCTCCTTGAGACCATTGATGAAGCATTATTTGAAAAAACAATCAATAGCAAATTCTATGTGGATTAATGATTGTTCAAAAGTTGTTATAAAGTCTTCAACTGTGTCGGTTTGGTGCAACTTGGTCAACTTGCCCAAGTAGTAAGGATCCCTTTCAGAATGAGCATATATGGCTTTCACAAACAAAATCCATGCATGTAGCCTCCATAAAGTTTCTTATGCCATTTCCATCATTCTCAGTCATGTTACAATACCCCCACTTGAAGTTTCATCATGTCATAAGTAATTCCATGGAGGAAGAGATAGTGTTCCATTTCGGTAACCCAACCCATGGGATCAGTCCCATTAAATATATTCATATCCACCTTGAGAAAGTGGCACCATGTATAGTTGTCGACAAAGGGTGTTCTATTGGAAGACCCCCCATCTAATGAGGCTTCTTCTTGGTAGGGATCAACTTGATGCTCAAGTTTCCCATCTAGTTTGGGGAGACGCTCCAAAATATTATTCATAGTAAGGTGGAATATGTAGAGTTCCTCATTTTGTGTTGGTAGTTGTTGATGGAGTTCATCCTTTCTGGTTGCTAGTGTTGAATGATACTTCTGAGAAAAGTTTTCAGTGTTGCAACCTTGTTATCCATATGTGAAGACCTAGTTTCTATCAGGTAGTCCCATGTCCACAAAAAAATGTTACTACAAAGTTATATCAATGCGATCAACATTGCACAAGAAGTATGTTGAGATAGGTCTCCAACAATTGTATGGTCGGGTCCACTAGAAAATGGTTCCTTGATTGTGGGTATCATGGAAATTAGCACTACACGAGGAGTGTTTTGAGATAGGTCTCTCACAAGGGTTTTGTTAGGACCCAAACTCTAAGATACGTGTGGGTTTCCAATAGTAGTACTCATCCTAATCTCTCAAGGCACTAACTAAAGAGGCTAGATTGTACCCTTAGCTATACTAATTGATTCCCAAGTATTAGAGAGTGATATCTGTGTGCGTTGTTCTTGGCATACTATAGTACAATATGGACAAAGTTTTAAGTAAATCTAGTTTCAAGTGCACTAAAGGGGCTTCCAATATACTCGAGGGTACATGGAAGACAAATTTGTATATAGGTGTTGTCTGATGTGGTACTACCCAAAGGGGTATCAAAAAGGGATACAAGGGTGTCCAACCTATTGGAAATATTGTTGTCATTAATGTCAAAGATAGGGGGAGACTACATGTGTCCAAGATAAAGATTGCAAGATGAAGATTGTTGGAAATATTGTTTTTGGATTTTTTATGCTCAGTTTGGATACCCTATCTTTGAAGGCCTTTTTACTTTGAAACCTAGCTCAAATGGGAGCATAGGATATATGGTTGAAAATATTATTTTAGGACTTTCCAATGGTATATGGTACTCCCTCTAACTACATAGTAATGAGGATATATGAAATATCCTGTCAGGTCAACCCAGCTAGAAAATACAGGTCAACCCAGCTCGTTTACAAGTTGGCCCCATAAGTGAATGCATAAACACTATAAATATAGGATAGATGTGTGAATTTGAAAAGTATCCAAGAAAGAAGAGCAAGTACAAGTGCGTGGAAGATATATGAGGTACTCAAGAGGATCTTGGGAGTATTCTTGAGGTCTAAAGGTGTGCAAGAGGAGTTTTCTTGGAGTTTTAAGGGTGTGCCATGAATGACTAAGGTCTATGATGTTGCAAAGTGCATTTTTTTTAGGTTGGTAGTCTGGAATTATATTATGGGAATAATGCTATGAGGTTCGCTAGGGCATGAAGGCTAAATTTGATTAAGTTTTGAAGCTATGTCTAGGGTATGAAGCGAGGAGAGGCACTGGAGCATGATAGTTAAGGGTATGATGATTATGTGAAATGAATGAAGTATGAAGCATGCAGGTGAAGTAAGAAGTACTCTATGTATGAATCTATTGGATTGGTGCCTATACAGCTCTTACTGAGTTGGTGCTCAGTTGAAGAGATTGGTGTCTCTAGTAGGTTGGTTCCTACACAATATCTTTTTGAGTTGGTGCTTAGTTGAAGAGATTAGTGTCTCCAGTAGGTTGGTGCCTACACAATATATTGTTGAGTTGGTTCTTAGCTAAAGAGATTGGTGTGTCTATAAGGTTGGTGCCTACAAAATTTGTAACAATAGGTTGGTGCCTACAGACATTTATAAAGATAAGTTTTTTGTGGTTTGCTCCCACAAGAGTTTCCAAATTAAACTTTGTGTACTGTGATTTGAGTTTATATGCATTTACTATCAATATATGATTGGTGAATTCTCATCTAAATTAAAAATAATATTATAATGATTCACCACCCCCCCTCTCAATATAAGCATACATTCAACAATGGTATCAGAGCAAGTTCCTTTGGAAACATTCTAACCGCTGGAAGGAAAATCTTGGGAGAACACGTGGCTAATCAAGAAAATTTCCTCTTCATGGCCATGGATACAAAGTCTATTGATACAGAAAATGAATACAACAATAAACAAAAATTAGATTCAAAAGAAGAAGGCATTGATGGGGAAGTGAATCTTGAAGCAAAACTTGTTAGTGCCTTAGAAGAAATAGATCGACTCAGGGGAAAGAATAAAAAGCAGAAAGAGCAATTACATAAATACGAAAAGAAGGATTATGATCTTGATGAAATAGAAAAAATAGTTATCATCCCAAAGACTAACCTAGAAGAGGCAAAAATGATAGAATAATTGGTGAGAAGCCAACTGAAAGAGAAGGAAGAATATTGTGAGAAGCTAGAGGCTAGAAATGTTTCCTTAAGAAAGGAACTAGAGAAAAAAAAACTAAAAAGTTGAGCAGAAGCTTGAAGTTTGGAAAAAGTGTTGAAATATTAGATAATATTATCAGTAACCAAAGGTCACCATTCATTAAGATATGTCTTGGCTACGACAAAAAAAAAATATCCCTAAGGGAGATGCAAGCACTAAGATCACAAAGCCATCAGAAAAGGAAAATGAAAAAAAAAAAAACCTAAAAATCTATGTTAATATTCTCAAAGGCTCCATCAACAATGAAAGAAACAGTAGGAAAGGAAATTATAACTAGTAGAAACCTTGTTCTTTTGACAAGAAAAACAAGAATGAGTTCATAAGAGTTGTTCCATCAAGAAGGCCTTTCACAACACAGTACCAAAATCTCTTTCTTGGATATTGTTTTTCTTGCAATAATTTTGGTCATAAAGCAATAGATTGTAGAGCTTATGCAAGAAGTGATAATGTGAGAGATAGAAATATAGGTTCTTATAATACCTCAAAGAATGATTATATGAGCAACAAAACCAGAATTTCTCATGGGTTTGTTGATAGAAACTACAATTCATTTGCTCTCCTACTTGATTACAATATTGAATGTTATAAGTGCAATAACTATGGGAACATAGCACGTGACTATAGAAGAAGCACAATAAAGTCTCCTAAACAAAAAAGGGAAGAAAATGTTCTTACCAAGCATAGAGAAGAATACACAAAGGTGTGGAAAAGGAAGCGGGAATAACCAAAGAAGGAAGAATGTGGACTTGCAATGTATGTTCAAGACAAATAAATCCAATGGCACATCGATAGTGGATGTTTAAAATACATGATAGGGGATCAGAACAAATTTCTCACCCTAAAGGAAGAAAAAGGAGGCAGTGTTACCTTTGGGGATAATGCTTCTGCAAGAATAGTTGGAAAAGGTATTGTTAGTCTTGATGATGGAAAGACTAAAACACAAAATGTCTTGTATGTTGAAGGGTTAAAACACAATATTCTAAGTGTCAATGAAATGTGTGATCAAGGTTACAACCTCACATTTCATTCTAAAGGATGTGAGATAAGGAAATCAGGTTTAGGAAGATTAGTGGAAAATGGAAACAGAACCCTGAGCAAAGTATACATTCTCGATGAAGTCAAAGGAGAAAATGTTGTATGGGACAAGTAAACGAAAGTTGTTTATGGCATAGAAGGATGGGTCATATAAACTTTGAAAATCTAGTAAAACTCAGAAAGACACAAGAAATAAGAGATATGCCAAGGATCTCAAAACCAACTGACACTATTTGCAAGCCATGTCAGCACGAGAAGCAGACGGGAGTTAGTTTCGAAACAAAGGAGTACTCAACATCAAATCCATTTGAACTTGTGCACATAGACCTCTGCAGGCCAGAAAGAACATAAACTTTAAAAGGTGAGAGTTATTTTATGTTTCTTATTGATGATTACACAAGAATGACATGGGTTACATTTCTTAAAGAAAAATTTGAAGCATTTAAGAAGTTTAAAGCTTTCAAATCCATAGTTGAAAATGAGATTGGTCTAAAAATCAAGTGCTTAAGATCAGACATAAGAGGTGAGTTTACTTCTAATGAATTTGATGAATTCTATGAGAATCATGGAATCAAGAGACATTTTTTGGAAGTAAGGACTCCACAACAAAATGGAATTGTATAAAGGAAGAATATAACTATACAAGAAATGGCTAGAAAAATGGTGAATGAAGCCAAACTACCAGACACCTTTTGGAGAGAAGCAATCAGCACAACAATCTACATTTTGAATAGACCACAAATTAGAGTGAACAATAGCAAGACACCTTATGAATTGTAGAAAGGTAGACTGACTCCAGTCAAGTACTTCAAAGTATTTGGGAGCAAGTATTATATAAAGAGAAATAAAGAAAAAATAGGCAAGTTTGATTCCAGAACAGATGAAGGTATCTTTCCTGGCCATGCATCTGGAAGCAAGGCCTACAAAGGCGATAACAAAAGATTGCACAAGGTTGTAAATAGTATTGATGTAAGAGTGGATGAAGAAATTCCTCAAAGGAAAAGTCACAAACAAATGAAGATCCAGAGGAGATAATCTATAGAGAACGAGAAAAGGAAGAAGAAGAGGAAGAAGAAAAGAAAGAACGAGAATAAATAGAACACCAATATCCAAAGACACCATCCAAATTTGCTCAAAAGCATCATCTAGAAAATCAAATTCTTGGTGATATAGATACAGGAGTTCAGATTAGAAGAAGATTGAACTTTTCTCTGCTATCTAAAATAGTTCCCGAGAACTTTGCACAAGCTAGTGAAGATAAGCATTGGGTTAATGTTATGAAAGAAGAACTAAATCAGATTGAGAAGAATCAAACATGGGAACTTGTGCCCAGACCAAAAGACAAGACGGTGATTGGAACCAAATGGGTCTTCAGAAACAAATTGGATGAAGAGGGACAAATAGTAAGAAATAAAGCAAGATTGGTTTGTAAAGGGTATGCTCAAACTGAGGGTATTGCCTATGAAGAAACCTTTTCTCCAATTGCAAGATTAGAAGCAATCATAATGTTTTTGGCCTTTGTGCATTTCAAGAACTTTAAAGTCTATCAAATGAATGTCAAGTCAGCCTTTCTAAATGGAAATTTAGAAGAAGAAGTATATATTGAACAACCAAAAGTATTTCAATTGTCAGAAAACAAATATCATGTATGCAGATTGAAGAAAGCACTCTATGGACTAAAGCAAGCTCCCAGAGCTTGGTATTCAAGACTTGACAAATACCTACAACAACAAGGTTTCAAAAGAGGAGCTGCAAACAACAATATTTACATCAGAATAGACAATGAAAATATGTTAATCATTGTGGTTTATGTGGATGATATCATATTTTGAAGTAATGATGATAGAATGAGCCAAAATTTTCCAGAAGAAATGAAAAAAGAATTTGAGATGTCCATGCTTGGAGAATTGTCATTCTTTCTAGGGCTGCAGATTTCTCAATCCAGCAAAGGCATATTCATTTCTCATACAAAATATATCAAATAAATGTTGAATAAATTCAGAGTGGAAGATTGTGCACCTGTCAGTACACCCATGATCACAGAATGTACATTGAGAAAAGATTATGAATCTCCAAAAGCAAATCAAACACTATACAGGTCAATGATTGGTAGCCTACTATATGTGACAACATCAAGGCCATATATAATGCAAGCAATAGGATTGGTTGCAAGATTTCAATCTACACCAAAGGAGACACATGTGCAAGCAGCAAAAAGAATATTCAGATATCTGAAGGGAACATTTTACTTTGACTTGTGGTATTCAACAAGTAATGACCTCACTGTAACAACATATATAGATGTAGATTAGGAAGGAAGTATTGATGACAAGAAAAGTACCAGTGGAGGAGCATTATTTCTAGACAACTTTCTCGTATCATGGTTGAGCAAGAAGCAAACTTCAATCTCTCTATCCATAGAAAAATCCGAATATGTTGCAACATCAACATGTTGCACACAAGTTCTCTGGATGAAGCGGACACTTAAGGATATCAAGGTAGAATATGAGTAGCCAATCTCAGTCATCTACAACGACACACGTGCAACCAACATTTCAAAGAATATTTTAATTCACTCAAAGATGAAGCATATTCCCATCAAGTACCACTTCCGAAGAGAACATGTAGCCAAGCAAAGTGTCAAGTTGGAATGCATTTCCACCAAAGAATTGGTTGTAGATATTTTTACCAAACCCCTTGTCAGAGACACATTTGAATATCTCAAATATAAGTTGGGAGTGATATCCCTCTCATCTTGTCAGTAAATGGAAGTACAAAATAAGGGAGAGCAAGCCTTTGCGATTGATTTCAAAGGGGGAGAAATTGCAGACAAAACAAGAGTTGCAGACAGGGGGAGTAGTATAGAATTGACTAAGGGTTGCCATCAATGACGAAGGGGGAGATTATTGGAAATATTGTTGTCATTGATGTCAAATACAGGGGGAGACTACATATGTCCAAGATAAATATTGCAAGATGGAGATTGTTGGAAATATTGTTCTTGGATTTTTTATGCTCAGTTTGGTTACCCTATCTTTGAAGGCCTTTTTACTTTGAAGACCTAGCTCAAATGGGATCATAGGACATATGGTTGAAAATATTATTATGATACATGTTGACGATAAAAATCGCAACGAGGATTCTACCCGCAAAGTATTGCTAAAGCCTATTATTTATAAGCTAATGATATATATAATACTAGTAGGTGGGATTCCCTTGTAGATTGGAGGATCAGATCTGGTTCTTATTTGATGTTTATGAAATTGTTCGACACTGTTTACAGGGTTCTACATGATTGATGATGAAATCTTGGTTTTATTTGCGACATAATGGCAGATGGATAATGCATGCTATGTGTGGGTTTTGTTACTCTAAGCTCTAAATTTTATGAATGAATGGCTTATATTCACGGTTGTGGCATCTCTATTTAAGCCATGAATCATCACATGTTGTACCTGCACAAGACACATGTTAGTTATAACAAGAAATAAGAGCAATAGAAAAGAGACCTATGAAAAAATCTAAGGAGAAGGAACTAAACTATGTTATACTATGCTACACTATATGCATTTGAAATTTAAAAGGGTTGATGTTAGTCCTAACTAGCAATGTTAGTGGATGTTAGTGGCTATACGATGTTATTGAGTTATATGAAGGCGCATTTGATATACATTATGGTATGGTTTTGGATAATTGCTAGTATGGATCAGGTGGCACACTTGGCAAGTAATGGATGTTAGTTTCGATGCATGGATTAATTGATGGTTGGTTGGCATGTACTAAGTAATTGAATGAGTAGAGGATGGAAGCGACGTGCACTTACTCCACGTCACTCCATACCTCTCCCACTGGTCGTCACCTTATCTTGACTATTGTTCAATTTTTTTCGTTGTGGTTAAGCTCTGATATTCAGGCGAGGAAGGAACTGCTCGACCAAGCTCGCATTTTTAAGGATTTTTGGTTACAGGTATGTCTTTTTTGCCATCCATGAACTCGCTCTGGTTATGAAATAGATATTGGCTCGGTGATGTATTGGTCTATGCTTTTCTTGAGGCTGGAAACTATGTAAACTCGTGATATTTCTCTGAAATGGTTGTTTGTGTGTTATTCATTGCAAATGGAAAAATTGGATAGTTGAAGTCATGAGTCCATTGATTATTTTGTGTGGTGGAAGCCATGAAGGCTCTTTGTTGCCTTTATAGGTTTTGTTGGAGGGTTTCTTTCCATCAAGATTTGTTGGTTGTCTCCTCACAGTCCTTGTAACCATACCCGGTCGAATTTGTTGTTATGGGGTTGTTGTGTAATTTTTGAACCACCTTGGGTCACTGCATATCGTTTCCACCTGGTCGTGGGCTCGTTTTATGTTATTGGTCTCTGCACAGTTGGTTATGGTGGCTATTATGCTGAGAGGTTTGCTTAGGTTTGGTTGCTATTACCTGAGCTCTGCATTTATATCAGCATTATTCGGTTTTTTGGGAAAACCATGAGGGTTATGCCCTGCGTGTTCTCGGTGTTATTATGGGCCAGTAAGAAGCCTCTACTCCTCTATTCATAATATCTCTTACATGGTGTGAACTGTCACCTTGCTTTGCAAGCTAATGGTTATGCGGTTGTGTATCCACCGTGTTGTCTCTAAGGGTTCTCACCTGTTGTTGGTGTGGTCGACTCCAGTCTCCCTATGTTGGTTCCACCGAGCGAACCCTTGATTACGCAAAGCTCACCCTTGATTATTCAAAGCCCAATTTTGATAAATGAACCAGTTATTTCCGGTCGGGTATATTGTTGACCGTTATGAGTTGGTGGAGTAGCATTGACAATGGTTGTTTATGGGCTTGTCTCTTTTAATAGCATTGACAATGGTTTTTATTATTGGTATATAGTCGCTGCATTATTAGCTCATCGTGGTTTAATTGGTTGATTTAAGAAATGGAATTGGGCATATTGTCGCTGCCTCCTTGTGTTGGATTGATAACTCAGCATGGTTTTATGGTTTGATTGGGAGTATTATTCCTTGTGTTATGCATTGGGATGTGTGTTTCCTACAGTATGGTATAAGTTGAAATGATGGTCGTTGTTACTGTGTGTTTAAATTGCTCGATTGGGATTGTTGCAATTTAAAGTGTTGTAGTTGTGGTTTGGCTGTCCACTGTGTATGTTTTATGGATATCGTGCATCATATCGTTTGATTGCACCATCAGAGATGGGCACGGGTTTTATAACAGTATGGTTTCATTACAATTTAATTGTTAAATTGATTGGAGAAATGGAATCGGGCACGATTTTAAAAGAACTTGTGTCTGTGTTTTTTTTGAAGAAGTATTTTATGGACAGTGGTTGATGGTTTTGATGTTGAACATAGTTGAAACAATTGACTGTGTTTTCATTGGAATTTGTTTTAAATATTAAATGGAACAAGTGAGAGGAAATAGATTTCTTATACAGGTTGTTTGGAAGGCATATTGTTTTTGAGTAAGATGGCACTATGTTAATTAAAAGTGTTAAGGATTTAAATGTGAACAGTGAGCAATTTTAACACACAGTAATGGTTAAATTATACGCAGTAATTGTTAATTGATCACAGTAATTATTTTGTTATTGTTGGATCGTTTGCATTAAATACAGAATTGTTTTATGGATTACTTAATTGATTTTATGAACAGTATCCGCTCTTTTCCCCTACCATTATTTCACTTTTATTTAATTACAATCCCCTCGCCTTCCCATATTCATTATCCACTCCATGTTCCTAAAATTTAATTACAGTTAAGAGGAACTATGTATTGTAATAGTTTAAGATCGCAAGGATAGATTACAATGATATGTTCTTTGGTTTACATTACAGTTGATTGTTTGTTGTCTTTGAGCAGTAATCATGATATTTTCCCCCTCATTTTAACATTTTTCGCTCGATACAAACCCCTCGCATATCCCAGAATCTTTGTTCACCCCCTGCTCATTGACAACTATTAAACAATTTGTATGGATTGGATTACATGAGCTTGATATGTTGCTGAGCCAAATTTTATTTCATATTTTAAAAGTGTTAAAGAAACTATTTGCTAATCAATTATGCATACAGGAATGAGATTTTTCAGCAGAGGTAGCCATGGCAGAGGTAACCGGGGAAGAGATAATTGGAACAGGAGCCCTAGAAGGCCAAGATTCTCCATACACTTTGATGCAGACTCACAAGAGTTAGGCCAGTTGTTTCAAGATGGGTTTTTTAACTAGATTGGGCAAGGAGTGGTCCAACCTAGGCCTGAAAGGCCTCCCTTACAAGCCCCATAGGCCCCTGGTATCCCCGTGCCCCCTCATATCTCATTGCAACCTGAAGTTCCCGAAAATGACGGATGGAAAGAGATTGTCCACCCGACAGTCTCCCAAAATCGTGGCTGGCCCAACTTGTGTTTACCTGCTCCCCCGCCTATCAATCAAATTGTCCAAGATGCCCCTTTCCACTCACCAGTTCAATCTTCCCATGCGAGTAAAAGGTTGAAAACTGAGGCCCACCATGCCCCTGACAAAGGAAAAGCCATTGTTGCCCCTTCCTCACCCTCCAATGACTCTGATAAATCTGTGTCCTCCCGCGTGCATTTGAGGGATGATTGTTCTCATGTGATCAACGAGATTAGGCCTAAAGGCTCAGCACATCCTAAGGCAAATTCAGAGAGATCAAAAGGTGGCAGCAACAACAAGGGAAAGATTGCATCTCAAAGTGGGAAATATGGATCTTAAAGTTTTTTATTTATAAATTGATGATAACAGTTGACTTCTGAATTTTTTGGACAGCTTGCTATTTTTGGATATATGAGTAATATATTTTGGAAATAATTTCAAATATCATTGAGATAAATTGTCAAATATGAATGTGATGATGGGAGTCACAAGGAGGGATGTTTTTTTTAATTAACTAGTTGTGTTATGATTGAAAGCTAAAGGGAGTCACAAGGGGTCCCACATACTAGTTATTATTTATTTAAAAACCCTTATTATAATTTATTAATTTTCCCCCTAACTAAAAAGTTGGTTGAGTTTTAGTTAACTTAACTAATGAAGTAGTTCAACTACTTCAACCAATTCTGATTTTCTTAAAGGCAAAAGGAAAGGGAGGAACAAGAGGAGAATAGAATGAGAAGCATACTAAGGTTTGCTCTTGAGTTTTTGTTGAGATAATTTAGTTTTCATTCATTCCTTAATTCATTAAAAGCCTAATTTTTTTTTATGATAGCAGGGTCTTATTGTAGACAGCAAGATTCAGGGCTGAATTACATCATTCAGACACTTGTTTTTCAGAGGTGTTGATCTATCTTTGATAGTCTGTGTAGACTTGTCTATTTGTGAATTAGTTTTCATTACTGACAAAGGCTATTGTGCAGAGTCGAGTGGGAAGCAATCTGTGGCAAGTTGATCCAGCTTTTAAAGTTTGGTTTTTTTTATTTTCTGTCAGAAGTCCTTTTGTATGTTTCATTGGGGACGTCTAAATTTGACTTTGGTCCAAAAATTCTTCAGGAAATTTTGTAAAGAGAACGATTCTTTAATGAATTGGAATGAAAGAAAGGATTGATTTATGTCTCATTTGTTTTGATTCTTGACTTGGTGTCTTTACTTTTGTCTCTATATTTATTTCAGCATCTGTTATGTTCATAAAAACACATAAATAATGAATTTTTCCGCAAGCTTTTATTTATAAAAAAAAACAGCCTAAGCACTTGTAAACAATACTTGTGAATTAAGATATCAATTTTGATGGCTATAAACATAGGTTGATATTCTCGTCCATCTTGCTTTAGCCAAGCAGGATCTGAAAATGTTTGAGTAAGATCGTTTCATATCTTTTCCTCAACAATACCTTTCCAATGGTATATGGCACTCCCTCTAAATCCATGGGAATGAGGAGATATGAAATATTATGCCAGTTCAACCCAGCCATAATGTACAGGTCGACCCAACCATTTTTACAAGTCGACCCCATAAGTAAACACATAAAAATTATAAATACAAGATAGATGTGTGCATTTGAAGAGTATCTAAGCAAGAAGATAAAGTACAAGTGCACAAATGAGATCTGAGGTGTGCAAGAGGAGTTGGGGAGTATTCTTGGGGTCTAAAGGTGCACAAGATGAATTTTCTTGGAGTTTTAAGGGTTCACCATGAAGGACTAAGGTCTATGATGCCACAAAGTGCATTGTTTTGAGGTTGTGATCCTACAGTCTGGAATTTTATTATAGGAATAATGTTATGAGGTTCGTTAGGGCATGAAGGCTAAATATGATTAGGGTTTGAAGTTATCTCTAGGGTAAGAAGCAAGGAGAGGCATTGGAGCATCAAAGCTAATGGTATGATGATGTTGTGAAATGCATGAATTATAAAGCATGTAGGTGAAGTCAGAAGTACTATGTGTATGAAGACCTTGGATTGTTGACTCTTAAAAAGAAAAAATTTAGGACCATGGAAACATTGTTACAACAATAATTTTGCATCAATTTTCATGTATTTAGGGATTCTTCTGGCAATAGTGGTGATGCAAAGAGCATATTCAGAATGTAAATTTTTCGGTCATCTCAAAAATAAAAAGTTACATGCTTTTCCTGAGGTGAAAAAAAGTATTTAATAAGCCCAATATCACAAATTGATGAAAACACAACATAAGCATGTGGGCCTTTGCCCACTTGTTCCAAATGGAAGGAAGATTGTGATATTATCCTAGAAACCTTATTTGGGGTTAAAGGCTAGAAAATCTTGAGAGTTGTTTATGCAACATTGGGGGATCAAGTTCCAGGCCTACCAAGACATTAGAGCAAGGTTGATAATTGGGAGGTGAAGAAGAGAAATATGTATAATAAAAAATATTTTTGAAGAAATAAACACTATTGATTTGGACAAGGGGAAGAACAAAAGACCTCGAAGAATCATCGAATGATTTTGGAAATACAGGATTGAGAAGATTGTTGAAGAAAAATATTTCTTGAGACAAATGAGATCTACTTAAGGGCGGGACTGGGAGAGGGTGAACACATGAGTGAAACATGAATCGGTGTTGTGTAGTTTTGTAATGTACCCAACCCCCAGTTGGGTCATGTCACTACTAAAACAACCCAATAAAATGTTTTGATACTATATCTAAATGCGAAAATAACACATAGCTTGACATTCTAATTCATTCAGTTGTCCATACTAAATGAAAACATAAATGCAACTACTTTAACTATGCACAACAACATTCAAACACATAAATAGACATTTGAATGCATCATTTTGCTCACATCAATTAGAATTAACCAAATAACTAGGAGTAAATTGCACAACAACTATATCATCACTTATCATGAATAAACACACCAAATAAGAACACTTATCTTATGAAAGATGCAACCCGATGCAGAGGACAGACGTTCCTCCCAACCATATGCTTTTTGTTCCAGTTCTCAACAACGAGTCATCCTCGAGTTGGGGATATGAATCCATAAGAGACTATGGTCCCTAATACTAGCCAATGTCCCCCTCAACAATTAACTCACGGCTAATTACAGTCCAACAACTCTCTTCCCCTCAACCTACATAACCCAAGGGATGGAATCCCCCTTCATTGCTCATAGTCCCTCGGGCCTTTACACTCCCCTCTAGGGCTTCCAACACAAGTTGGACATGAAATCTACTTGTTGGGACCTCAGAAATTTTACAGCTACAAATATGAATTTTCCTAGTAGCAAAACGCATGCTTGTTTGGATGAATTTTGAACGACATGTTACTCCTAGGCACACAACCCTTTTCTCCATGAAATTTTAGCTCCAAACAGTTGCAAAACTTGTCCACAACAGCTACCCTCAAGCTTCAGCACTCAGAACTCCATTGTTGGCCAAAAAACTCCATGTAAAAACCACTCTCCATGCAAAAACGTGAATGTGCAATTTTGGTCTCCTCCCCATACAAATTTCCTCTTCTTTCTTTTGCTTTCTTGACTTGAACTCATCCCCAAGATGATTATACTCAGTCTCTCATACCCACCCTCTTACATGAATTTAATGATTGGTCTCTAGAACACTCAACAACTAATGGAAGGTTCATAGTAAGGATAATTTAGAAAGAAATGGTTTGGGTTAATAAACATGGGTAAACTCTCCCCCTTGGACCCCTTCCCTCTCCTGTGGATACTTAGCCCCCAAATCTTCGCCTGTGTCCATCTACAACCAGCAATACATTCTATTCATTATATTCAATTTACATCATTTACATATTACATCGCTTTGACTCTCGGTCATATATTATATTTACATTATACATCGCTTGGCTCTTGGCCATATACTACATCTACAATATACATGGCTAGTTTAGGGTTTGAAAATGAGAATGTTAGATTCCTTTCCCCCTACAAACTACTTTGTACTTAGTGCACATAACCATACAGTTTACATATTGACATATATAAAGACATTACATAAAAATACTTGATAATTCTGCAACTTAATAACTCACACAATAATTCCAACCAGCAATTGTTTTTTCCCCTCAAACCACACTTGGTTGGATAGGAAATCTTAGGGTTGTGGCTTTAGGAACTCTAGTTGCTAAAATGGAGTCTTCATTCGCTTATGTACAAATGTGTTGGGTATGTGTTATATTCTTTGCATGTGTGTGTGGGGGCACGTCAAATATGACAACTGTGTTTGACGATCCCTCGTACTGGTGC
>ML793128.1:52615-69241 GCA_009831015.1 Picea engelmannii
AAGCTATCGTCAGCCTGCATCACCAATAATCATGTCAGAATATCATCATCAGATCATCACATCAAATCAACATCATAATAAACAAATCAACCCAAAAGCACACTCCCTGACTCAGTCCGGAGTCCAAGGGGGTCTACCGATGCCTCCGCATCCTCAAGGTCAAAACCTGCACACTCAATAAGCTGAGTCAATAGCACCTGTCTATATGAATAGGAACACATCATATCATCTGTCAATCACATCATAATCATATACAAAAGGTCTAACATCAAAAAGGGTCCAGATCACTTGCGAGCAAGTGTCCTCAAACAATAAGTGTTCTCGGTGCGCCAGAGCGGGATGTTACACTTAATACATTATTCTTTGAAAGATCTCTTCAAAGGTTGTACTCATGCCTCATTATGAGTTCTAAGCGGAAAGTTACAACATTCACATGTTGCAATTTCCACTTTCTTACTACTACAGAATTACTTTATTAATTTCTACGAAAATTTTAGCACCCAATTAAAAATTTTGGGTGGGTATATGTCTTCTCCTCCTCAATACATTTCCAATGACTATTCATTTGCTCAAATCTCAACTCTGATCTGAAAGTTATGGTCCAAAGAAGTTTTGATTTTTTTCTCAATTTATCCCTGTATGCTACATGTATCTTCTTTCTCTTCCTGCACATTTTTACATACCCAGATCCCAAATCTAGATCATGGTTGTCTTTTGTGGTTCATAAGATTTCCATATACTACTCATGTGCCTCAAATGGACTTATGAGCAAGGAGTTGTGCCATTTGGAAGTAAACTAGCACCGAAATTTCACCTCAACTATTTTAGCCATAACTTTCTCATACGAACATCGTTTTGCGCCCGAAATAGCTCATTGGATAGATCTCTCTAACTTATTTTATTTAAGCTACAAAGACATAGTTTTTAAATATATCAAGGGTTTTGATTGTCTAAAAATGTTGTTTAGGGCCTCAAAATCGCCACACAAGTTAATGACCTTCAAAAACCTGAAAAATTCATAGAAAATTGACCTTTTTTGTGTGTTTTAACAGTCCTTTAATCTGAGTCGTTGATCTCAAATTGGAAGAAATATGGACCATTGATCTTATCTACATCAGCGATCAATGATCGAATATTTATTATTGTAAACCAAAGTTACCCATTGATCTCCCTCACGCTCAATCATCGTCCATCGACCATCAACTGTTTTTCTTTGCAAACCAAAAACTGCCCACAAATCTTGTCGATCCTCGATCATCGGCGATCAACCATTGGTTGTTTCTCTTCACAAACCATGTGTTGACTACGAACCTCAACGATCCCCGACCATCGGTGATCAACCATCAGTTAATTCCTTTGATGACCAACTTAGTTATAATTTCGTCGAACCCAACCATCAGTTGTTGGCCATCTCTTGTCTGGCGTGGAAACTATGTTGATGTGGCATGATACGTATATGTTGACATGGCATGAAACATCATCCTGGGGCATCAACTTGACTGATGTGGCATGACACATCATCATCCTCTTTTCTTTCATCATCGATCGACCATTTATCTTGGATGAATTTAAAACACCTTGCTAAATCTACCGACGCTCGATCATCGACCATCGGCAATTGAAGATTTATCTTGGTCAAACGAAAAATATCATCAAATTCTGTCTATCCCCGATCATCAGCCACCAGTGATCAACGATCTATTTTGGATGCATGAAACCTTCACCAAATTATGTCTATCCCTAGTCATCAACCATCGACAAATTTTGTTGGAGAACTTCGACACTTAGAAATTTTGGCCAAATTCCCCGACGAATGTAGATCATTGATATCCCATTTAAAAATGATCTCAGTCATTGATATTATTAAAATTCGCCCAACTTTTTCGATTCCTGATCATCAGCCATCGTTCATCGGAGATTTCTTTTGGTTGAACCAACTCTTCACCAATTCAGTCGACCCGACCATCGACCGTCAACGATTTCTCTTGGAGAATTTACAACAATTAGAAATTTTCGACCAAAATACCCAACGAATATGGGTTGTCGATCCTAAATACAAGATGATCTTGACCCTCGATCAGCTCCAACTCCCAAACAAATGAAACTAATCTAGATCGTCGATCAACTCCAACTCCCAAATGACTGAAACTAATCTAGACCATTAATCTGCTTCAACTTCCCAACTGTGGAAGATGAATCTCAACCATTGATCTACTCAACCTTTCAAATGGTCGAAACCTTATGAATTTTAAATTTATCAAAGTGAATCTGGGTTGTTGATCTCATGATCGAACACGGTCTTGACCATTGATTCATCAACTCTATCCAACTTCTCGATGACCATTAAAACTTAGATTTCGACCTTCCACGTCAAATTTAACTCTGCAACTTTGTAGATTAGCTCCATTGAACCTCTTAAATAGTTATGAGTCCTTTAAACTTGAATGTTTCTCAAGAATTTGGGGATTTCACTCTGATTTTTCACCATTTTCCCCCAAATTCATCACAGATTGAAATATGTGACAACGAATTTTTCCAAATTCACACTAGTTCTTGCCCCATATGGGTCGAATGTTGAACTTAAGATCTGATACCACTCTGTAACATACCCAACCCTCAACTGGTTCATTTCACTGCTAAAACGACCCAATAAAATTTATGATACTAAAGCTAAATGCACAAATAACAGACAGCCTGACATTCTAACTCATTTAGTTGTCCATACTAAATGAAAAAATAAATGCAACTACTTTAACAATGCACAACGGCAACTAAACAACATACAACAACATTCAACCACATAAATAGACATTTGAATGCATCATTTTTCTCACAGCAAGTAGAATTGACCAAATAACTCAGAGTAAATTGCACAGCAGTTATATCATCATTTATTATGAATAAACACAACAAATAAGAATATGTATCTTATGAAAGATGCAACCCATTGCAGAGGAAATGTGTCCCTCTCAACCATAGACATGTTCTTCCAGTTCTCAACAGCAAGTCACCCTCGAGTTGGGGATATGAATCCACAAGAGATGGTGGTCCCTAAGGTTGGCTAGTGTCCCCCTCTCAATAATTAACTCACAGCTAATTTCAGTCCATTAGTTCTCTTCACCTCAACATACACAACCTAAGGGATGAAATTTCCCTTCACTGCTCATATTCCCTCAGGCCTTTCCACTCCCCTCCAGGGATTCCAGCACAGGTTGGACAAGAAATCTACTTGTTGGGACCTCAAGAACTTTACAGCTGCAAACACAAATTCACCCAGCAACAAAATGCGTGCTTCTTTGGATGAATTTCGAACAACACGTTACTCCCAGGAACACAAACTATTTCTCCACGAAATTCCAGCTCCAAACAGCTACCAAACTTGTCCACAACAACTACCCTCAAGCTTTAGCACTCATAACTCCATTGTTGGCTAGAAAAATCCATGTAAAAACTACTCTCCACGCAAAAACATGAATGTGCAATTATGGTCTCCTCCCCATACGAATTTCTTCTTCTTTCTCTTGCTTGTTTGACTTGCACTCTTCGCCAAGTCGATTGTACTCAGGCCCCATGCTCTCAATAACTATGGAATGTGACTCTCACACCCGCCCTCTTACATGAATTCAATGATTGGATTCTAGAACACTCAACAACTAATGGAAGGTTCGTGGTAAGGATAATTTAGAAAGAAATGGTTTGGGTTAATAAACATGGGTAAACTCTCCCCCTTGGACCCCTTCCCTCTCTTATGGATACTTAGCCCCCAAATATTTTTCTATTTCCATCTGCAGTTGGATATACATTATATGCATTATATTCAATTTACATCATTTACATATTACATCACTTTGGCTCTCGGCCATATACTATTTTTACATTATACATCGCTTATCTCTCGACCATATGCTACGTCTACAATATGCATCGCTAGTTTGGGGTTTGAAAACTGGGACGTTATAAGTTTTGAGCACATGAGTCTGGCTACACCAATGGCATCAAAGAAGTCTCTAAGGAAACTAAGTTGTCTTAGTTTGTTGTACATTGCAATTCACAATTGAGGCAAATATAATCTAAAATAAGCAGTTGAGAATGAATTGAAGGAGATAAAGGAAGAGATGGAAGAAGTAGTAGTAATGATAATATGAGGTCATGCTTCGTTTTGTATAACCTAGGGAGTATTATGCAAGAGCATTATAGGCACTTTGAAGATACCCCACATGGGCATACCAAAGGTTGCATGGATTCTTGAGATCTAGTAAAGAAAATGAAGGATATGCGAACCACATGAAGAAGTATAGAGAAGGAAAGGCATAAGGTATTGGAATTATTGCACATAGGACAAAAAGGCATTGAGAAGTGATATGTGTCAATAAAACATGATCATGAAGAGGATGCTAGAAGAAAGGATAGAGAAGAATTAACTATGACGAGAAGAACACAAATAGATGCAAAGATGGAAGTTGGAATGAGACAACATGAATTATAAATTATGAGAGAGAGAAGAAGGTCGACAAACAAACAAACAAGTTAAATAGAGATGCATGGAGAAGTTGGGGCGACTCGACATAAATGGAATAATATTGTGATATGCTCAAAGCTTGTAGTTGAGCATAAATGGAGAGATAGATAGGTATATTGGGATAGGGTTAGAGGCACTACAGAATGTACAAATGAATATGAAAGGTCAAGTGTCATATACTAGGATAAATAATGTTGAAATGCTTGCCTTGTAAATTGTATTGTATTCATAATAGCATAATTGGTTCTTTGTATTGTTGTAATCCTTGGATTGTGATATAATATTTATGGATATGAATGGTGAGATATCGATGTGAGGAAATTTATGTGAATTGCATTTTATTTATGTTGGGAGTCCAGGTTTGAATGGTCCTATACATGGGCAGACGTGAGTTGTTGCATGATAGTAAGTAAATATGATGCCTGAGTATATATATATATATATATATATATATATATATATATATATACACAATGTCTATGCAGAGTTGTATCAAAGAAGCTCGATATCATGTGTTGATTAAAACCCAACAAAATTTTGTGGTTCTTTACCCACCTATTCCATGAGGAAGCAACAATGCATTGGATATTGTGATATTATGTTGGAAACCTATTTAGGGTTACTGGCTAGAAAAGCTTGAGAGTTGTTTCTGCAATGTCGGGGATCAAGTTTTCAGCCAACTAAGACCTGATGTATTACATAGTAGCTAACATGGTTTGCAAGTTTGTTTGTTTTTCCATGATGCACACTTCATTTCCAATTCAATGAACCAAATAATCAATCCTCTAGTCCTTCATTGAAAGTTGTTTTGCATTGACCATTATGACGGGTTACTATTCCATGCCCTACAAGAAATATAGAAATTGGGTTTTCTTGAATTATGTGAAAAGTATTAACCCCCCATTTCACTACCAATTTAAACAAAGTTTAAAGAAGTTTTTAAACAAATATTGGTCAACCATCTTACTGTGGGAGTGGTTTTTAACAACTGCAATGTTGACGATAGACTTCGTTATTGTGTTCTCATTGTCTTGGTTATTTCATTGTTAGTGTTCTGGGATGGTGTTCCCTACTACTTTCTGAAACCTATGTTGCATGGGCCTTATCCATACATATTTCCACACAGTTGCAAGTGCCAGATCCACATCCCATAGCTAGAAAAACTACATGGTATTGTACACTTCGCCTAGTCGCCTTCAAATGAAATCTTCACCTAGCCACCTCCAACAATGTTATGCAACATGCTCACTAGTTCACAATGTGGAACAAAGTCTTAACCTTTTCTCCTTTAATTGTTTCTCAAGTGGGTTGCTTCGAGGCAATTATTATGATTGTGATGAAAGTTTAGTACCATTGCAATATTTTAGTAGAGTTGCCATGGTGTTTGTGTCTCTACTTCTATTTCTGTATGTATTTTCATTTTGTGGGCTTAAGAAAAACTACTACTTTAACTAGTGTTTTATCTTTTAAGTGTATGCAGGTAGTAACACAACAAAAATAACATCTAAAGTAGTGATATGAATAAATTGCATCTAAGTTTGTTTCTAAGGAAGGATACTCAACTCATTTTCTTCCTACTAAAAGATAGCTACCAATAGTCCTCTCTACAAATCAACGCAACACAACCATCTTTGTCTTTCACTCACTTTGATGTAGTATCGTGTTATTTTCAAATACATATAGAATGTAATAAAGGTGTAGAAGCATAGCTTTGGTACTGGCGACACACTTCGTCCATTTAGTTTCATGTGCAAATTGTTATTTTACGGGCATAAGAAAGGAATTAACTTGAATGTTGTTGATGATCCCTTGCACCAAATTTATAAATAAGTGTAAGACATTACACAAATCTTCCATCCCCAACTTCTCCACTATCACCAAAAGGTGGTCCTCAAACGACGCATTGGTGTATTCTTCTTTCACTACTCTTGACAATGTTGGTCCCTTGGAAAAAATAAACTAAATTTGTGTGAAGTGCACTTGAATAGAGAAATAAAATGTGGGGGACCTCCTCGTGAAGAGATAGAGGTAGAGCATAGAATAGAACATAAGAGAATGGAATAGAGATAACCCATCGATGGAAGGGCTATTTGTAACAATTTATAATAGTGGAAGAGTATGCTATGGATGATTTTGAAAAACTTAAGAGAAGGTACTAATGTTGTGTATATGAATATCATGCAAGCCACTACCTAATGTTAGCCACCACTATGATCAACAACAATAGAAGGTGCAAGGGGTTTGTAGATTGCTAAGAAATATGTGATTCATCGACATGACTATAGTTTTCATTACTTTACAATAGTGACATGCCTTCGAATGTACTATGGAATGCACTTCATTGTAGTTCATATGCATTATTAGGATACCAAATCACCATTGTCTGAAAGTTTACCCTTTTGGTTTGTCAATTGAAAATCAAAGTTGGGGTGACTGCAACATGGACATTGCAATGAATAGGCAAAAAACTATGTGAGTAATTATTCTGAAAAGTCAAGTGGATGTTGTTCCTTTCTTGCAAGTATTGCTATCTAGGATTCCAGTGATGTTTTTTTCCTTGTTTTCTAGAAAAGGGAGAGCTTTATGTTGTCACCCACTTTAAGGTAAAGATCGTGTTTATAATACAAACTAAATACATCCATTGTAGAGAGCCTATGTGATCATTTTCCAAATAGTAAGTAAAAATATCAATAATTTAAGTGATTCCACTACAAAATTCACAAACCTTGCCTTTATGGTTTTCATTTAAATGCTTGATATTGATATACAAAAATAAAATAAAAATAAAAACATTTTTGGTTTTGGTAACTTTACCTTAGCCTGAAACTTGCTTAGAATGACAATTTGGGAGTGCATTAATTATGCTAGCCATCCTTAGTGAAAAAAACAAAAATTAATGATTAACAACTTTCTAAGATAAAATCATATGACTCTCATATAACAAAATCATTGTCAATCAATTGCAACTAGGAATTTCAATTCTCGAGCATTTATATGGATCAACATGCATATAATGTTTCAACTCGTAGGATGCATGTTCTTACGAATGTATGGTATTTGATAGAGAATCAAATAAGGAGGATGGAGTATACGGTAAGGGTTAGCATTTATACAGGGTTTACAATAGTGGACCGGGTTTATGCAGTGTAAGAAGGAAAAAATCTAGGCCCATATTTGATAGCAGGGAGTTATGTATTTCTCTTTCCATGACAGATGTCATCTTAGCCCATGTATGAAGAATATCCAATGTATTTGTCAGATGATCCGCTCAAGAGAAGGTCGATATGGGCCTCCCTGAAACTTCTAGTGGGTTTTCCAATTACTCCCCCACCAAAAGCCCTCTATTGTTATCTCAACCACTAGCAGATGACACACTTGCAATACTCGATTCCATCATTCAAGAGTTAGGGGCTTCAAACTCGTGGGTGGAGGACCAATATGGGAGCATCATTCCTTAGAGTGTCTACAACTTGACTCGATGGCAGCACAAGGGGGAATGTCAACCTTGGATACATAGATTAGGTGAGGGTTCCTATCACATACTCCCTTGCCAATGATGCATAAGATGATTATGATGACTCCACAAGGCTCCAGATGTCCATTTCAATCCATCATGGAGAGGTACCAGGACTAGATATTCATGGATTACCACATGAGGGCTCTTGGGTTACATGGCAATGGATGGCAAAGAAATTTACAGGGCTCTTGGGTTACATGGCAATGGATGGCAGAGAAATTTACAGGGCTCCTAGGTTACACGCCCAAATGCATGTTACTAGAATGTGTATGGATGGTTCGAGTAGCCAATTCAAGTGAGGACACAAACATACTCCTTCTATCTCGTCAGAATTGGGGGTCGCAAGCCTTATTCCTAAAGAAGTGGTGGATAGACTTCGATGCAAAATATGAAAGACTGGAAATCATTCTAATTTGGGTCTATCCACTAAAAGGAGAAAACCTTCTTGCAGAGGTTTTTACAGAACCTCCCTAAAAAATTCTTCCCTTAGTTGTTTATAGTGGAGGTTGTTAGTGGAGGCGAGTGACAAGAGGTTTTTGCGGAGGTTTTTTTTTTCAGTGCACCTTTATGGTACATACGCACCAGTGCACACCTAAAACATATCGCACCAATGCTTAAATATTCAAACGCATTGTCACTGTTCAAGCGGAGGAACGCAGCCGTAGGTTTTTACATAGGTTCTTTTATCAGTGTGCCTTTAAGGTATATACGCATTGGTCAGTTCATTAACAATACAACACCAATGCGTTCATGTTCCAGTAGCACATCCATAATGCATAATAAAATTACATGCATCAAATAAATCGCATCAGTATAGTTGAAAAGTACGCACCGGTATGTTCATGAACAATACAACACCAGCGCATCCATGTTCTAGTAGCACCTCCATACTTTATAATAAAATTACATGCACCGAATAAATCGCACCAGTGTCATTGAACAATACACCTCAGTGCTCCTAACTGTCGAAAGGCACATTGTGGTAGGGTAAATAAAAAAAAATGCCAAACCAATTTTCATTGTTACAATATATCTCGTGCTTCCAAACTCTCAAGCAAGCATCGGTGCTCCCCTTTCTTCCTAAGACACCTTGTTTCTAGTGCTTTACACCGACTAGGATAGCTCCATTCATGGATTCCACATAGTTCCAAATTTTGGAAATTGCCACAAATTTTCATTTCCTCTCAACGGTGCAACCATACCTCCTTGGGACAGAAGAGAGAAGGTAAATTATTTATTACCTTCCTATTTGCATTTTCATCCAATCAAAATTACAATTTACCTTGAATTTTCGCATTTTTTCAATTATTTTTCTAAATTTCACATGGTGTGCTTGAACGGTTTGGTTCACCCTGAAGCGGTGTGTATTGTGTTAAAGACATAGTGAGAACTAGCTCTAGTGCATATGGTGTTAAACACACAGTGAGCACCATCGAAGGTGCATCCATATATGTCTGCACTGGTGTTGTTCAATCTAGCACATCGTGATAAATTACTAAAAAACAAAGCGGTGTGTCCTTCGTAACGCCCCGACATCGTCGCAAAATGAGCTTATACCTGCACCGACACATTACACTTCATTAACCAAACTGCTAGCCCAAAATATATATAAAATTTAACCCAACAGTGCACCAATTTTACAGACCGCTTCGGGGCGTACCGAAAAAATAATGTTTCGGCACATTAATATTTAAACACATCACCATACTTTATAAAAAAATACATGCACTGAATAAATAACACTGGTGTAGTTTAACATTACGCATCGGTACACTTCACTTAACTAACGACACTGCTAACATAACGATTTATAAAATTTAACATAGTGGTGCAACCATTGTAATCCAACGCACCAACATTGTATACAAAAACACACCAGGACATATATTTCTCAAATTTTCATAGCGGGGCATCTCATTGGATGCCTTGTTCCTGGTGCTCTATCATTTACAACGCACCGAGGTACAAAACGTCGGTGCTCCACTATCACGATGATACCGGTGCGTTAATAGTAACACCTCTCACCATCTCGTTGTGTCATTTCGGTGGACGCCATGTAACCGGTGTTGTCGACAACAGAACACACAGTTAAACAAAACACCAATGCTCAAATAGCATGGTAGCATCAGTGCATTTATATTAACACATCACACCACGTAAGTTTATATACAATAATTTCACCGATCAGTGTGGATGGATAAAAACAACGCATCGGTGATGTAAAGAGCACGGCACCGGGCCGAATTTTCACTAATTTTCAAGGCAATGTGTCTTATGGTAAGCACCAGTAAGATGCTAAGAAGTGTGCCAATTGAGATAAACGCATTGGTGTGTTCTATTAATTGAATGCACCGCCAAGTTTTTGAAAAACAAATTTCCTCTGCGATGCATCAAATAAATAAACCACACTGGTCAAATAAAATACATAATAATTTACCATCTCGGTTCATTTTATGGGATGCCCTGTCACTGATGCGTTATAATACAAACGCACGGGTATCAAAGCATACAAAGTTGAAATGGAGCATGGGTGCATTAATTTAAACGAAACACACTGGGGCGGTTAAGTAATTTGTACCGAGCAAAATAGTTTAAAAATTATCATTCTGATGCACAGTTTAGAATGTGTCCATTCATGATGTGTCAAGAAAAGATAGTGCACCGGTTAAAAGCATCAGGTGCACGAACTAACATAGAGAGTCGGTGTGTTTAATATAACCAAGCGCACCTCTCAGTTTAACACTAACCCTTAACTGGTGTGTTATATATCAAAACACATTGTTATAGATACCAGTGCTCGACTAACAATGATGCATCGATGCATTATATTTAACACATGTATGTTTGGTGCATTTTGTCTAATAAGGGGCACTGGACGTGGTGCATATGTATTTGTAAATAACACCGGTTACTTTTTTACTCTTTTTTTGCAAACAAAAACTATTTTCAGTTTCTGATAAATACAAATTAGTTATATATGTTTTTGTTTTATATTTTAAATTCATTTTATCTATATATATGTTCCTAAAAAGGATTTTATGTGAATCAGGTACATTGACGATGTCGAGCACAATAGTGGTAACAACAACAGTAGCATCCAGAAGAAAAAGAATTTAATTCACAATCTACATATGCAAACCTCCAGAGTTAAATTTTGTGAAGGTTTTGCTTTACAGAGGAAAAAACATAGGTCATTCTTCTATGCCTCTCATAATTTGGCGCATGGACTCGATCCTCTTCCACTTCCTTAGTGCTTTGTCTCGCATCTCCTCCTCCATGGACCACTCAACTTTCTCCAAGATATTGTCCTTGTCATTCATGTAGCCATAATACAAATTGGTGTCAATTATATTGTAGATCGCATACCTACACATCATCTTCTCCTCCTCGAGGAGGCTTATCGAATAACTCTTTGAGGATGGTGAGTAATTGTGTAGCCCCAATGTATCTTTAACTAGAGCCCTTTCCTGTGGCACCAAACACGTCAACTTCGTTCCCTTCCAAGTTCGTCATCTTGGCCCCTACTTTGGCATAATTAGGACTGCCAAGCTCTACGATCGGAGCTTCCCAGTGCCCCTTTGCCTTGTTCAACAAGAAAGGACCCTGGTGGATCTCTTAATTATAACATTGTGTTAGCCTCAAGAATAACCTAAGCTCCATATTGTATATTTAATAGAAATTAAGAATCACATTTGGAAAAATAATCGATAATCCATAAGCTTTGTCAGCATGTCTTATCGTTAAATATTAAGCATTGCCTTGGCCTCATCCTGCTCCTCCATGAGATCCTCACCTGTGTACATACTAAGAAGTTCATCATGTTTCTTCTTCTCCACAACCATGCGCTCGATCACTTTCTCATCCAAAAGGGGCACATGGGCAACAAACTCTCACTCTCTCTCTTGCTAGTTTCCCTTGTCCTTCTCTCCAATTTCTTCTGCCACATCCTCATCTTCCACTAATAGGACCAAATTGATGGCAATGACCTCACTGCTCTTGATCTTCAACTTGGCCTCCCTCTAGATAGACTTGATCCTCTGCCACTCCCTTAGCTCTATGGCCTACATCTCCTCCCTCACGGGCCACTCAACTTTCTCCAAGATATTGTTCTTGTCATCGTTGTCGCCATAATAATTAGCATCATCGCTTGTAGATCACATACATAGACCTCCTCTTCTTCACCTTATGCAACTTATCAAATATCTCTTTGACGTCAGGGAGGAATTTCCCAGCCGCACTCATATAATTGGTTGTTGGAAGATTCTAACATGCCATCTTCTAGCAATCAATTGTACAAGTGTGACTGAGAAATTCCTCCCTGATGTCAAAAACTTATTCGATAAACCCCCCTAGGTGAAGAAGAGGAGGTATAGGTATGTGATCTACAAGCGAATTGACTCCGGTTATTATGACGACAGCGATGACGAGAACAATATCTTGAAGAAATTTTAGCAGCCCGCGGAGAAGGAGATGCAGGCCAAAGCGTTGAGGGAGTGGTAGAGGATTGAGTCTATCTAGAGGGAGGCCATGTTGACAATCAAGAGGGGTGAGGTTGTTTCCATTAAGTCAATCTTATTTATGGAAGATGAGGATGTGGCAAAAGAAATGGGAGAGCATGACAAGGGAAACCAGTAGCAGAGAGAGCAAGAGTTTGTTTTTAGTAATGGTTGTGGAGAATAAGAAACATGATGAAATTTTTAGTAAGTACACATATCAAGATCTCATTGAGGGGCAGGCCAAGGCAATGCTTAATATTTAACGATAATACATGTTGACAAAGTTTATGGATCATCAGTTGTTTTTCCAAATGTGCTTCTTAACTTTTATTAAATATACAATATGGAGCTTAAGTCATTTTTGAAGCTAACACAATGTTATAATTAAGACATCCACTGAGGTCATTTCTTGCTGAATAGGGAAAAGGGGCATTGGGAAGCTCCAATCATGGAGCTTGGTAGTCCTATTTGTGCCAAAGTAGGGGCCAAGATGATGGACTTGGAAGGGAACAAAATTGATGTGCCTAGTGCCACAGGCAAGGGCCCCAGTTGAAAATACTTTGGGGCTACGAAATTTCCCCCAACCCCAAAGACTTATTCGATAAGCCCCCTTGAGGCGAAGAAGAGGAGGTGTAGGTATGTGATTTACAAGTGAATTGACGCCAGTTCATATTGTGGCTACAGGAATGACGAGGACAATATCTTGGAGATAGTTGAGTGACTCGTGGAAGAGGAGATGCGAGGAAGAGCGTTGAGGAAGTGGCAGAGGATCGAGTCCATACACTAAATTATGAGTGGCACCAAAGAGAAACCTATGTTTTTGCCTTCACAAAGCAAAACCTCCGCAAAACTTTAATTGTGGAAGTCTGCATACATACTTTGTCAATTAAATTGTTTCTCAATGTGTTTTTACGTAACGGCCGCTCTTGTGTGATTTCAATCACACTAGTGCGCTATAAACAGTATAGCACACATGTATATTGTGTTTTTTCAAATCATATTGATGTTGTTGTTGTTTGATTTATAAAATGTATAATAAGTACACCAATGATTTCTCTATTTTTAAATTAAATTTAAGATGTATCACTCATTAGAATTTAGAGTTGCCATATAATGTTTAACTTTAGTTTTATGAAATCATTTACTTTGGATTGTAATTGTGAAAACTTAAACTATTATTGTCATATAATGTTAAATTCATCTTCAAGGTGAATTGTTTAATTTCCAGCAAAATACAATACGTTGATTAAACATATTTACAAAGAAAAAAATATTTTACGAAATGTTATTTTCTCATTTAACACTATAATAATTGTTCGTAATTACATTCATAATTGTTATATTTATGAGTAGTGATGGTACAAATATCTTCCATATTGGGATGTTGTTTTTTTGTTCAATTATTATATAGGGATGACTTATGCTAAGTGTCCTATTTGACTACAAAATGCACCTCACTTGATATTAATAATAATAATAATTAATAAAGGTGTCAATAGTATCAATATGTTTTTTTTAGTTTGTAGGTAAAAAAGTCATTTTTTTTATAAATGATCGTGTTAAAATTTTATTGCAAAAATAGAGACATGTATTTTTAAATTATGATACATGTTACACAAAAAATATTAAAATAATAGGAAACAATAACATACATATATATATATATATATATATATATATATATATATATTTGGAATTAATAAAAATATATCTATAAATTTATGCAATTCATTAAATAATAACATTTATATAAAAATGTATATATTGAATCCATAGAAATAGATCTCTAGATGCATGCAATTTCATCAAAGATGAGTCTATGCAAGCTATTTAAAAATATTGTAAAAATGAAACACAATGACAAATTATTTGGAAATGATGAATTTAATTAATTGGTTTATGCAGTCCCAACCACCACCATGTTTTTTAATACAAAATAAAATTTGACATAAAGTCATTATATAACATGGACATATGATACTTTCCCTCCCAAAAATTTTAATTTTACATAATGTGCATGCATCCTATGACATTAGTGTTCTATGTAAATTCTGCAATTACTAATATTCATTCTCATATTTTTTGTAATCATGTAATCAAAATCATTTTATTAATACATATGTCTTATCAAATAAGTAATATACAACTATCATCTCTCCTCCACAATTAATCTTAAGAGATCCTTGATTAAGTGATGCTTTCCATATTCCCTTTGTAAACCTATTTGATATTATAGGGTCCTTTGCATCATGAATAATCCATAAAGCATCAAATTTAAGGGCAAAGACATTATTTTTCACATGGGGTTCATATTAGGCCCTAATACAATCCTTAGTGTGCAAGGATTATAATGGATAAGGTTCATTATTAGTATATAAAAATATAAAAAATATTAAGCAAACTCAATAAATAAAATAAACAAAAATCCATGTGTAGAAGTTATAGGGAGCTTAGTCCCCATCTTTGATGTAATGATTGTAACATGCAACCAACCATTTTATAAAACTTATGTCAAATTAAGCAACACATTTACATTAGTTCCATTGAAAATCCAAAATTTTAATTATTCAATCATATTTTTCTTGCGCCCCAAGGGGACATCTAAAGGTAGACCCAATGCAAGGCGTTTTTGACGAGTTGTTGGTGGTCTACGAAAGTTATATTTTATTAACAACTCGTCACCAAGAGACAAACTATGTATTGCATGCACAACAGCAAATCTTGATGCCTTCCTTTTCATAAAGAACTCTTTGTCATTGGAGTGTTCTTCAAAAGAAAAATTTGCATTAAATAATGAGGCCCTGCAACTATTTATGAATCCTGCGATGTTCCCATGAGTTCGTGGAGGACCGTCGATAAATAACAGGTTTTTCCTATTAAATTTTCCAGAAGCATAACCATACATGGAAATGTTATGTTTGTATTTGACAATATTCAAGTAATCAGACTGACTATAAGAGGACCACAAAATGGCATAAGTGCCACTGATTGTTTGGGAGGAACAAATACACGTGAAAGGATAAACAACCCAAGATTTGCAACATCTATTTTAGACTTGGAAACCATATACTATTACCACAAAAAGAGAATTTGGTTCCAACATCAGGCACAAGCATGGATGACGGTCAAGTGCCATACAAAGCTCGGTTGTAATTGGTTTGGTATTTACTTTGTAGATGGATAAGAAGAGGGAAGTCATTGCTACCTTCCAACAATTGAACAGACTTTGGTGTGTGCTTAGACATTTTTTCTCTTAACTCGTGCAACTTTATTTATCTCCTAGTAGTGATGTTTTGGGTAGTATTGATATTATACAGCTTTGGCTCACTATAATAACTCTTTGTTGACTCAATAGAAGGAGATGGGTTGACCAATTTAGGAGGAAACGTAGTTGATCTGCCTTCCAAATTTTAAAAAAAGGAGCATATGGAAGTGTTCCTATGTGTCTTTTCTATATCACTTATTGGATTATTGACCGCAGTGGGAGGTAATAGACCATCAACTTTGGGTAGTCGATCATTAATATAATGCGACAATGTGACACGTCAAGGGTTCATCTTCAACCCTTTACATTTTGAACAACCACATACCACTGGCGTGTCATAAAAGAGATCCAATTCACGGTGTAATAATGTTGATCCAGGCTGCAGGTTACCGGAAGATGGCATGTTACAATTGGCAGAGTAAAGCAACTGTCCATTTTCATCAAACACTTTCATGCAGTATATTTCTCCTGATAAGAGCTTGCGACATTTTGCACTGGTGGAATATCATGCTCATCCAAACTCGATCCCAATTTATGATCCTACAAAATTCAATGAACAATTATCCAAATGTACGTGCATAAATGACATAAATTGAATCAGGTAAATGAATCATAAATAAAACCTAGACTTATTTCAAACGATGTGGGAGAAGTTGACAAACTTGCAACGATGTGGAATGAGATGGAATATGAAGTATTGGCCATTTGACATTATAACCTTATTTTCCCTACATTTGAGCCAAAACCATCATCAATACATGCATGCATCTGATATTAAAATTTATCGATGCACTTATTTATTTTATAACTCATCGATGTGTATATATAT
>ML793128.1:69289-135921 GCA_009831015.1 Picea engelmannii
AGAGAGAGAGAGAGAGAGAGAGAGAGAGAGAGAGAGAGAGAATGCATCAATGTGACAAACTATGAAATACACTAAACCATAACATCCGTTAAAACCTCCACAAACCAAAACATCCATAAATTTTAATAGCAGAGGTTTGCATTTCTATTCTGTCAATAAAATTGGCATCGGTGCGTTTTATACTATATACACACTGGGGCACACAATTTGGTGAGGCACACCGATTTGGCGACAAACTTAATTTTTAAAATATATAGTTTAATAAGTGTTTTTACATAGTAATTGAAAAAACACAGCGAAAAAAGAGAGGGAATTTCATTTGTCAAAACGTATTTGTTTATAAATGAAACCATTATTCGTTAGTTCATTTTTTGGGCAGAATTTAGAGGGAAGATTTGTGGAAGAGAAATTTACCACGAACGACTTTGGAGTGGCTGGATTTTTTTGAAGAGCCAAAATTGGAAGGGATCCGTAGGGCACATAAAAATCTGCAGAGAAAAATTTTTAGGTATGTGATTTCATTTTACTGATCATTTCAATCCTTCCCTATTTGATTCAAACTATTTTCAATTAATGTTAAAAGAAAATTAGGGGTTTCATAGTTACCTTTGATATTGGAAGACATAGATTTCTTGTTGCTTTTTCCTGTTCCCCTCTTTTTTCAAGCAATATATTTTTATATGGTTTATTTTTATAAGCAATAGATTTTCATAGAGTTTATTTTTATAAGCAATAGATTTTTTTAGGGTTTTTTTTTTAAGAAAAATATTTTTATAGGGTTTATGTAGTTGCATATGGGGCATTTGATATTCATTGCAATGGTATAACACATTGCATTGGATCCCAAACCCTGTCAACCCTATCGTTGTCTGCGATTTTTTTAAAAAACATTTTCACAGTACACGATGCACATTGTACAGGAAAAACGCCTCGGTGCGCACTGTACAAGAAAATCGCCTCGGTGCTCATTGTATAGACAAGCACATCAGGGCACATATATATGTGTAAAGAACTGATTGGTCGAAAAAAAAAATTATTGATTTCGTATCATATGCGTACAAGTTAGCGGTGCGCAATGACTAATAGTACTTATCAATGCAATTATATGCTTGACGCCCCAATGCATTTTGTTTAATGAAGCGCATCGAAATACTAGATTGTATTAAAAAAATCATAATTTTTATTTATGATTATTTATGATTTCTTTTATACAAGATGGTTGATAGAATTTCAAAGAAAACGTCTTATTGCATGTGAGAGTGAGAGTAGCTCATCCCAAGAAGAGAGGCAAGCAAGTTCTTTAAGTTTTATTAAAAAGTTAATATATAATTTGAAATATTTGTGATTTTAAATTAATGATTTGTATTGGTTAATGTGTGTCATGCAGAGAAAAAACTTGAAGAAACTCAATAATATTGTTCACTATGTGAATGCAAAAGAGCGTAAAATCTTTATGGAAATGTTGCAAAGAGAGGAAACGGGTGGATTGAAAGGTAATCAACATTAAGTTTTTCTTTGACTTTTACTAAAAATGAATTTCTTAACATTAATCATTAACAAGTTTTAAACACTTGATTTCACATTTTTTTAATGTTATGCAACGACCAATAGCGAGGGAAAGTAATCTCGTCCTAAGAGGACAAAAATTGTTAAGCATGCAAAAGATGATGAAGACTTGGTCATCAGTTCATTTGGAGTGGTGCTTGAAGTTAATGAGAGGGGAAAAATGTTTTACAGAGCTTTGAGAGATATAGTGGAAAGAATGTATAGACATAATTTCCACTTACAATACAAAAATCAATCCAGTGACTCCAAGAATCAGGTTATATGTATACTACAAGAAGTGTTTCCAGAGACATGGTTAATGAGACCGTAAGACTTGAAATAGAAAAAACTTACAATAACAAAAAAGAATCATGTAAAAGATATTATTACTAAACATGTTTTTTCAATAATATGTTCCAATAATTATCAAAATAATTTGTTTTGTTATATTTATTTATTTTGTTAGCTAAATATCCCTGACTTGCGAGATTGGCCTGTGACTGAGATGCCACGGCCCATGGGCATCTAAGCCATAAAAATCACATGGGGATCACACCCGGCCTAGACCGTACCAACCCTTAACATGGTTGGATTTGAGGTGTGTTGACGCTTGAATCCGTTAGGACCGAAACGACAACCTCACGAGGATACAAATCCCCCTACGTTTTTATAGAGGTGGTACTCCTATGTTCGAAATTTTTAAAATGTGGGACTTTTATAGAAGTATGTTGAAGGAAAGTAAAATATGTATATATATATATATATATGAAAAACGGAAAATGTTTTTATTTTCTTTATAAAGAAATTTCCTGAGAACGGATCGGGAAACACATACATCCATACATTTAAAGCGAATAAACAAAAATTCCTCACATCCATCATAGTAGGGCTAAATATTTATGATCACATAAAAAATAAAAGAAAATAATCCACATGCACAAGAGAACTTTGACATAGTGATACATGGGGAGCTCAAATGAAGATAACGATAGATCAACCTCAAATACTTTATATTCAGAAAAACTAGGTTACAAAGTACAGTCGAGATTGTTCCCAAAATAGCTCTCTTGGAATTTATAAAAAATATATAGTTCAATACATATTCTATGAAATTTAAATGTGTTTGTCATAATGACTGGGATTGGGGCTCCCACGGACCATAAAGCAAATATGTATAAGAATGAATTTTGTAGAAAGAAGAAAGTGGGCAACAGCAGACAGCAAGACCTGGTAAGAAGAAAAAGGAAATTATCAGTCTTTGGTTAAACCTTTCTATTTAAAGAGGTGGAGTAATTGGATGAAGAGCTTGATAAAGACAGAAAGATGTGGTCAGTATGAACTTTCTATGATGGTATCTCATGTTTTTCACTTGCTCCCTGATGTCCTTTTATCGCTTTCATCAGTGGTTACAGGAACCGTCTCAACCATCCTTTTCCCTTCATCGGTAAGTTTGTCGACAACCTTTTTAAACTACTCCTCGATGTAGCTCCTCATTGGTGCCATGTTGATTTCATGCTGGATTTTTATATTGAAGAGCTCACCTTCCAAGTCCCTTAGATCAATAGAAATATTTCGTAAAGCTTCTTCAATATCTTTATTTTTTATCGAATAGTCGATATCCAATTTTCCATGTCATCTTCACTATACTCAAGAATGCCATAGAATTTTTCAAATGATAACCCTTTAAAAATCTCAACTTGTTCGTCAAATGCTTGCTTGGCTAAGAACAACGAATTGAGAATCAATTTGGGGTCTTGGACCTCATTGGTGCTCCCGACTAGGTCTATCTCAGTCAGCCTTTTCAATAATTCTTCTCTTCTGGTTATGGCCTAGCTGCATGCTTGGACAATAATATTCAGGTTCTTAACCTTTTCCTTCCAGCATGTGTTTAGTTGTTTTATCCGGTTCGGAGGAGGGAGATCCTCCTCTCTTCTCCTCAACTATGTCATATTGGTAACTTTAAAACCAAAGGGTACAACTATGTCGAGGTAAAAACCTTCTTCGTTTTTCAAATCTGCCTATAAATATTCATGGAAGGCGTGTGCTCTCGTTCCAAAAGAGTCCATGCTCTTTGGCATCTCCCAAGCCTCTATAATTAATTCCATTATTTTCTTGATAATGTTTTCCACATAGCCCCTGGATTATGTGAGACGGTTTGTCGATCCTTTTAACTTTGTTGCAGGTGTTGTAGGCCCAATCATTGCTAAAGGACTAGCAAGTACTGGAAGAGGCATTAAAGTTTCCTCTAATTCTTTGATTCTTTCCTTTAACCTGACATTCTCTACTTCAAAGCCTCCAATAGAATTATCTAGAGCATCTCCAGTTGCTTGGTGAATTTGGGAAATTTGGGAAGGCCACATGTTCCGTAGGTTAATCTCTGAATGAGATTTCCCCTTTTTATTCTTTACATCTCTTTTCTCAATAATCAAATTTTTGGACTCATTGTCAAAGACAACGCTCTGAAATACAAAAGACTCTTCTTCATCGAAGGTCTCGCTCCCAATTATTTTCATCTAAGGATTGTGGTGAGCAGTGTTCTCTAGCTGGTCAATGTTGGGGAACATTTTTTCAATGTCAATTTCAAGTTCCATATCCTTGAGGGAGAGGTCATGGATGTCTCTTTCCCCTCGAGGTCTCTCCTCTTCTTACAGAATGTTTTTTCTTTTATTCCTCAAGGGAATCTTGTGGGAACTTTCATTTTTTCCTGAAGGAGGGTTCTTATCTCCTCCTTCATCTGAAGAACTGTGGGTTACTTTCTTAATTTGGTGGGTCATTGGAGTACTGCTTCGAGATGTTATATTTTTTGGAGTGACGATCAGGGATTGCGAACTCTTCTCACCCAGACCTTTTCCTCTCTGCTTTTACGACTCATTGGTGTTGAGTATCGTTTCCAGGTCACCAGTGTCACGAGAGGGAGTGCCTGAGACATTATCTCTGTCTTCATTCAGAATAGCATTAATGAAAGAATTTTTGAAACCAACAACCAATAGATGTTCTACAAAAATTCCGCTCATGTCAAATCCTTTTACTCTTTCAGCATATTTTAGATTCAGGCTATGGAAGTGGCCTATGAATTCATCAATATTGTTCAGGTTTCTGAATATAAAGTCTCCAACTTTCCAAGGCAGAGGTATGAATTTCTTTTTTCTCTTTTCATGGAAAAAATTCAACCAGTAGTTGTATTGCCTTGCTATTTCAACAACAAACATTTTGTCAGATAAGTGGCATGGAAGGAAGTAAGGATTTTCCTTGGAACCAAAAATCCTTATAAAATTATAATTCTCCATTTGTTCCACTGTTCCCTTCCTATCCAGAAACTTACTCGCCTGGTCAGACATCCGGGGAGTGTCCTTTCCAAACAGCAAGCCTTTAAAAAATGAGATAAAATCATTAAAATCTTCATAAAAATGTTGGGAGGCCTTGTGCCTCCATAATGATTAATACTAGAAGGTTACCGGGTCAAATTTGCAGTTTACCTTCTTACACACAGATAATCTCGGGAACTGACGGCAATGTGTTATCGTGAAAACCAAATAAGATGACATAAAGAATTTATTTTCCTTCTTGTATTGCGACAATTGGGAAGCAATTTCAATGGAAATCAACTTACCCCAATCGAAGATGGCATTTTCTTTGACCGTAAAATATAGAATGTAAAGAATCATTCGAGAAATGTTGGTTGTAGTTTCTTGTCCTGTTATCCTCGTGAAAATCCATGCAATTTCTTGGAAGGGATTTTTAAATGAGCCAACCTGCAATCTTATGATGTCCTCGGGGACGGTCGTTGGGTTCTCTAGGAATTCAGGTAAGAGGTCCAATCCATTGTCATGCTTCTTTAAGAACTCCTTGCAATATTCTCCCTTGAAGGTAAGCCTTGGCTCGGGAAGTCTCAACATCTTACGGAATACCTGAGGTGATAGGGAGACAAGGGAATGGTCCTGCAACTGAATAGTCTGTTGGCTTAGAATATATCTCTCGGAGCACCAGGTGACCAACTCCTTACAGTCAAAGACTTCCGGGACACAACATGTGCACACAATTCCAAACATCCAGATTACTTCCTTTGGGTAGAAGGGGATGAGTAGTAGGAATACGCTCTAGATCACTGAAAACTCTGGTCCTCGTGCCTGAAAATATTCAATGTATCTCCACAGAATTGTTGTCGTGTTGCTGCCATAAGTTGAAAAGAACGTTCCTTAGCTCCAGATAATGTTTAAAATGAACGTTGGAGGGGGATAATATAATCCTCTGTAAATTTTGCTTTAATGTGTTTTAATAGGAAATCTCCTCGAGCCTTTCGCTTATTAATGACAATCTTTTTGAACTTGTATGGTGAGTTTTTACCATTAAAATCATAGTAAATGTGCATTGGGAAGGGTGTGAGGGTGGAGGGGACGGATGGGAGAGAAATATTTGAGACTTTTGTGAACCCGCGAACCAGCGAGTTCGCGACGATAGAAGGTGTGAAATTGGCTAAGTATAGAATGGTGTGGCAATTGGATGGACTCATCGTAGGAAGAATGAGGCTTGGAAGTTTGAGGAGTCCGGGGGTCAAAATGTAGATTGTAAACTTTTTGGTGCAAGATGTATATCACGAAACATGGGGGCATGAGAGTGTGATCCCGCCAACCCGGGAACCCGCGATCATAACATCGGCTAAGTATGGAAAATCATGGCGGTCGGTCGGACTCATGATGTGAGGTTATAGATGGAGGTGAGGATTCATAAGTACGCCAACCCAGGAACCCCTCGTCTGAATAATTACGACTAAGTGTAGAACTAGAAAGGGATATTAGAAGGGAAAAAAGAGAGAGAGAGAGAGAGAGAGAGAGAGAAATGGGCAAGTATAGAAGAGGGAAAAGAAAGGGATAAAAGAATTTGGGAAAATAGAAAAGGGGAGGGAAATTTTGGAAGCGGGAAATGACCTCAATAAGGTGTCCCTAGAGGTTTTGAACCGGTGACTTCACTTATGGAGTGCCTTAACAACGCACTCCCTCACTGACTTCTCTACACCACGGGGATTAAATTTAAAAATTTGTTTTGCTATATTTACTTTCATGTCCATTTAAGAAAACATTATTTTGTTTTTTCGTTTTTCAGGAAGATTGTGAAAATTCCAAGCGACAAACGAGGGGAAATCCAACACATGTTAGTAGGGATGTTCAAAAGAGTGTACAAAGAGAAGGTAAAAGAAATTAACATAATTGCATCACAAGAGGATGCATCCCAACAACAACGTGCATCAGAGGTACGTGATCATTCATTTATTCTTTTATGTACATTGAATTTATTTATCATATTAAATACTAATTTTCGATTGCTTTGTTGCAGAAAAGAAAACAAAATGGAACCCAATCAGCACATAAGATAAGACAACAAGAAAAAAAAAGGGTTGATCGCAAAGTTTGTGAGTACTTACATTTTCGACATTACTTAAGTTTTCATATTTGTTGTGATATTTATATTTGATTTATTAGTTTACACTCATCCATCGATGTCTACTAATAGGTGCTAACATACAAAGAAGAGTCAACCGAACAATTGATCAACATTGGGTTAACTAAGGGTTGTGATTATATGTTGAAGTATCAAGGTTTAATTGAACAATTTGTAAGTAGTTATGTTCTTTAAATTCAAAACTTATTTTATAATTAATGGAACAATAAGAAACCTTTATATTAATTATATCATCTATGCTTTGTAATGGCGTATTAAACATGCAGGAAACAAAGTATGGAGAGCAGCCAACAAAAGATATTTTGTTACATGGCATGAGGCAAAGCTTCGAAAGCATGTGTATGGTTTATGAATCACTCGTTTCTTTGGTACGCTTTTTTATTTATGCAATCATGTATATTATACTATATTATAAATGTAGATTTTATTATTACACTTCATTTCTAGATGTTTGTAGATGGAAAATGAGTATTTGGAACCTCAAAAAGAAGTAGAGCAAGAAAACATCAATTTAAATAACCAAACTATAATATCGCCTACAATTGATCAAGAAATGAGGGATCCACACAGCTCGAGCAATGATAGTAATACAAGTGAGGAATGACATTATTCGATATAATTGAATCTTCCTGCAAGTTGTTTGTTTTGTAATATCGGTATGTAAAAATCAGGGATTTTGCTTAATGTAGTGGACATAATGTCCCAATTGCATGAGGACATGCTACAAATAATTGTAAAAATTACATATCGATTCCATTTTAATTATTGTGGACCTTTATGTTGTGCCATTTTGTATGACCATTGGTCTCTTATTCATATATAATAAAATGGGTTTGTTATTTTATTGCATTGTCAAAAGTTGTAAAATATTGATTACATTGTTGCAAATAATTGATTAATTAATATGTGAATGATTTACATTGTTGCAAATAACCGATTAATCAATATGTTAATGATTTACATTGTTGCAAATAACAGAGGTGTAATCTGTTGGATAAGCCATTAATGCAATCATTATACCAAAATGTAATAACATACATATAAAATACAATATTATTATAAAAAATATTTGTAAAAATAAGACAATTAATTAAAATATATACATATCGGCGCATTCTTATGAACTCACAAAATGGTGCCTGAAATAATATAGAAACATGTTCTTTTTAAGGGGATATACGCATCGATGCATATTAATCGTACTGAATCATCAATGCATATTAATCATGATGAAGCACTGGTGCATATTAAATATACAAAAGCATTGGTGCATAAAATGTGCGATAATATATATCGTTTTAAAATATTACAGTGGGCATTGATAAATACGCGTCGCTTTTTAAAATATAATAACAACATCGGTGCTTAAAAAAATTTAAACGTGTTGATGTGTTTAATAAGATAAGGGTGTCGGTGCATTATATTTAATATAGACAACAAAAAGTATGAATTATACAAGCACCATGACGTAAATAAAATACAAGCGCACTGATGTTGCATACAACAAAATGAGAATCTGAGGAGTAAGAACCATAACTTCCACAATGCATTTGCGTCATAAGTAAGCATTGGGTCAGTAATGTAATGGAGAACTGGCACATTTTTCGTCTTATGTACGCACCAGGTTATTTCATGCAATGGCACCCCAGTGTGTTTTTGTTTTATGTATGCATCGAGGATTTATCTAATGGCTTGTCAGTGCATTTTGGTGGTTTTATGTACGTTCCAGGGAAATTTATATAATTTCGTTCCGATGCATTTTATGTTTATGGGCGCACTGCGACATTTTATTTAATGGTGCATCGATGTGTTTTGACAGTAAAAGAACCGAAAGAAAAAACATCTGCTACAACCTCCGCCCACCCAATTCTTTTTAGTTATATGGAACATCTATTAAAACCTCCATTGAAACCTCTACAACCAATAGAGGAGGTTGTAGCGGAGACTTGTTTGAAAATGTTGCCAACTCTTGTAATAGTAAAAACCTTTGCAAGAAGGTGTTCTCCCAACTGTACCTCTTATCTTCTGGTTCGAAGAAGATTTTCAAGAAATTAGGAACCTGTTAGGGTTTTTCTACGAGGTAGACCTATCATTTCACTCCTCAGGCTACATGTGAATGGCACGAATTCTAGTTAGACTCAATGTCTCAAGGGGTCTAGTAGATGTTATCACAATTAGGTGTAGTCAGAAAGTGTATAGGTAGGAAGTGGATTATGAGGGCATTCCCTTTCGATGTGGGAGGTGCCACTCATATGGACATCTGGGTTTGGATTGTGCTCAGGGATCCAAGGGCTGAAAATGGATTCATAAGCACTAAAAGGATGTGCAAGAGAATGGATTCTAACATGATCCCCCTTCTGAAATGGCACAAACCGATGAAGCTCATACTACAACCCCATTGAAGGAGGACAACTTGTGACTATCTCCCAAGGTTTTGGTTGAGGCCAAATTGGAAAACAATGAACCAATTCTGAGTAATACTTATACTTCCATCTCTCATTTTGAATCCGAAATTCATTTTGGATATTTTGGTAATTTACCATATGTCTCAAAGAGGGTTAGCTAAGAATATTTCCTCTCTAGGTTATTTGGGTTAAAGGGACTCCAACTTGCCACTATGATCCGCCTATCTGACTTACATAGGCTTGAGGAAGCTCCTTCACCTACCACTCTAATAACCTTATCTAACACTCATCATCCTCAGGAATTTATTCAACCTTCTTCTCCTCGGAGAGTCCCGCCCCTTCCCCTAGTAGTTCATACCCTTGTACAGATGAACCATTCCCCTCAACTAAGTCAAAAATACAATTTGAGATCCAAAAACAAAGGTATTTCCTCCCTGGTTCAAGGAGTGGAGGGGGGTTTGGGAGAGTTCAAGGAGCTAGAGAGAAAACCAACAGAAAGGGGGAGAAAATCCATTATTTTCCTTGCCTAGAAACAAGGAAACTTTGAAGTCAAAGATGGAAAGTAGTGATCACTCTATGGTGCCCTTAGAGAACCTACCCCAGGGAAAGAACCATCGTGATATTACTCTCCCTAAACTGTCGAGGGTTGGTTAATCCCTCAAAGAAATTGGTCCTAAAAAGATTGGTGGAAATTCACAAACCACCAATCATATTCCTTCAAGAAACTATGATGACTGGAGAAAAAGTGATTAAATCCCTTATTCCTTCTCTTCCAGGATGGGATTTCCTAGCTACAAACGCTTGAAGAAGATCATGGGTACTTATAACATGTTAGAGGAAATAGTCCCTCCTTTTACAAATGCTTGGGCTATCAAAGGTGGTCTAGGAATGGTGCTCTGATCCCGGGAGCTAGATTTGGAGTTTACGAGTGTAAATATTTATGGACCTTACTCAAAGTGCAAGGTATTTTGGGTATATATACTCCATAACCCTATGTTGAAGGAAGGTCTTGTTGTGATGGGTGGAGACCTAAATTTCACCCTTGGTGCTAGTGAAGTTTAGGGACCAATAGCTCAATTAGATCCACTTGCTAAGTTGTTTCTCTCCCAATTGGAGAAGGTAACCTTTTTGGACATCCAACCCACAAAGCTTACACCTACATGGAGAAAATTTATTTCAGAGGAAGAAAGGGTAGAAAATAGGTTGGATACATTTCTAATCTCAGAGACAATGATGGAAGCCAACATCAAGATTCGGCAATGTGTCTCTTAGGACGAAGACTCTAACCATAATCCTATTTTGTTGGAAGTAACCCCTTTTATGGAAAAGTGTCCTAGCCCTTTCAAACTAAATCTAGCTTGGCTATAGGAGTTGTATTTTATTGATGAAATTAAAGGATGTTGGAGGCATTTCAATACATCTCTCCAAAAATATCCTCCCCTACAATTTCTTGAAAAACTCAAGAAAGCAAAAACTATCGCAATATCCTAGTAAAAAAGGAAATGAGATAAAGATAATCGAAGTCTGGAGGAGATATAATCAAAATTAAAACAAATTTTACAAGACGAGGGGTGGGGAAATTTTTTTGAACGAAAAAGGGATCTTCTAAAATCTTTGGAGGAAACTAGAAGGAATATCTTGCTAGCAAAAGAGAAATAATGGAGGATTAAGAGTAGAGTTATCTGGTTGAAGGCGGGTGATCAAAATTCCAAGTTTTTTCACAAGTTTTCCAATCACAAAAAGGAGATCAACACAATTTGGGCAATAAATCGGGAAAAACATACATAAGAAACCTCCTCTACAGAGCTAGCATAGGTAGGGATACACCACTTCAACAATTTATACAAGGCAGACTCATGAGAAACAATAGATTCCTTTCTCAATGTGGCTTCTCACTTCCCTAGTTTTATAGACTAGGAGGGAAACACACAGTTAATGGTAGAAATTTCGAAGGAGGACCTCTAGGGGGGTCTTCATACCTTCAAGAAGGACAAAAGCCCTGGATTGGATGGGTTGCTAGTGGAATCTTTTATTGGTTGTTTCAATATCTTTGGTGAGGATTTGCTATAGATGGTGGAGTATTCCAAATCCATGGGACAAATGTTTGCATCTTATAACTCCACTTTTATCACTCTTATTATCGAATTTGACAATCCCTCTACTTTCGAATAGTTCAATCCCATATCATTATGCAGTAGAAAATACAAATTTATCACGAATATCATAGCTCGGAGGTTAAAGGATATTCTCTCCACCCATATCTCACTCGAATAGTTCAAGTTTCTACAAGGTAAACAAATACATGACACCATTAGACTAGCTCTAGAAAGTCTGCACTCTATTCACGCAAACAACCAAAGAGCCATCACATTCAAGGTCGACCTTTCCAAGGCATTTGACAGGGTAAGTTGGTTGTACCTCAGACTGATTCTTATTCACTTGGGATTTTTCCACTCCTGAGTCACTTGGGTCATGAACTACATTAGCACATCATCATTTTCTATCCTAATCAATGGTTCTATATCACCCTTCTTCAAAATGGAACGAGGCTTAAGACAAGGGTGCCCACTCTCTCCCCTTCTCTTCCTTTTAGTCACCGAAGGATTGAGTAGACTATTGAAGGATGCCACTGTTGAAGGCAAATTAAAAGGTATAACCATAAAACCTGGGTGCATTATTTCTCATTTACTTTTAATTGATGACATACTCATTTTTTGTGAAGGAAACATCAAATTTGTAGAGCATCTTGCAGAGTTACTTTCTATTTTTTGTAAGGTCGTTGGGATGAGCATCAATAGTGAAAAGTATTCTCTGTATACATGGGGACTCTCTGAGAAGTAGAGTACCAAAATATCCTAAATTCTCTCTCTCCAGGCATAGACCCTGGGGACATGTCTTAAGTATTTGGGGTTCACTCTCAAAGCTAACAGTTATTGGAAAAATGACTAGCTATGGCTTTTGGAAAAGCTAGAAAGAAAAGTCCATGGTTGGTGTAACAAATGGATTTCAAGAGTAGGTTGTTAGTTTTGGTCAAGGCTATCTTAGAAGTTATCCCAATACATTGGGCCTTTCTTGCTTGGATCCCAAAATGCATCCCAAGAAAAATACGACAATTATCATTTGGTTTCCTATGGGCTGGCGATGAGGACAAAAAACCAATGGTTCTTGCCTCGTGGCAAAAATTAGCAAATCCAAAAGCCTTGGGAAGCTGGGGTTTAAAAAATATTCTCTTATTCTCTAAGGCTTTGGCTACAAAAAATGTGTGGGGGCTTATTCATGGAGTGGGCCTTTGGGCTCATATTACAAAGGAAAAATATTTTCCACATGAATCTATTGTTGATTGGATTCAAAAGCTAAACAAGCATGTGCAGAATGGATATATGGAAAGAAATAATCAATTATTTTCCATTAATAGAAAGATGGTTGATTTGGCACATAGGAAATGGATCTCAGGTACTTATTGAAAAGGACCATGTTGGCACCATAGTGTTAGCAAGACCACACACACATGTCACAAGTGTTTTGATGATTGCGTGCACCACAAGTTTTGTAACGTGCAGGGCCAATATTCAACGCGCGCCAACCAGTCTATACTACACCTAAGCCAACCAATTTGCAGTGCACGCTCCAACTCTGGTACCATGCAAAGACTTGTAAGAGATCATGCAAGCATATCTATTCATCATGATTAGTAACCATTTTGTAACAAATTGATTGGTTGTGCTTGAGGTTTTTAGTGAGATGGAAAAGTTGTTATCATTGTAATAGTTATGGAGAGATAAAAGGGAATGCACACAAACCAGTTTAAAAGTCTAGAGTTGGTCATTGTTGTGAATGATGTGGTCTTCCTAAGGCAATATGAGAGAGAAATTAGATCTAGAGCAGAGTTCTCTAGTCTCTAGTTTGATTTTAATGAGTCTATGAGAAGGCTATGGCCCCTTATGTATTTGAATGTCTATCTATGGATGATTAATGAAAGCATGAGACCCAAATTGGTACTTCCTCTCATGGGATCTGTTATGGATGAATGCTTGATAGATGTGTTAGACTGTAATTTACATACATGGATGTTGATATGAATGAGTAGGATCTAATGTACAATTATGAGCTATGTGCTTTCTGTTTGTAATATTCCTTCATGTATGCGTAATTGTTCAGTCTATGTGATTCTCGTGAGCGTCTCAAGTGAGACCTTATCCAATTTTTGAATACTGAATATGATGACATTGATGGGGTATTTGTTGGTAATGTCTTTCAAACCCTAGGTTTGAAACCCCGAGCCAACAATTGGTTCTGTTGTCGAGACCTGAAGATTTTGTGTTGCATGTTGGAGTAAGGACATGATGTGGAAGCCTTCAAGAAAATAGATAGAAGAATATATATTTGAGAAAGAGGATGAATTCGCACGATGGGAGACCAGAAATCTACAAATCAACCTCAAACTATGGAATAGAGGTACATATATTCAGATTTGCATGAAATTTTCTTTGTTGAGTTTCCTTGTTCATTTCATGAATGGGTAAAGAGATAGACCTAGATTAACCATGTGTGGAGAGCTTAACAATTGGTGGTTTGGGACCAAGAAGGGATAACTAGGTTGAATTCTTTGGACAATAAGTGGGCTAGAGCCATTAATTTATAGTTCGAATGAGTTAAATAAGGACACATTGTTGAATTTTTGGTTGAATGCGACAAATATTTTAATAGTGCAGAAAGAAAGTTTGCAGTCGACCCTCGAGGTAGATTATTAGATGAAGTCCCACTTTGGATCAAGATGTTGTTAATTGAGAAGAGGTTGATGCAAATGGATATTGATAGGATGAAAGTGAAAACCCCCTCGTATGGAAGGGGGGGAATGAAAAGAAGAGGGAAGAAGATAAGATTAGGTGAAGAGAGAATGGATCTAGAAGAGCATAGAAGAAGAAGAGTTGAGTGATATGTAAGAAGAGTCGAGTTGAGGAAGCGAGTAAAGCAGTAAAGAAAAGAAGGAAGAACAAGGGGTGATGAAGGAGTAGAAAGGATATCTAAGATGAAGGAAAGAATAGGATTCATGTTAGAAGGGTGCGCGAGATAAAGATTTGTGCTAGAAAAGTGTAGAAGAAGAGAGGTTGTCAAAGAGATACGACATTGAGAACGAGGTATCAAGAGAATATACTGGAGGAAGTAGCAAAAGAGTTGTGGAAAAGGAGGTCAAATCCCCTTGGATAATGAGAGATGTAGTTGAATCGGTGGAAGATGAGGAGCAGAGCAGTAGTGACGGTGAAGTAGAATATAGTGATGAAGGCACCCTCTTAGAGAGTGAAGAGATCTTGATTGTTATAAGGAGGCTCACGCAGCTCAATATAGGAAGCTCTTTTGGATTCATCAACGAAGAAGACAAGGTAGCATGGAGTAACCCCCTCTTTGAACCACCCCCTCCCGCACTTTAAAAGAAGAACAAACAAACAAGGAAGAAAGTTCAGAAGCGATGGAAGTAGAAGACACAAGTGTAGTAGAAACTGAAGTTGGTGAAACTTCGCAAGAAAGATTGTCACCAAGTAGCAACCAATCGGGAGGATCAAGTTCCATTTCAAGTATGACCAATCAAATGCGGGATGATTCATCCCTCAAGCTCCTTGCATTTCATGGGATGAGAAGAGATGATGTAGAACAACATTGGTTCACATGTGAAGTGATCTAGTCTGTGAAGCAGGTCACAGACAAGGCAGCTAAGATTGCATAATTAGAGACTATCTTCAGAGACAGTGTTCTGACATGTTATATGAAGTATAAGGTTATTGCACCAACAAGATAGGAAACGTACCTTATGAAGATAAAGAGAGATTTAATTAGATAATTCCATAAGCCAAAATCAAAATCACAATGCACAACTTAGATCTAGGAGATTAAACAACAAGTCAAAGAAACTATGTGGGATTATGACCAACGATTCAAGATTATATTGCACATATTAACCTTATAGATCTAGGATGTCTAGCACAGAGAGTGGTTCATTTCCACACTCCTCTCACACATTCGGGTCCCACTCACGCAGCAGAAGTTGACGACACGACTTGAAGCCTTAGAGATTGCAATGTGCTTGGAGTCTACTGTGAGAGCTGGAAAATATTTGTAGGGTTGGCACAGGTGCAATCTCAACTTGTGACCATCACCGTGCAGTTGCAAGATATGAAAAAGGGGAAGGCAGTGGATGAGAATCTCTCGTGTACCTATGTTGTGTAGAGGGTCACCATTGAAATGAGTGTCATATGTTGGGAAACTACCCGACGATTGGCATGCCAAACCCATTTCCTACCATGCCATAGACTGAATGATGCGAAATGTGTAGACAATGGGACCATGTACTTCCCCATTTTCCGACGCTGCAGAAATATCAAAAGACTACACACACTTCATTCTGTGAGTTATGCAAATCCATTGGGCACGATGTAAACAATTGTAAGTTGTCGTAGTTGATGAAGGACCATACTACAAATACATATAGGATCCAAGAGAAGAATAAGGGTGGATATTGTAGAGGCTTCTAAGGAGGCCAAAGAGGAGGATATGGCAGAGGAAGAGGCGGAGAATAGGAGGAGGCAGACTTCCTAGCTTCTTTAACTATGACGAGATGGGCCACTTGGTGCAATTATGTACCAAGCCCCGCACACTATGCGGATATTGCCACAACATAGACCATATCACAAAATATTGCTTGGAGTTGGTAGTGAAGTTGGAAGAGAAATGGGGTCACCGCAACATGGTGACTATTGAGTCATATGAAGAACAGAAGATGAAAGAAGAAGTTGATGTAAGGGAAGTAACTCGAGGAGGTATCTACACCAGAACAGACCTAAATAAAGGAGAGTGCTTGGAACATAATTTAGAGGGAAAGATCGGGAAATAAGTTTAGGCACCTCCCAAGTTTGACATTGCATAGAAAAATTAGTTCATGCATGACGCACAAAAGGAAATCAAATAGGTACCTATGTGGAGGAGTTGCAATGCACATTGTGCGATGAATCATGACGCAATGCTTACCCAAAAATCAACTTGGAGAACCAGGTAAGTGAATTCTTGCATTGTTGCCTTAAAGTGTTGAATGATCATATGGTTACAAATAAGTTGGCACACATGTTGATTAGATGGAATGAGGAAGGTGAGAGTGAAGCCTCTATTTATGCCCGCTATTGAAATGGGATGTGCGCCATGTTAGAAGGAGGAAGCACAAAGGAAGAGAATTAAAAATGACAAACGAGTTAGGTAGCTATGATATATAAGGTATTATGTTGGACCTAGGGTTTGATGTGAACATCTTTCCTAAGAAGTCATGTGAGTTGATGGGAAAACCTAAGCTAGTGTGGTCTCCCATTAAACTCGAGCTCATAAATCAATATAGCATTTATCCCATTGGTAGGTTGGAGAAGGTTGAAGTTAACATTGATGGGGTCAAGCCAAAACAAGATTTTGAAGTGACATAATTTATGGATGATTCAGACCCATGTCCATCTTTGCTTGGAATTGACTGGGCGTTTGATAACAATGTCGTCTTGAATTTGAAACAAAGGTAGATGCCATTTAAGACAGACACCATGTGCATAATTTCTCCACTAGATCTGACCGAGGGTGACATATATAATGAACCAGTGAACGAGGATGCTCAAAGATTGATTATTGAGAACATCTACAACATCACTGGGCACAAGGAGGATTACGAAAACTAGACAGTAGATGACAGGTTGAGTTGGAGGAGCATCTGCTCATATGACATTAATTCAAAGGATGCATTGACTCTAAGAAGTAGAAAGTGTTGACCAATAGATGTGGATGGATCACTGAATAAGTGCGTTGGATTGGATAGGAGCTACGTAACCTATTGTAGTTTGATGGGACAGGCCCGGTGGATGCCTTATAGAACAGATGGAGGACAATGTGCCTGAGACCCGGAGGATTCAGACAATGGATGCAATGGTGAAGGGAACTCTTATGTCTTGTTGGGAAATGCACCGCACCATCTTATAGGACTCAGTGCAGGTGGTAGAGTGCATCAGAGTAAGGTTCTATCCCTCGACCAATTGTGAGTTAATAAGAAAGTATAAGGGGATCGAGGATCCCCAAGAACACATTTGGTTCTGCGAGCGACACTAAACAACTAATTATATTTCTATAGTACAATGGGTCCATAGGTTTACCCACACTATGGATATAGTTCCAAAATCTCGTATGTATAGGAGGAGACTAAGAGGCAAACCAGGGACTAGGGAAAAATGAGCAACCAATTATGCGCAACATTCAAGTTTACGTCAAAGGTCCCTGCACATAGGGATATTATATTAAGGAAAAATAATTTTATCTTCAATCAACAACCCATAGACCCCGCGTGGAAGGTAGTTTTCACCTACCATAAGCCAATGGTGAAGTTGAATCAATCATTGTAATGTTTGAAGGTAGACAACGATGAGGCGTAGGAAGAGGACCCTCTGAAATTATAGATTAATGAAACAGATGGTGAGTGTGCATTCCGGGGGAAATCTTCCAGTAAGTATTGTGCCAAATTATACATGACCACCAAGGATGAAAGAACATAACATAAGCATAGAGGACGCACCTAAGATGACTATAATTGGCAATTATCTGGACCAAGAAACAATAGCGTAAGTGGTGGACTTGCTGAAAGAATACAAAGACCTATTTCCAAGGAGTTTTTTTTCCAAGATGAAGGGTATCACGTGGTCCCTAAGTGAAATGACAATTCAGATAAAACCAGATGCCAAACCAATCAAGAAGAGACCATATCGATTCAACACAAAGTATAAAGAAAAGGCGTGTAAGGGATTGCACTGCATGTTAGACGGAGATATCATCATCCCCGTGGAAGAACTATAATGGATCAGCCTGATGATAATACAACCAAAGAAGATGTGTGATTTAAGGATTTGTGTAGACTTGTGGAGCCCAAAGGCATCTTGCATGCATGATCCATTCCCCACCCCATTTAAGGATGAAGTCTTGGAAAATGTGGGTGAACACGAAGCTTACTTGTTCACAAATGGATTTTCAAGCTACCACCAGGTGCACGTCACAAAGGAAGAAAGGGGAAAGAGAACATTTACAACAGAGTAGGCGTCGTTTTCATACAACACGATGCCATTTGATCTGAAGAATGCACCTACAATGTTCTTTAGGATTGTTGTCACGACATTTAGAGAATTCATGCACAAGTTTTTGGAAGACTATTTAGATGATTGGATAGTGTTCAACTTGCTCAAACATCATATGCAAGTATTTTGGTTGATGTTGAACAAATGTAGGCAGTTATATATCTCCTTAAATATTAAAAAGTGTCTCTTATGTACACCATTTGGGACTCTATTGGAACATGTCGTGTGCAAGGAAGTCTTGTCAGTGGATCAAGTGAAGATTGCATCGATTGTAGATATGTTGGCCCCAACCTTCGTCAAAGATCCACACGCAACCTTGGGCCATACAGGGTATTACAGGAGGTTCATTTGAAACTATGTGAAAGTTGTTGTGCCATTGAAGAAACCACTGCACAATGATGTTAAGTATGTCTAGACGCGGGAATTCTAGGAGGTGCTAGACAAACTTAAGAAAATTTCAGTTATTACGTCGATCCTTATATTTCCAAACTAGAGTAATATCGTCCATGTACATGTGGATGCGTCGTCCATTACACTTGGCACAATGCTTTTGTGGCAAGGAGAAGATAGCATTGATCATCCAATCTATTTTGCTAGTAGAAAGTTGTTAGATTCTAAAAGGAATTATTCTACTACATAATGTGAAGGACTAGCGATGGTCTATGACTTGTAGAGGTTCGAACACTACTTACTCGACACTCCCTTTAAGTTCTTCACGAGTCATTCAATGCTCAAATATTTAGTGAACAAGCCAATGTTGGGGGGGAGAATATGTTGATGGTTGTTACTCTTCCATGAATTTGAATTTGAAGTGGTGGTCAAACTCGACAGGCACAATGTTGGACCCAACCATCTCTCGAGGATAGAGTCATGGGAAGTTGGAGGTAGTTTGGACAACGAGCTACCTGACACGCAACTCTTTAGGTTGAAGAAGTGCCAGACAAATGCATGGAAATTGTTGCATACCCTACAATAAGTAAGGTGTTGGGGGAGTATACATAGACACAACGACAACATCTAGTGACCGAGAATGCCAATTACTGGTTGATTGCATGAAATTTAGACAAACTCAACATCGATGGCATTCTGCGTCGCTGCATGTTGGAGCACGAGCACGACATGGTACTATACGAGGTGCAAAAAATCATTGACAATGGACATAACACGTGCAAGGAAACTAAATGAAAAGTGTTTTGCATTGGATTGTTGTGGTCGTCATTGTTTGAAGAAGCTAAGGATTATTGCAAGCGTTGTGATGTTTTCCAGTGTATCAGGAAGCCATTGAGATGAGATGAAATGCCACTTTTTTTAGTCACCATGCTAGAACCATTGAAAAAGTGGGTGATTGACTTTATTGGGCCAATCAATACCTCGGTGCACGATATATCATCACCATGACATAATATTTGACTTGATGGGCAGAAATTGTGTTGGTTAAGGATTGTACTACGAAGAATACCGCGTGATTCATTTTTTAGAATGTTGTCACAAGGTTTCGATACCTAAAGGTATTGATGAGTGATCAAAGCGCGCACTTGTTGAATGACACCATCCATGCACTGACTCGAGAATTTATGATCCATCGTTAGAAGAGAATGCCAATGATATTGTATAAGTGTTCAATCAGATATTGGAGCATACACTGACCAAGGTGTGCAATGTACAATGCGATGATTGGGACCAACGAGTTCCACCAGTATTGCAGGCGTACAAGATGACCTCAAGAGATTGACCAAACATACTCCCTTAAAATTAGTCCATCGGAAGGAAGCAATGATACCGTTAAAATTTGTGCTACCAAGCCTCGGGATTACAATTGCAACAGAGACGTTGGATGACCAGTCACTACAACAGTTGTTGGACGATTTGTTGGAATTAGAAGAGGATCGATTGATTACAAGATACAACTAGATAGTTGGGAAACAATGACAAAAGGCCTAGCATGATCACAACATTTGACGCAAGATCCTAAAACCAGGTTCGTTGGTATTACTCTACAAAAATAAGTTCTTGAAGCACCCTAGTAATCTTCAGATGTGTTGGTTAGGACCCTTTAGGATTGTTTACATCAATGAGGTAGGCACAACGAAGTTGGAAACCCTCGATGGTCAACCCCTAAAGGTATTGGTAAATGGAAGTCGGTTGAAGGTGTACTAAGGACTGCAAGGGTCAGAGGCACCATGAATTCAAAATCAAATTTCACAGTGTTAGGGTAGAGTAGGATTTTGGTAGGAGTAAAGGTAGTCATAAATGCTCAATGATTGGGAATATTGGATAGATATAGTTTGTAGGTAGGACAGGACAATTCATACTTGATGAGACTCAGAAGATTCTATGAATTTTGAGGTTTAGATGTTGGAATAAAGACAATCAAACATGACAACTAGATGAGCCAGATGGATGACAAGACACATGGGCTAATGCAGCGGAAAAAAGCTAAGCACTTGGCACTATGTTAGGGAGCTAACCTCCCTAACCCCTCACATAGGTACAATAATATGTTTTCTATGTAATAAAGGCCAACATTAGTAAATAAGGCCTATGAATAATGTGAAAAAGTTTAATGTAAGAAGACTTGATAGAAGTTTCTGCTTCTAGAAAGATCTTCCTCTAAAATGTTCTTTTGAAGATAGAATTAGTATAAATAGGAGTAGAAGGCATGGGAAATTTTTGTCTTGAGAATTGTTTTGTGATTGATATCTACTCTGCTAAAGGTTTCTCCCTCAAAGAGGCAAGTGAACTTGGATTTCTATCGATAAAGGTATCATTTATGGTGTTATTGTTCTCTCTATTTTGTTGCTTCTGCTGGTATTCGTCATAGTTATTATGTTCTACTTTGCATAATACATATAGTACCTTACAAGTGGTATCAAAGCACTTTCCTCTATAGAAATTTGGGACAATATTTTTTTCTAGGGTAGAGACGTGTACTACCAACGTCTTTAAAGCACAACGATCTGTCGTTCGGCAAGTAAAACTACGATCGGGGAGGACTACACACAGGAAATACAAATAATTTTATGGGTTACTCGAAATCGTTGTTTCACCTAGTTGGAAACCTCTATAACCCCTGTTGGTACTCCTTCAAGTAGTACCACATCAGACAACACCTATACATAACCATCACTCCCATGTACCTTCTGGTATATAGGGATTCCACTAGGTCTCCTGAAACCCACTATAGATCAACCTATCGACCATCTAACTGCTATAGTAGCTTTTGAGAGCAACACTTGAGAATACTACTCTCTAGTACTTGGGTAATCAAGTAGTATGACTAAGGGTACGGTTGAGCCTCCTTAGTTGATGCACTAAGATATTGGGCTGAGTACTATTGTTCAACCCTGAACGTATATTAGAGAACTATAACACAGGGAAAACCCTTGTCCGTAGGAATCCTGGAAAACTCTAACCCTTGTTGTTGGAATAGAACATAATAGAAACATAGGGGAACTTCTGCAATGCAACCCTACCTCTTGTATCCATGTTGCGAAATTCATGTTCAGGTTGCAAAATTCCTACACAATTTTCCTTGTTAACAATTTGGCCATTTTGTCACTACAATATTCTTCAGGTCGGAGTATAACTCTGCATGAATTTAAAAAAAAAGAAGAGAGAGTATAGTGGTCCCACCGACACCCTTAGTATGTACATATCCCATTGGATTCCTCTCTTCACCTTGATTGTCATGGTACCTATCACTCATAGTCCTTTTTTTCCCTATGGACCCACCCACCGTTCCCAACACCCTTATTTTACTCATATTCCATTGGATTCCTCTCTTTGAACTGATCATAGCGGTACCCTTCACCAGTAACCCCTTTTTGTGTGGACCCACTAGCCCCATTCTTGTTGTTTCCCTTCACCATGGCCCAAACCTACAACCAATAAATTGACAACCACTTCAATACTATGTCATCTAATATCTCCAAGAACCAAAATGAAATTCAACAACTCAATGCCAATATTATGGCCCTCAATTCCACCATCCACGCCAAATGGAAGCCATCTTTGCACACATGGACAATGACCCTGAATCCTTTGTTGCCAATATCCATGAATGAATGAATCCACCTAGGGGCCCTAACTCCTCTAAACAACCTTATAATCCAAAAGGCGTTGACTGCTCCCATTCCATGCCATTTCATTCTAACCCTCCTCACTAGGAATTTCGTCTTCCCAAAGTGGACGTGAATAAATTTGATGGCTTGGATCCCATGGGTTGGGTCAATCAAATGGAACATTATTTCTCCCTGCACCACATTACTGATGATTTGACCAAACTTCGTATTGGTGTCCTTTATTTGAATCTTGAATGTTGGCAATCATGGCAATGGTGTAAAAATTTCATGTAAAGGGTATGTTGCTTGGACGCAGTTTATTTTAGATCTTTATGAATGCTTTGACACCGACACACATCACTTGGACCATTTGACTAAGCCAAAATAGTCTAGCGCGATGGAAGATTATATCACAACCTTTGAGCAATTAGGTTTCAGAATAGATGGCATGTTTGACACCTTATTTCAAGAGTGCTTTATTAGAGGCCTAAAGGATGACATCCAAGCCCATGTCCTAATGGCTCGCCCCCGGACTTGGTTTGAAGCTACTGAGCACACCAAGGAAGAACAACAAGTCATTTCTTCCCAAAACAAAAAACCCTCCTTTATTACTAACCCTCAACCCACTAACCCATCCCCTCCTACTACTCCTCTCAAGAACCATAAATTAACCCGGGTATAAATGGTTGAATGCCAACTTAAGGGTCTTTGCTATAATTGTGATGGCAAATATTTTTGGGGGCACAAGTGTAAGGAACAAAATATTTTCATTAGCCATTTTTGACGATGTTTCTGACGAATATGTCAATATTCCTCAGGCTTAAGAGCTACCCCAAGCATATGATCATACTTCACCCTCTAATCCACTAGAATTTGAACCGCTTATCTCGTTTAATGCCCTCATTGGTCTTTCTACTCCCAAAATCCTCAAGTTAATTAGATACATTAAGCACATGAGAGTCGAGAGTCATTATCCTCATTGATAGTGGAAGCACCCATAACTTTATTCATCGTCGCATTATTTAAGAGACCATGTGCTATATCCTTGCAATCAACAATTTTTAAATCTTGATTGCAAATGGTTGTTCCATGAAATGTGGGGGGTGTTGTGAAAATGTGTGCTTAGAAATTGGTCAGTACCACCTAAAAACTCATACGTTTGTTATCGACAAGGGCAGTTGTGACATCATGCTTAGTGTTGAATGGCTATGCACGCTAGGCCCCATCACCATGGATTTTAAGGACTTGACCATGTAATTCCAATAGGAGTGACAACAATATAAGTTCAAAGGCATCACAACAGGATCCCTTGAGAACATCAGTCCCCACTTAATGGAAAAGCTACTAGAAAAAGGTCATTCTAGCATCATTCCCCAACTCCATTCCATTCAAGCAGTTGAGACCCCCTTCCCTACTGTGCATCTCGACCTCCATCTTTGTTATCCAAAAACCAATCTATTTTTAACAATCCCCAAGGACTTTCCCCTTCCTGTGGCACACATGATCATTCCATTCCCCTGGTCCCTTGCAATATTCCTCCCAATGTTCGCCCTTATCATCATCCCTTTCCCTATAAAAATGAAATTGAGAAAATTGTTCAAGAATTGCTCGCGATAGGTGTTATATGTCCTAGTGCCAGCCCTTATTCTTCTCCTGTAGTCATGGTATTCAAGAAAGAAGGCACCTAGCACATGCGTCCTGATTTTCACACCCTCAACAAAATCACAATCAAATACAAATTCCCCATTCCTGTCATTGATGGCCTTTTGGATGAATTAAGTGGTGCTCAATACTTTACCAACTTGATCTTCGTTCCAGCTACCACCAAATACGTATGAAAGATGCAAATATTCCCAAAACTACCTTTTTCACTCATGAGGGTCATTGTGAGTTCTTGGTCACACCCTTTGGCCTCTGTAATGCACCCTCCACTTTTCAAAGTCTCGTGAATCATGCCTTATGTCCTTTCCTTCATCATTTTGTCTTAGTTTTCTTTGATGATATCCTCACCTATAGTAAAACTTGGCAAGCCCATCTCGCCCATGTGGATCAAGTCCTACACTTACTGTCTCAACACCATTTTTTTCTAAAATAGTCTAAATGTGTTTTTGGAACCTCTGAAGTAGAGTACCTAGGTCATATTGTTGGCAAGGATGGTGTACACGTGGATCCTCATAAAATTGAAGTTGTGAAGGATTGGTTGCGTCCTAAAAATCTCAAAATTTTACGTGGTTTCCCAGGTTTAACGAGCTATTATCACAAGTTTGTTCAGAATTATGCTAAAATTATAACTCCTCTCATTACTCTCCTTAAAAAGAATTCTTTCAGTTGGAATCCAACAACTAATCAATCTTTCCAAGACTTGAAAGAGGCTATGTGCACAACTCATGTTCTGGCACTGCCTCACTTCACCGAGACTTTTGTCCTAGAATGTGATGCTTCAGGGAAAGGAATTGGAGCAGTCCTCATGCAAGATGGTAGACCTTTGTCTTTCACTAGTAGACAACTTTCATAGCAACATTTGGGCAAGTCCACTTATGAAAAGGAAATGTTGGCTATTCTACATGCAGTGGATATCTGGCATCTTTATCTCTTTGGGCAACGCTTCCAAATTAAAACTTATCATCATAGCCTCAAATATGTTTTGGAACAAGGATTTTCATCCCTTGAGTAATAGAAATGGGTGACCAAGTTGGTTGACTACGATTGTGAGATCATTTACAATAAGGGCAAAGAAAATGTGGTTGATGATGCTCTTTCAAAGAAATATGAAGAAGAAGGGTCCCTCTTTTGCCTCTCTTTCATTGTAGCGAATTGGTTACAAATTGTTCACCAGAAGTGGTTGCAAGATCCCAAACTTTCTCTCTTGATCCAACAATTGAAACAAGATCCTCATGCCTCTCTGGGATACTCTTGGCATAATGAGGAGCTTCGCTATAAAGGTCGACTGTATTTAAGCAACCAATCTCACCTTAAATCCATTGTGCTCTCTGAACTTCGTGCTTCACCCACAACTGGGCATTTAGGTAGACATGAAACGGGACATCCACACCTTTGTGGCCGAATGTAATACTTTCCAACGCAATAAGGGTGAAACAATCAAAACTCTAGGCACGCTCCAACTGCTCCCTATTCCACCTACTATATGGACAAATATTTCAATGGACTTCACTATCGGTTTACCCAAATCGGGAAATATGTTAGTCATCGTGGTTGTAGTAGATCACCTTTCCAAATATGCTCTTTTTTTTTCTCTCCAACACCTATGCATGGCAACTACAATGGCTCAATTTTTTTATGGATAATATCTCCAAACTCCATGACATGCCTCACTCTATTGTCTCCAACCGTGATCCAACTTTCACCAACAAATTTTGGCAAGAATTGTTCAAGCTCCAGGGGACCCAATTGCATCTCAACACAGCCTATAACCCCCAAAATGATGGTCAAAATAAAGTTGTCAACAAGTGCTTGGAAACATATTTTAGGTGTTTTGCGCTCGACGAGAAAAAATCAATGGGCTCAAAGGTTACTCCTAGCTGAATGGTGGTACAACACATCTTACCATGTTGCCACTCGCAAGACTCCCTTTGAAGCAGTCTATGGTAAAAAACCATCGTCTCTTCTCTCATACCGACAACACACTTACAATTCAAATTGCCATTCTCCATACCCCCCAAGAAAATTTGGTCATGGCTAAGAATCACATGAAGCAACAAGAAGATTAGGGTCATTCAGAATGTCAATTTGCTTAAGGGGACCAGGTGTTTCTTCGTCTACAACTTTATAAGAAAACTTCACTCAAAGTTGAACATTGTCAGAAACTCACTCCCAAGTTTTATAGTCCTTGTACATTCTCAAGTGTGTGGGGCCAGTGGCTTATCAGTTAGCTCTTCCCAGTCACTCTCAGCTCCATCCTATTTTTCATGTCTCTTGCTTAAAGAAAGTGATTGGAACTAGGTGTTAGACTAAAACTGGTCTCCCTAAATTGGATGAAGAAGGATCCATTTGGTTACAACCATAAGCAATTTTGGACCATCACGAGTGTCATCTCTATCAACGCACCATCAAGGAAGTGTTAGTCCAGTGGAAGAATACACTGCTTGAAGATGCCACATGGGAGCCAACTACCATTCTACAATGATTTCCCCATCTCAATCCTTGAGTACAAGGTTGTTTCTCAAGGGGGAGGGCATGATAGGGACATGACCTCCTTAACCCCTCACGTAGGTAGAATAATGTGTTTTCTATGTAATAAATGTCGACGTTAGTAAATAAGGCCTACGAATAATGTGAACAAGTCTAATGTAAGAAGACTTATGATCCAGATTATTTTCGACACGAAATGGGAGTGGATATATAATAAAGAAATGTACAGAGATATATCAAATATTCAATAATATAACATATATTTATTAGAGATATAACCATAAACACAGAGATATAGTAATGCACAATTTCTATTAATGAGTGAAATGTACAAGATTGAAAAAATACAGAGTGAAAGACTCGCTAGAATGGTGGCATCTTATCTCTTAGAAGAGATGTGACGGCTACTCGCATTCACAAGAAGATGATTACAATGTGGCTCTAAAGGCCTTTTTAACATAAATAAAATCCAAAAACCTAACCCCGGAAAATGAAAAGCCAACAATTTTGTGGACCTCGTTTTGGGTAGTTTGGTGTATCAACTTCCCAAGGGCGTAAATTTGTCATGTGATCTCCATTTAGGGTGCACAATAGCTCATTGGAAAGGTATCGTCAAGGAGATTCATTTTGGGGGCTCAATCAAAGCCTTTGGCCTTCATTGAGGTGCTCAATCTCGAAAAAACTTAATTTAGGCCCTCAAAATGGCCTCGAAAGTTTAGGAACCAAAAAACTGCTAAAATTAATAAATTGCCAAAAGATTGTTTTGAGCCAGTTGGAATAGGTGGGTGGCCACCGATATCCACCTAGATTAGTCCTCCCTCCTTAGGAAGCAATGGTTTTCATTGCTTTGAGTTCCCGGGGGAGAGGGAAAGGCTTTTGTTGAATCTGCATCTTGATGATTTGCTTGCATTGCTAGAGAAGTTGTGTTGCTTAGCTTGTTGAAGGTTGTCATGAACATGTGGATGGAAGGGTTGGACCTTTTTAACCAGTCTGGCTACATGAGATGACTGTGTGCAGAAGGAATCATTGCGCTTTGCTTCAATCTTGTCGACCTAATTTTGTTGAACATAAGGTGCTTGGATTGAGGTTGCAATGGTTGCAGCATTCTTTTGTTCACCTTTTGAACAGATTGTGAAGAAGCTGAATTTTGTAGTATGAGATACCACCTTGCGGCACTGTTTAGGTGGGAAAGTAGTCGAAACTACCTCTGGTATCCTGTAGAGATGACCCCCGAGAGTAACAACGACACTATGGGGTCAAGACTCATAAAAATGGCGCTTCCACATATATGGCTGGCCCAAGAGAACATCATAGACATCCAGTGGGGCAACATCACATAATACCTCGTCCTTGAAGGGCTGGATTCCATATGACAATCGACATTGTCGGCTGACACGAAGATCTTGTCCCTGGTGAAGCCACCTGATGTTGTATGGTTGCGGGTGTGGTGTTGTCGACAATCCCAATTGTTTCATGACCTCTACTAATATGAGGTTCTTCTGGCTTCCGCTATCAACAATGAAATGCAACGGGGTCCCCTTCACCCACATCTGTGAATGGAAGAGGCACTCCCCCTCTTCAGGATCTGCTGGATCTTCTGGTTGAAATGTTGCGGTCGCGACAGTAGCAGTGGGGTCTATGTCGATGATCTATCTTCTCCCAGTGTTTTCTGAATTGGATTCTGAATCTGGGTTCAAATATTTTTCTTTTCATCCTCCAGTGACTATTTTGAGCAACATTCATCGGTGTTGTGCCAAGGTTTTTTGTGGAAATCGCACCACTTTCCAGTGTCCTTCTTTGTCTTTCCATGACCCTTCTTTTCCTGTGGCTTAGACTGGTTTTCGAGAGGTTGTTTGTTAGGGTTGTCTTTATCATACTTTGGTTGTTGCGGATTTGTAGACCTGAACTACAGTTTGTTCTGGTGCCTAAATTTTTGCTCGATTTTGACAGCATATCGATAGGCAGCTCCCAATGATGAGATGTCCATAAACTCCATTTCAGTTTGGATGTACCTGTGTAGAGCCCCACGGTATTTCAGAACCAAATGTCACTCAGAATATTTGATACCCAACTTGGTTCACAAGGTATGGAAGGTATTGGTGAACTCTGACACTGCTTGGTCCCTCTCTTGACGCAACGTGGTCCATCTCATGTACTGGTCGTGATAGTTACCAGCAGGGTAATATTGTTCCTTGAATGCATCCACAAAAAATCTCAAGTGGGCTCGGCCCCATATATTCCAAACTCCTCTGTAGAAATTTTCTCCCAATAAGTTTCCCACCAATGTTTGGCATCGGGGAGAGCCTTAAGGAGTGTGAAGGTGATCTTTTCCTTGTTGAAGAAATTATGAACAAAGAAATAATCTTTTAGCAGATTTAACCATTTTTCTAGGGCATCCGCATATATTTGTCCTTCAAATACATGAATATCAAAATTAACTTGTACCTTTAAAGGTGAGGTGCCTCTAAAGTGGCCGCTTGATGAAGACGCGTCAATTGTTATCGACAGGCATTGAAGGATGTGGGCAAAATTCTCCATCATTTCGTCCCTCTGTCGCATGAGAGCTTGCTCAAGCAATAGATTAATAGAATCATTTGCTCTGTCGTTTTTATTTTCTCCCACCATGGAGGGTTTCTTGGGTGTGTGAGAGCAATTTTTCTCAAGAGAGACAAGCTCGAGACCCAACTTGCCATACTCAGACCTCGTCGGGGACATGCACTGAAAAAACGATAAAGAGCAGTCTGCTCTAATACCACTGATCCAGATTATTTTCGGCATGAAATGAGAGCGGAAATATAATAAAGAAATGTACAGAGATATATCAGATATCCAATAATATAACAAAGATTTATTAGAGATATAACCATAAACACAGAGATACAATAATACACAATTTATATTAATGAGCAAAATGTACAAGACTGTAAAAATACAGAGTGAAAGACTCGCTAGAATGGTGGCAACTTATCTCTGAGAAGAGATGCGACGGCTACTCACATTCACAAGAAGATGATTACAATGAGGCTCTAAAGGCCTTTTTAACATAAATAAAATCCAAAACCCTAACCCTGGAAGATGAAAAGGCAACAATTTTGTGGACCTCATTTTGGGTAGTTTGGTGTATCAACTTCTCAGGGGCGTAACTTTGGCATGCGATCTTCGTTTGGGGCGCACGATAGCTCATTGGAAAGGTATCGTCGAGGAGATTCATTTTGGGGGCTCAATCAAAGCCTTCAGATATTATTGAGGTGCTCTTTCCTGAAAAAACTTTATTTAGGCCCTCAAAATCGCCTAGGAAGTTTAGGAACCGAAAAACTGCAAAAAATAGTAAATTGCCAGAAGACTGTTTTGAGCCAGTTGGAATAGGTGGGTGGCCACCGATATCGACCTGGATCAACTTAATAGAAGTTTCCACTTCTAGAAAGATATTCCTCTATAATGTTCTTTTGAATATAGAATTAGTATAAATAGGAGTAAAAGGCATGGGAAAGTTTTTCCATGAGAACTATTTTGTAATTGAGCTCTGCTCTACTGGAAGTTGCCCCCTCGAAGAGGCAAGTGAACTTGGATTTCTATCAATGAAGGTATCATTTATGGTGTTATTGTTCTCCATATTTCATTGTTTCTACTTATATTCGTCCTATCTATTTTGTTTTGCTTTGCATAATACATCTGACACCTTACAAGCTATGACAGGTCACTGTTTCATGGGGTGTGTAAATAGTTATGGAAACATTAATGATAGGTGCAGATTCGATGGGATTGCTAGGCGAGAGAAATTAATGGAGGGAAATGACCCACACATGTATTTAAGGTTACCATCGCACCACTAACCATTCATTTATGTCATAGAGCTGAGTGTGGTGCAAATTGAGATAAACCCTTAAGTCTATGACAATTTTTCGATGAGTTCAACCCTATAGATGAGGCTTGCATAGGATATTCAGAGAAAGGATCAGTAGCACAAAGAGTTTGGTAGTGCCAAAAGTTCAGTTGAGTTGTGCATTCACAAGAGAAATGGCCACATCCAACAAGCCTAAAGCATGACCCAAGGTAAAAGTAGTGAAGGAAGCCCATATGTTGGTGGTAAAAATCGCCAACAAAGTACATGTCTGAGAGCCCCTCTTGGGAATGGTTCCCAATTTGAATTTTGCATACTACAATATATAGGACGAGGCATAGTTCCTTGAACTACACTTCAAATCTTACACATAAATCATTAAACGGTCTAACGGAGAAGAGCGGGTGGTCCCCGGGTAATGGGCCAAGCCCATTTGCAAATCTGGGATTATGACACTATTGGATCTTCCCCACTTTGGGCATATCCCGAACATTAATTCATGTACTTTATTCTTGCTCAATGAGTTACATGAGGGATTCCTTTGGTTGGACCATGCATACCCGGTCGACATGGAAACAATGCATCAAGTCTCGAGCCTTCCCAGAACAAGGGAGGATCCTACTAACGTTGTGGTGGCATGAGATGTTGCACAAGAAGAGGTGTACCAGAAATATGGTACCGACGAAGAGACAAGAGGAGCTATCATTTTGGCCATCAATGATTCCCAAGTTTGATTCACCACACAAGTACTTACCTGCAAGTTGTTGTGAAAGTGTTGAAATGATGAATGCCCACTGAGGGTCATCCTAGAAATGGAAAGATGTGTCCAACGCGTCAAAATGTGTTGGTCCAAATATTTGATGAATGACTTCATATAGAAATCCATGGACGTGTAGGATTGTGGGAAGGATTTCCACTATAGTTAAGTTCTACTCATCCTTGCCATGATAGTGTGGAATCCACCACTAGGCTAGAAGTATAATACATCAGTCACTCCATCCTTCCCCGCGCCCAAATTCAATGAGTTACAATTTAGCGCGAACAAGGACATTCAATGCAAGAAAAAGATAGCGTTCCATCTATGGTACACCCAAATGATTCAGGAGATTACTTAAGTCTTCTGAATTCCATGCACTCTAGTCGACAGGTACAATGATTACATTTTGTTAGAAGTCTATTGTCATAATGTTTTCATCATCCAAAACCAACATGTATCAGTTAAAGTCCTCCCATTTTTCATTACAGAGCATGACATTCAGAATGTTTTCGTGCAATGGTAGTAGTCAGTGTGGCTCAAGCCATAGAAAGAAGTAGATATTTTGGAAACCCAAACAAAGAAGAAGCAAGAGTGCATGGCCAAAGCAGTGAGTAAAGACCAGATCTCAAATGGAAATGGGCACACCCAACCATAGAAAAAACTCTACTCAAAAAAGGAAAAAAATGATGGACTACGCCAAGCCCAACCTCTGGTCCTACCTCAGGAAGGAGCAAATCCAGTCCATTGTTTCTTACCATCTCTACACCCAACGAAGAGACAACATCCTCTCAGATGCCCCTAAAGTCTACTAGGTGCAGGATCTTTACTAGACATATAGAGGGCCAAGACATATACATCGACGCTCAAGTTCGGGAGTTAGGTCCTTCCCTACACTGGTCTAGAGCATTGTCAAGGTGCTACAAGCCAACTTCAAAGTGCAACAACTACTGCACCGAGAGTCGTCACAATAGTTGCGTGAGGTTTATGCACTCAAGATTTCTAGACTATCAACTAACCCTAAGCCCTATGAATAGGTGATCATCAATAGTACCACGTATGTTACATCTCCGCACACAAGTACACATAAGCGGGTTTTACAACTAAATCCATTAGCCTTGACAACTTTCGACGCCTCGGCTACTTTAGCAGCTCAATCATTGCCTTATGCTAAGTTGGATTTGATTTTGGTGCCTTCATAGGACCTGTAACTAGAGTTTATGGCAGAGATAATGAATGAGTTGGGGGATAGGTAGCACACGATGATCTAGTCTTATTCATAGTTGCAACAAAGACATGCCTAGGAGATGGTTATGTGCAAGGAATTCCAACAATGCCATATGACAGAGGTAGTTGCGCACACCTGATTACTCAACGTCGTGGATGAAGTTTATGTGTCCTGTTTTGACCTCCCTACACTAAGAAAACTTATCAAGGTGCAAGAGGATGTCCAACAACTGCAATCCCATAATGTATAGCTCTAGGAAAAACTAATGAGAACTCCACCATCCGATCAGGTAGAGTTAAGGAATAAGATCTTTGTTGTTGAAAAGTTGTTTCATCAAAGAAAAGCTTGTGTAGATGGATTATTGGGGGTGGTTGACTTCATCTTCCAACTATGGATTCACCTGTAGAACACCCCCAAAATCAGTACCACTGAGGACCACATACACACATGGGAGGCACAAAAAAATGACAAGAAGTAGTTGTTTTCCTCCCTCCAACTTGCAATGTGCAAGGAGGCCATGATGGAAATATCCAAACTCCATTTACAGATCACATCTGCCTAGGTTGAATAATAGACGTTATCTGCCATCGTGTTGAAAGCAAAAGAAAGGGTCGAGTAACACTACTACACCTTCACGAATGCACAAACAAAGGCATCCCTGGTGATTGAGTTGGGCACGTAGATCAAGCCTACCACTAAGTCCACCACACTAATAGAGGTTGACAAATTTTTCCCAGATATGAAAGAACTATTGGACTCATTTGATCAATTTGACTTGGAGTTCCAAAACTTTATTTCCTAGCTCATGCAAAAGGTACCATTTGTAGCCCCCATCGCACCACAATGAGGTTCGTTGGCTCGAGGATGAGCCACGCATGTGCCACAAGTGTTCTAATGACTTCGTGTGCCACAAGTTTTGTAGCATGTAGTGTCAATGTTCAATGTGCACCAACTAGTCTATATTTCACCTGTGCCAACCAATTTGTAGTGCACGTGCCGACTCTAGTACCACACAAAGACTTGTAAGAGATCACACATGCATATCCAGTCATCATGTGTAGTAACCATTTTGTAACCGACCTATTGATCATGCTTGAGGTTGTTAGTGATATTATAGAGTTGTTATCATTGTAATGGTTGTGGAGAGATAAAAGGGAATGCACACAAACTAATTGAAAGTAGATCTATATCAGAGTTCTCTGGTCTCTGGTTTGAATTTAAAGAGTCTTTGAGAAGGCTATGGCCCCTTATGTATCTGAATATCTATCTATGGATGATTAATGAAAGCACGAGACCCAAATCGGTACTTCCTGTCATTGGATATGTTATGGATGTATGCTTGCTATATGTGTTAGATTGTAATTTACATTTATGAATGTTGATATGAATGGGTAGGATATGATGTACACTTATGAGCTATGTTCTTTCTATTTGTAATATTATTTCATGTATGCACAATGGTTTGGTCTCTGTGATTCTCATGATCGTCTCGGGTGAGGCCTTATTTAGTTCTTGAATATTGAATATGCTAACATTGATGGGGTATTTATTAGTAATGTCTTTCAAACCCTGGGTTTGAAACCCCGAGCCAACAGACTCCTGGATAGGTTGTGAAAATAATCATCTTCTTCCAAACCATCTCAAGAGGGACCTTAATAGAGGCGGTTTTTACTATCTCAACCAACTCATGAGATGAGACTTTGTGAATAGACAGATGTAGTGGTTGACTTGGGAGGAATTATGAATTGATGGTGATCAGGCACCTCAGTGGAATAACTACATAAGGTCTCTCCAAAAAACCTCTGTCTTCCCCACTAAGCAAGAGGATCAAATCCTTTGGTCCCTAAATTGCAAGGGTGGTTATACCCCAAGACTTGATTATGCAACACAAGCTCTAGAAGTTAGAGAAGACATTGCCCCATGGTGGGGGGAAAACTTTTGAAGCTAAAATTCCCTCCAAAGACTAAACATTTCATGTGGCTTCTGTTGCATAATAAATCCCTCTCACAGGACAAGCTCCAAAAAATAATTTTCATGGTCATGGCAGGGGTTATCTCCATGGGCAAGATTTTAAGAATAATCACCATCTCTTTATGGATTACAAATTCACTCAAGAGGTTTAGATGGAGATTCATAACTCTATATGGTCTTCCTATAGGCGGAATGGAGGCTCCATTGAGGAAGGTGTAAAATCTTGGCTCAACAATCAACACTCTTGCGATCTTAAGGTACTTCCCCTGATAGTGGCACATGGCATTTGGATAGCTAGGAATCATGCATGTTATCGTACAAGTTGTAGGTTGGGAAAAAACCAACCCAAACCACAATATGGAGACAACTAAGAGAACACCTACCCACTGTCACCTTAGATATGTATTCCCGTCACTTTAGAGATGAAGTGGTCACCTCAAGGGGGGGATTTTGGAGACCCTAGGGGGAAATGAGATGAAAAGTGAGATGATGAGATGAATTCCCCTATAGCTCAAGTTGTTATGTGGAAGATGGCTTTGATGACATGTCTCGGAAGTGGTTTAGGGTTGCCAATTCTTTGGGTACCTACTAAAAGTGTTTGTACCTGCCCGAGACGCAAGAAAAATCCAAGTATGCACGTAATATGTTAGGTGGACGAGCAAGTTAATATTGTTGTCCCTAATTGCAGCAGTAAACAAAGATATATACCAGTAAACAAATGATTATTAGAGCTTCCAAATAAATGCCAAAAGTCAAGATAATGATGCAAGAGCTAAGCTAGATATAACTAGTACAACTCAAGATTGAAATAGAGAGACTTTGGCATAAAAGTCAGGATGTTACAAGATAGTATTGCAGAGATACTTTATCGGCCTTATGGCTGTTGAAAACAAGTTGTTACAGCAGAAAAAATCAGCCACCAAAAGTTGCAAGTAATCCACCCAAAAAGTGCGCTAGGGTTAGTAGATTGTAGGGGAAAAATATTAGCAACTTTTGACGGTTGAATTGTGAGTTATTCAAGAAAGTGTTTAGGGTTTTCTGCAGCCCTATTAGTTGTAGATTTATGGTTATAACAACAGTAAGGAGATATTAGAGAAACAAGACGCCCTGAGGGCTTTAGGAGGCCTCAAGCAACTAGAACAACTTCCAATTTAGACAATCTCAAAATACCGAGTTTTCACGTTAACCAATGCAAGATTTTATTTCTCCAATGCAATTAGATTAGTGCCTTTATCTATTGGGTTATGGAATCAAATAAAGAATTATCTAGCAATTCTATCTCCTTGGGGGTGTAATCCCTTTTACTCCCTAAGGCAAGCAAGACTAATTAAGAAGTATTAGGAGGGTGTAAACCCTTTTACTTCTCCTAGTAAAACCTTATGCAATAAATTATTCCAAGACAAAAATGATATATATGGTGGGGTTGTATGCCCTTATACTCACCAAGAAGTCTAGCAAATCACACTTGTAACCAAGCAATGAAGCAACACTAAGATAGATTCCTTACCTAGTCCAAGCAACAACAAGATAAACTTCCTTTTACCAAGATTAATCCACCACAAATGCAAGAGAATAGCTACAAGAGAGGTAGTGCACTACTTCTTTCACCAATAGCAAAGAGAAACCATAACAAGAGCACAAGAGAGAGAGATTGCCCAAAGAGAGCACAAATTTCAACTAGGAGTCTTCTCACAATGGGAGAGCTATGATGAAAAATGAAATAGAGATGATCTCTATTTATACAAATCCTCTAAACATAGTTTGTCCACAAAACTTAGGGGAAAACACAAGATAAGGGGTCAATAACCCTTACCTTTCTCCTTTAAAAAAATAATATTATTTAATTCATACTTTGCACATAACAAAAACCCTAGAAACATGACGTCACCCTTTTTTTGGGCAACGTTTGGCACTTTAGGTCAAGTTGTTGAGTTGGAGATGGGTGAGCTAGGCCTCCAGAGGCCAAGTGTCTTCGATCCAAGCCTCTCCTCCACGATCCATGGGTTTCTTCCTTCTAAAAGTACCAAGTGTCATCAATCATCACCAAACCCTGGCCCTAGGTGACGTCAAGCCCCCAAAAGGTGATGTTTTGTCCCTTTCAAGCAAGTCGTTTGGAATGTAAGGGGTGGGAAAGATCCTCCAAGGTGTCCTCTAGGCCTCCAAAGGCATGTCATCATCATCTAGAGTGTGGGCCCTTGGCATCCAACCCATGGGCTTCAAGCCCCATGGAAGCCCAAGCTAGGCTTGTCCTTCCAAAATTGTCCATCAACTAGGTCCTGTAAAGATAAATGGATACACCCTCCAAGGATCTCAAGTCAAATGCATCATGATAAGTAAATCAAATAAATAAAAGAGCCAACTAAGCACGTGCATCCAAACCACCTCATCAAAATAAATCAATGCTCAAAGACCCTATGTAATTTGTCAAGTTTAGGTATGGGAGGGTTGACAAAATGACCTATTGGGTGAATTGTCCCTTAAGTTTAGGGGTGTTTCTCGAGGGGACTTCCTTTTGAGTTGTGTGGATGAGGTGTCATGGATGGGGCGGAAATTTTTGGGCATGGAGTTCACGACATACAAGGGGTTGTAGTGTCTCATTTATGGGTGCCTTTGTATAGGGTGTGTTGCACCTTCATTTTCAATGCAACCTTTTTCCAATCCCATTTATTTCCTTTTATTCTATTAGGATGTTTCCAGGTTAAAGCCAAGGTGGAGCTTCTACCTAAGCATGAAAAATTGTGCCACCTTGACTCTACCCCGATCACACCATGCTTCCCCAAGTTGAAAGCATGTGTGGGGCTCCTACCTAAGAAATAAAAACAATGCCCACACATGCTCCACCTTGGTTGGCATTTTGTTATTAGTCATTCTTTTACGTGTCCCATTAATTTCTTATGAGAGACATTTCATTGTTCTCGGGATCCCTGGGCAAGCATCTAGAAGGTTAATGATGGCTTTTATATTTTTCCAGCTACAAGTGATCCAGGTGGATATCGGTGGCCACCCACATTTTCCGACTGGCTCAAAATAGTTTTCTGGCAATTTACTATTTTTAGCAGGTTTTAACTTCCGGGGCCATTTTGAGGGCCTAAATGAAGGTTTTTCGAGATCAAGGTTCTCTAATGATAGTTGAAGGTATAATTGAGCCCACAAAATGAATCTCCTAGATGATACCTTTCCAACGAGCTATCATACGCCTAAAACGAAGATCGTATGCAAAAGTTACGACCCCGGGAAGTTGATGTACTAACTTACCCAAACGGGGCCCACATGACTTTTGGCGCTTCATCTCCTAGGCTTAGGTTTTTGGATGTCTAGGGTTTTTGGCATTCCTGTTTATTGTAAAAAGGCCTTCAGAGCCTCATTGTAATCATCTTCTTGCAAATGCAAGTAGCCATCACATCTCTTCTCAGAGATAAGCTGCCACCATTCTAGCGAATCTTTCACTCTGTATTTTTACAGTCTCTGTACATTTATTTCATTAATAGAAATCGTGTATTATTGTATCTCTGTGTTTATGGTTGCATTTCTGATACATTTATGTTATATTATTGGATATCCGCGATATCTCTGTGAATTTCTTTATTATATTTCCGCTCTCATTTCGTGTCGAAAATCATCCGGATCAACAAGCCTCTTGGCCTTTAGCCCCTTCTTCCCATGAAATGAGGGAAAACCACTTCTTGGGTCGGTACACCTGAAAATCCCAGAAGGTGAGGAGATGAGGGGATGAAGCATGGAAAGTGACAAATATGGTCGGGAATGACACGATGAATTGTCAAGAGGACCTCCTAGTAGAAATCCTATCCCTAAGGGTGACCCACTTACTAGAGTGCAATGTCAACCACCAAAGTGAAACATGGAAAATAACATAATGTCCAAGCAAACATTACATAATCAAAAGCAACAATAGATGCAACAAACTCAAATGCCTCAAATATTGAAATGACACTCACCGTAATACTCGGCTTGTACCTCATGGAGTAAGAGACAATGTCTTCCGGAGGCCAGCTGACGTGGTGGATACCATCGTGATGAACCTGGAGTTGTGGTGGTGATGTGGGTCTCTGTCTATGCAAGTGGACACTATTGGACAACCTGTCTCTCGGTATTCCATGTATTCAACATGAGGGCCTTAAGACACCATCTCCTTAGTTATCCATGTGAGTTGTGGATAACATTTGGCTCCTACTTGGGGACAAGTACTCGTCGTAGAGTGCATGAGAACTGAAACATCTCCTAGTGGACCTATGCCTACACTGGAACATAACACTGTAAAATCTAGGGTGGTTATATCATTCTTCATCCATATATATGAAAACCAAAAATGAAAACTAATCTAGAAAAGATAATTTTAGCATTTTTTCAAAAATTTCTAAACTAAACATGAAATCAATATGCAAGTGGAGCAAAATGAGATATGAAATGCATCTAAACTAATGAGTAATCAATATGCAAATGCAAGGAAAGCAAAATGACCTACCTATTTACTTGAGGCGTGGACCCTAAAGAAGTCAAGTGATCTGAATGTAGGTTTGAAGAAGAGACCCATCCACTAGCAATGGCATTTTTCTCCCATCCAAAGCTGTCAAATAGTACTTCTCTTTCTCAGACTTCTTCTTGATGATGTAAGGTCCAAGCCATGAGTTGTCATCCTTCTTGTCATTTTTAGGCTTGCCCTTTTGTTGATTAAGGTTGGTTGTCATTGATGTCAACCCTTGAAGAAAGCCTCATAGCACAAAGGTTGGGTAATGGACCCAAGATTGTTTGATGTAAATATGACTCGTTATTGTCTTTTCATGGTTGATAATATGTGGAAATGGATGAACTCCAAAGTGGTCCCCTTATGGTGAAAACCCTCACGGGAAGATGCTTTGCGGATTGAATTATCCTAGAAGTATGGTTAGAGAACCCATGCTTATTTGTGGAATAATGAGATGAAGGTCAGTGAATTTGTCATTGAAAATATCTTATATGGATAGTGCTTGTCATGCCATTTCTARTGGTATGTGGAACGTCACATAACTCCTCACGGTTAGAGAGTTATGGCCATGAGAAGTTGGAGAACCCAGGTTTGGGTAATGGACCCAAGTTTGTTTGATGGATAATGGTATGAGTTTTGATATATTTGTAGGTAATACTATTCTATATGGATGGTACATGTCATTCGATTTCTGGTGGTATGTGGAACGTCACATAACTCCTCACGGTTTGAGAGTTATGGCCTTACGAAGTTGGAGGACCCTCGTATGTCATCTAGAAGCCCCAAAAGGTCAAAGTAGTCAAAGTGGTTTAAGAGATTTTAGAAGGTAAATAATAAAGTGAATTAATGAGTGTACTATAATTCAAAGTGAATACAAAATAAATTATTTAAATAATAAATTTAATGGAGAAATTAGAAGTGGGTTAACCATAAAATAAGGAAAGTGGGCAAAGTGACCTAGAAGATGTTTTTAAGGAAGCTACTTGGAGAGTATAAATAAGAGGCAAGGCTCTCTCATTTTAGACACACTTGACCAAATTGAATACCTATAGGTGTTTGAGGTAACCAAAGGATATCTAAGCTGAATTTTTGAGGGAAGGTGAAGAAAAGAAGGCCGAAATTCAAGGAAGGATAAATTCTTTTGATGATGCTTTCTATGGTATGTTATTTATAGGTCATCTCACCATTTTCACAATAACCTTTTTTCTAGAATGATTCAGACCGTGAAATTTCTATGCCAATGAGGAAACATATCCAAGTATATATGGTAAAAAATTCAGCTTGTGGATTGTTGTATTTTTTGAGTTACACTACGTGGAAAATAGGGTTTGTGGCTAGTCCTGAAACTAGTCAAAAACAGGTGTTTCGGGTAAAAATGTCATAACTTCTTCATAACAGATCCAAATTCAGTAAGACAAAATGTGTTGGTTAGAGTAAAGTTTTTAGTATGTTGTGTAATAGTTTCAGATCGATTCAACAAATATTCCGTGTGGGGCACACTCTACAAGGTTGCTCTCTAGAATAAGCCAGAATTCAACAAGGTATGTCATTTTTGCTATAACTACTTTTTTGAGAGGTTCCAAGTAGTGACACCTGGAGTAATTGCATAAAACACACTGGATAACATTGAGTATCATTTTCAGATCTTTATTCATTACAGGTACAAAGTTATGATTATTTCAAGTTAGGGTTGTTGACTAATCCAAAACTAGTCATGTGAGACTAAAGAAAAGTTTGATGTAAATGCTAGTCTCTTGTTCTTTAAAGTTAAGGAAGGTTTGCAGGTATGTGATCATATACACCAGGTCTATTACAGAGTTATAAATCATATTTGTATGATGAAATTGATGAGGACTTTTGGTTGAGGTACAAGTTGGGTACATGGTTGAGACAAGTAGTTGATGAGTTGGCACATACATGAGGTGTATAGTTGATGATGCTGGTACATATTGATGAGTAGTTGACACATGATTGGTACATACTTGGTACATGGTTGGTTGCACTTGTTTATGGTACATGTTGATTACAGATTGTTTGGTACAGGTTGGTGCATGGTTGATGCACTTGTTTATGGTGCATGTTGATTACAGGTTGAGGTACAGGTTGATGCATGGTTTAGGTTTATTGGTATAGATTTACAACGGTATATCTCACAGTGATAGTGTGACAGTGGTTCCATCATTCTACTTCTACTTCGAGACGGTTGGACAGGGCAATGACAGGTGGTTGTAGCCACCTTCTGGTTGTAGCCGATGAACATAGGGGGTTGTAGCCTCCTTTTGGTTGTAGCCAGAGAATTGGGGAGTTGGAGCTTCCCTCAGGTTGGAGCATGATAAACTAGGGGGTTGGAGCCTCCTTCCAGTTGCAGCTGGAAAACAAAGGAAGTTGGTGCTTCCAATGAATGTAATTCTTCAAGACATATAAGAAAAAACATTTTGTGGTTTTCTCCCGATTTGGGTTTCCACATAAAACATTGGTGTACTGTGTATGTGTGTGATTGTTCATTTCTTATTGCTCATTATTGGATAATAATTCTACATTGATATAACACTTGGATTATTTGAAGAAAAATGATTATAATTACGCTATTACTGATTCTCCNTGATGTAAGGATAGGAAGGAGGTCCTGTGTTGACGACATTTTTTATGGCTTCTTCACGTTCTTTGTCCTTATTATCTTCTTTCTTCAATATTTAGATAGACCTTGGCTCTTTCCCTTGGAACTTTGCAAGCTTTTCTTTGTATTCATTTGTCCTTGGGAGTAGCATGTCTATGTAGTCCTACTGCATGAAAGGTAAGTTCTATGGATCATACTCAATGGTGTTTGGAACCTCATCAAACTCATCCTCATTTGTATAATCAGGACTGGTTGGATCCATCACGTGTTTGTCGACTCACTCTCAATTGTATAATACCTCAAAAGTGCCACTCCCATGGGAATGTGTGCATGGGTGAGATCCACGCTAAGGAAACCTCCAAGGGCAACATACCAACTCCTTGATAAGAGCATCCCCCAAGCATCCGCGACATCAATTACTACTTTGTTCATAAGGAGGTTGATTGGTGGAAAATCAATCAAGAAGACCTCAACGTTCTCACATAGTCCATAAACCTTGACCTTATTAGAATCATTGCCACACACATTTCCTATGGTTGGGTCGTCTTCAAGCCAAGTTGTTCCATTACCTTTAATGACATGACATTTGTCGAGGCCCTCAAATCCAGCATACAGTTGTTTAGGTGAAGGCCATTCATGCCCAATGAAAGATAGAAAGGAGGGTTGTTGTCCTTTTGTCGATTGAGATACATGGTGTTCAAAATGATTGGAGGGTCCTCCTTCTCAATTGGTACTTGTAATAACTTCAAGACTTCCCTCCTCACAGAAGGGATTTTGCACATCTCTATCACATGAACCGTCGTATTTAACTTCCCAAACATGGCTGCAACGTCTATGTTCAACTAAATCTCATCTTCTGTTGGAATTGGCTTGGGAAGCAATTCATGTACTGGAGGTGGAAGTGGTGGGACCACCTTCTCTATATATTAAGGAGGTGTGGTAGGTTTTGATGGAGGAGCTGAAGCTTTATTTCTTCCACTGTATGTCAAATATTCCCTCTTCCTTAGTTCCTTCCTCTGATCGTCTGTCAACTGATTTAAAGCTTGAAGTCTCCCCTCTCTTTCTCCATGTCTTTTGGCTTCATCAATTTGTTCATGCATGGCCTCTTCCTCTTGGAAGTTACAGATCATATCCATGAAATTCATATTGTCGAGAGAATCTTCATCTCGTTGGGGACACTAATCCTCTCGGTGAGGTTCTTAGCACAGAGAACACCACAGTGTTTGTTCTATGTGAACCATTCGGCCAACTGGTTTCAAAGTATCAGGGGCCTTTGCCTCTTGTTGAGGCCTTGGTTTCAACCTGTGGCATCTCTTTGCTTCCTAGTAAACTGAGGTCTGGGGGCAGATTGATTTCTCTCCACAGTGGTTAGTCGACCCATGATTTTATTACATGCTTGGACAAACTAAGTACTCATCTAATATATCTTATGAGTTAAGAGGGAAATTGGATCAGGAACATTGATATTGGAAGCCTTAGTCTTTGCTTCTACCTTGACATGAGGATATTGGAAAGGGTCAACCTTTGAGTCAAGGAGATTTTCTTCAATCTCTGCACTATATTCTTTGGTTTTTTCCAAAGTGGTGGGCTTCTTGTCCTTAAGAACAAAGCGAAATTTCCCATCGAATGCATTCATATAGAGGAGACAAACAAATGCAACTATAGGATGCAAATCTGTCAGGATTTAACTGTATAACCTATCGAACCTGGTGTCAAATTCACTCATTGTCTCGTTCTCCTTTTTCTTTATTTGATTGAACTGAGCTGCAAGCATCCCATTATATTTCTTTGTTGTCCATCTGGTCTTGAATAATTTGGAAAAATCCTCATAAGATGCTATATGATTGTCACGTAGCCCTATGAACAATTTCTGAGAATCTTCGGTCAAAGATGAGGCTAGTAGCCTCATTGCTACATCCTCATGTTCAACTTCTACATTTTCCATGTCTCAGGCTATGGAGTAGAGGTGATTGTCCGCAACGGTGACATTATTTTGTGGAAACTTTGGCAACCATTTGTGAGACTCTTTTGGCATTGTGTTGGGGCATCCAGGGATGGTGACCATGTTTAGGGGTTTATAAAGGTCCTTTGCCCAAGGGTGAGATATTGGAGGAAGGGGAAGGGTGCCGTGGAAAAGGGTTTTGACAACAAGAGACTTGAGAGGAGGCCTTCTTTGGTAAACCTTAGAAGGTTTGAACCTCCATGGGGGAAAAGTCCTAAAGTAAGAAGGGTTATGGGAAGGTGGAGTCGCCATATGAGCTCATCAAAGGTGGAAGGGGAATGACCTTCGGGAGGAGTCGTCAGGCAAGCTAGGGAAAGTATTTGGGATAGCTTGCGAAAGTGTCGTTAGGGTTTGGAAGAGGATTCAAAATCCTCCCCGACAACGAAGCCAAAATGTTATCGCACAAGCTGTAGGTTGGGCAAAGCCCGACCCAAACCACAATATGGCGACAACTAAGAAAACTTTTACCCATTTTCACCTTAGATAGGTATTCCTATCACTTTAGAGATGAAGTGATCACCTCAAGGTGGGAATCCCAGTGACCCTAGGGGGAAATGAGATGAAAAGTGAGATGATGATATGAATGCCCTATAGGTTAAGCTTCTATGTGGAAGATGGATTTGATAGCACATATCATAAGTGGTTTAGGGTTGCCAAGTCTTTGGGTACTTGCGAAAATTGTTTGTACCTGCCCAAGACATAAGAAAAAGCCAAGTATGCACATAATATGTTAGGTGGACAAGAAAGTTAAGCTTGTTGTCCCTAATTGCAGTAGTAAACAAATATATATATCAACAAACAAATGATTATTAGAGCTTCCAAATAAATGCCAAAAGTCAAGATAATGATGCAAGAGCTAAGCTAGATATAACTAGTACAACTCAAGATTGAAATATAGAGACTTTGGCATAAAAGTAAGGCTGTTACAAGATAGTATTGCAAAGATACTTTATCAGCCTTATGGATGTAGCAAACAAGTTGTTACAGTAGAAAAATCAGCCACCAAAATTTGCAAGTAATCCACCCAAAAAGTGCGTCAGGGTTAGTAGATTGTAGGGGCAAAATATTAGCAACATATGATGGTTGAATTTTGAGTTATTCAAGAAATTATTTAGGGTTTGTTGCAGCCCTATTGGCTGTAGATTTATGGTTATAGAAGCAGCAAGAAGATTTTATAGAAACAAAACTCCTTGAGGGCTTTAGGAGGCCTCAAGTAGCTAGAACAACTTCCAATTTAGAAAATCTCAAAATCTTGAGTTTTCACGTTAACCGATACAATATTTTATTTCTCCAATGCAATTAGATTAGTGCCTCTAGCTATTGGGTTATGGAGTGAAATAAATAATGAGCTAGCAATGCTATCTCCTCGGGGGTGTAAGCCCTTTTACTCCCCAAGGCAAGCAAAGCTAACTAAGAAGTACGGAGGGTGTAAACCCTTTCACTTCTTCTAGTAAAACCTTATGCAACAAATTATTCAAAGATAAAAATGATAGATATGGTGGGGTTGTATTCCCTTATACTCTCCAAGAAGTCTATCAAATCACACTTGTAACAAAGCAATGATGCAACGATAAGATAGATTCCTTACCTAGTCCAAGCAACATCAAGATAAACTTCCTTTTACCAAGATTAATCCACCACAAATGCAAGAGAATAGCTCCAAGAGAGGTAGAGCACTACTTCTTCCACCAATAGCAAAGAGAAACCATAACAAGAGCACAAGAGAGAGAGAGAGAGATTGCCCAAAGAGGGTGCAAATTTCAGCTAGGAGTCTTCTTACAATGGGAGAGCTATGATGAAAAATGAAATAGAGATGATCTCTATTTATACAAATCCTCTAAACATGGTTTGTCCACAAAACTTAGGGTAAAACACAATATAAGGGGTCAACAACCCTTATCTTGCCCCTTTACAAAAATAATATTATTTAATTCATACTTTGCACATACAATAAACCCTAGAAACATGACATCACCCTCTTTTTGGGCAACGTTTGGCACTTTAGGTTAAGTCGTTGAGTTGGAGATGGGTGAGCTAGGCCTCCAAAGGCCAAATGTCTTCGATCCAAACCTCTCCTCCACAATCCATGGGTTCCTTCCTTCTAAAAGTGCCAAGTGTCATCAATCATCACCAAACCCTAGCCTTAGGTGACAATAAGCCCCCAAAAGGTGACGTTTTGTCCCTTTCAAGCAAGTTGTTTGGAATGTAGTGGGTGGGCAAGATCCTCCAAGGTGTCCTCTAGTCCTCCAAAGGCATGTCATCGTCATCCAAAGTGTGGGCCCTTGGCATCCAACCTATGGGCTTCAAGCCCCATGGAAGCCCAAGCTAGGCTTGTCCTTCCAAAACTATCCATCAGCTAGGTCCTACAAAGATAAATGAATACACCCTCCAAGGATCTCAAGTCAAATGCATCACGATAAATAAATCAAATCAATAAAATATCTATATAAGTACGTACATCCAAACCACCTCATCAAAATAAACCAATGCTCAAAGACCCTATGTAATTTTCCAAGTTTAGGTATGGGAGGGTTGACAAAACGACCTATTGGGTGTTTCCTCAAGTTTAGGGGTGTTTCCCAAGGGGACTTCCTTATGAGTCATGTGGGTGAGGTGTCATGGATGGGGGGGGGACTTTTGGGCATGGGGTTCATGACATACAAGGGGTTGTAGTGTCTCATTTATGGGTGCCTTTGTAGAGGGTGTGCTACACTTTCGTTTTCAATGCAACATTTTTCCAAGCCCATTTATTGCCTTTTATTCTTTTATGATGTTTCCAGGTTGAAGCCAAGGTGGGGCTTCTACCTAAGCATGAAAAATTGTGCCCACCTTGACTCTACCCTGGTCACACCATGCTTCCCCAAGTTGAAATCATGTGTGGGGCTTCTACCTAAGCAATAAAAACAGTGCCCACACATGCTTGACCTTGGTTGGCAATTTGTTACTAGTCATTCTTTTACGGGTCCCATCAATGTCTTATGAGAGACATTTCATTATCTTCAATATCCCTGGGTGAGTGTCTAGAAGGTTAATGATGGATTTTATCTTTTGCCAGCTACAAGCCTTTGGGCCTTCATCCCCTTCTTCCCATGAAATGAGGGACAACCCCTTCTTAGGTCAGTACACCCAAAAATCCCAGAAGGTGAGGAGATGAAGGGATGAAGCATGGAAAGTGACAAATATGGTTGGGAATGGCACAATGAATCGTTAAGAGGGCCTCCCAGTAGCAATCTTATCCCTAAGGGTGACCCACTTACTAGGGTGCAATGTCAACCACCAAAGCGAAACATGACAAAGAGCATAATGTCCAAGCAAACATTACATAATCAAAAGTAGTAATAAATGCAACAAACTCAAATGCCTCGAATATTGAAATGACACTCACCATAATACCTGGCTTGTACCTCATAGATCAAGACCCAATGTCTTCGAGAGGCTAGCTGATGAGGTGGATACCGTCATGATGAACCTAGAGCTGTGGTGGTCATGTGGGTTCTTGTTTGTGCAAGTGGACACTGCTGGTCAACTTGTCTCTCGGTACTCCACGTCTGCAACCCAGGGGCCTCGAGACATCATCTACTTAGTTATCCATAGGAGATGGGGATAACAATGCCCTCTTTGATGATAAAATACCTTCAACTCAACTTTGTACTACTCAAATATTATCTATTCTCCCAACTTTTCCTCATGGCACCAAGACCAATCAAACCATAACTCAACATGAACCTCAAATTCAGACAGATAATCCTTAGGATTTTTTCGATGGAGTGGCCCATGGGGACCCCTCCATGGGTGGGGTGGGTGGTATCGTGCACATCTCACACACTCGTTCCATTTATTTTTTTGCTATGCTTGGGCTAGCCACACACAACTTGAATTAACTAATGGCTTTGAAACCCATCCTTCAACTAGCCTAGGAAAAATAAATCTCATTGCTTCACATATACGAGGATTTTCAGCTGGTCATAAATTGGATGAAAGGGGATTTATCGTTGCAGAATTACACACTTTTGTCATTATTCCAGACTATCAAAAGCAACATCCAAGACTTCTCTCATCTCAATTTTGATCATGTTTACAAGGAATGGAACTAGGAAGTAGGCCGCCTCTAAAAAATTGGACTGGAATTGGACCGAGGCTCGTGGAAGATATTTGAAAATAACCCTAATGATTCCAAGGAATATCTTCATGACTCATGGCTCCACTTAGCATAAACTCTTATGATTTTTTGATAGGCTCACTTAATCTGATATATTCACAGGACATGTTAGATGATGCTTCATAACACTCTTATTCATAACTTTTTTGGATACTTTGGTACTTTATAGAACTTCATACAATTAGGTTTTTGTCTAGATGGTTGGGCAACAACCCACTTGATCATAATGTTTGTATAAAGATAAGATGACACTATTTTTTTTTCTAGGTCTTTTAGACAATAGTTTTGGGCTCTTAGCCAGAGGAATGCTCGGGGCATCTACATTTGTAATCTTGTTCTACCTCATAAACAAAATTATTAGATTTTTTTCTTGGGAAAGAAAAACTTTACCTTAGCTAGGAAGCAACAACCTTGTCAAGTGTATTCCATTCGCATGAAAAAACAACCATGTCAAGTGTGTTCCATTCGCATGAAAAAACAACCATGTCAAGTGTGTTCCATTCGCATGAAAAAACAACCATGTTGCGAGGTGCAAAATTGAGACATTACTTTATATTGGGTTTAAACACGATTTTGGATAACCTTTGTCATATCCATCATTGTTCCATTGATGGAAATATATAAGTTGAAACTAGGAGACATGCATAGAGAAATTGTGAAAATTGACAATATTGTGATGTAGAAGTTTTGCAAAGCATTTAAATAACTTGCCATATTCCATGCAAAAGACAAGTTATTGCAAAGGAATAAGATCAATGCACAAGGTTGAAGCAAACACTCATGAGTTTGAATATCATAAGGCCAATTTAAGTTCAAGTATGTGACACTACCCAAAGGACATGTTCCTCCTTTAAGACCTTGTCCTTGCCATAAATTAAGATGTTGTAAAAGAGGTCATTAACCGAAATATAAAAGATCAAAAGTATCTCTTTATTATAACTAGCACAAAGAAGAAAATCAAAATGAACTCTCGTGATTCGAAAAACACTTTATCTAAGAAAATCATGCTTACTACCACATTAAATCTCAATTTAAAAATATTTGTAACAATATTGATATTCCTTGGGATGGCAACTGCGAGGGTGGGGGGGGGGTAATTTTAAACTCTGTTAGAACATTGGTATCTTCATACTCATGGAGTCTAGGCACTCATTCCAATAATCTAGCATAAGCTTCTTCAAGGACCAAAGATTGCCAAATTGCTCAACATTCACAACTTGGTTGTGATTGGAGACTCTATGCTCATCATCATATATATGCAACAAGGATCACCCTCATCTGATGTGAGGCTTGTTTCTATGCTAAGAAGGATAAAAAATCTCAATTCTTCATTTCCCACCCTTAGGTTTTATCATGTCCTAAGAGACAATAATTATGAAGTAGATAGGTATGCATCTTTGGTCACTAGGTAAAAGGAAAGGACTTTAATTATCAACAATGAGGTTACTAATGAACCTACCCCTTAATCAACTTGTTATGACATTTGACACTCCATTTACTTGGCATGAGGGTAGCGTCATGACTGTGGGCTCATTCAAAGTCGTGGGGGGTGCGATAAGACATCTCGTTTACTCTCACACACACTCTTGCCCCAAACAACACTCCTTTGAAACATTGTAGAGGGTAATGGTAGATCTATGTGGGATTATTTTGGTTTCCCCCATGCATTTTGTAGGCTGTGGGCAAGGAGGATTTAGGCTTGGTTCGATGTTGTCTTTGCTTGAATTTTCCTAGATTCTCTTGGTCTATTATTCCATCTCGCGGACTTTGGAGTAAGGCTTGTGGATGTTTGGGTGGTCTATGCTAAGCTTCAATTACTCTTTGGAAGGTCCGCTCTTAGTCGATGGCTCCTTCGTCTCTTCTTTCAATCCTTTCTCCTTGGTATTAGGTTCGGCTCTTGGCTTTTCTTTCCTGGTTCTGGTTCTGTATATTCGTTGGAGGTCTTGGTTTGGTTATTATTTGGTCTGTGTAGTTTTTATGACCTTTGGTTGGGGGGGGGGTGGGTCTATCCTTCTTAAGGGCCTATCGACCTCACTCCACTTCCCCAACTCCCATAATTCATCTATTGTGCCCCCTATTCCCTGTTATTGGCTTTGTCTTCCAAGGGTTATGGATTTCATAGAGCTCATAAACTAGAAAGGCTCTTAAGCAACATGTTCAGTATATTGAGAGACATGATCATTTAATTAAAGCTATACAAGGCAAATTGTGGGAACAAAGATCGATTCAAATCCTTTGGTGGAGGTTTTAATTAGGATTCTATTGACCCAAAAAAAGAGTATATTGGCCCTTGAAGTCTAGCTGGCCAAGCTACAACAATTAGTGGTTTATCTTGTCAGTCAACAAAAGACAGGAAATGTTACTCTTGCCTCTTCCTCAGCCATAGAGGGAAAGTTTTAGTCCAACAAACCAACATGGATGCAACGCCAAGAAAATAATGCAGTACCATGGGATGTAATTTTTTGTAATTTTTATCTTAATTTTTGTTAATTGTACTATTTAAAGTTGTTAAATTATTAAGTATATTATGTACACTATACACTTATCATCAGACTAAAGACTCAATTTGTATTTTAAGAAACTTCAAGCTTATATGCCTTACTAAATAACCTCTCTTTTTAGATTGTATTTAAAAAGTCTGTTTTTTTGGGATTATACATCTTACTCAAGCTTGACTACAATTTTTTTTAATAATATAAGTCTATCGATTAAAATTAAAAACACAATATCGATATTCCTCACATTTTAGTTCGTCAAAACTATAAAAAATTTAAAAAGCTTCTCTCAAGTTTTTTCAAACTTGGAAATAAAATTTTAAAATAATAGAAATATTTTTTTAACATTTTTTCTTATAATCTATTAAGTCAAAGCTGATTCCCTTCCTTATTTAACCTTCAAACATAAAATTAAAATTTTGAAATAATCCAAATAATTTTTGACATAGCTGATTCCCTTCCGTATTTTCGAATTGTGAAGTTATCCCTTTTAGTTTTCGGGTTTTATCGAATTGTGAAGTTATTGCTTTTTTTTTAGTTCTAGGGTTTTATAAGGGTTTATGAATGAGCGGCGCCGGCGGATTCGGAAGCGAAGCAGTGGCCGAATAAACTCCAGTCACGATAACTGAAAGTATGTTTGGGCGCGTTTATTTTATCTGATCATAGAAAAATAAAAATGGGGAGCGATGTAGAGATGGAGGAGAAGGCGTCGAAGGAGAAGCGTAAGATGCTGATGTTATCGCCCATCGCTCGCCCGCTCGCAGGGAAGAAGCTCTGCAAGAGAACCCTCAAGCTCGTTCGACGAGGTTAAATGCCTTGCTATCTATCATTTCGTTTTGCTTCATTTTACACACATTCCATTTGTATTTATGTTCACGGGGTTCACTGTTTTCAGCTTCCGAGGCTAAGTGTTTGAAGCGCGGAGTCAAAGAAGTGGTGAAGTCCATCAGGCGGGAAAAGAAAGGGTATTCTTTTTCTACACTCTCTTTCTAGTCTACCCCTGCTTCGGAACTGATATTTCTTTTATTGGGTCATTTTCCATATCTTTCTAGCCTACCCCTGCTTCAGATCCAATATTTCTTTTATTGGGTCGTTTTTTTAAAACACGGCTACGCCGAAGCTAGCAGCGATTACATTCTACAGAGTACTTAGAACTTCCACAAGACCAGACACATTTCTAGAGTAATAGCTATAGACAGAAAACCTCCTCCAAACAAGAATTCCAAGTATTTATACTCTGACATATTGAGTAGAAATACAGATTACTTGAAAAACATTCAAACTAAGTCAGAGATGGAGTCTGCCTTGTTCTTCTTGCCGCTTGCCAGAATGAGGGGATCTTGGACCTTTTCTGTAGGATCTCGAATCTGACAGATAGTTTCATCTTCCAATATCCCTGCTTGAAGCAAGTTCTCGGTGCCATGATTGTTCTCGGTGAAGGAAAGATATTCCATACTCTGAGAGAGAACCAGGGAGTGAAGTCTTTTGCATTCTGTCTCTAGTGAATCAATTCGTTGTTTCTGAAGTAGAAGAAGGCTCATAATATTAACATTATGTGTGGCACTGGCTTGTTCAGACTCAATGATTTTGGAGGACATTATCATTAGTGTACTGCTGTTGGGCTAGTTGATGTCTTCATGCCTGCGAAGAACCTGCCTAACCTCCTTTACATCATCAGTATCCATGGCTGGCCTGACCACACCTTCCATACATACATAGTAAAAAAATGAACTACATGGGCATAAAAAGGCAACTGGCCAAGAAATTAGGGTAGTAGTTCCCAAACTGAAATGCTAATTTTCAAGCAACGAAAACAAATGAAACTCCAAGATTTACCCATTCTTGCTGCTCTAGAATGCAATTTCATAAGCACCACTTACAAAGAAACCCAAAGAGAAAATCCGAGGGACCAGGGCTTGCTTGGCCAGAGGAGGAAGTTACCAACATTGGAATCTAAGCTTGACCAAGAACCACATTCCTCGGACAACTTCGAACTGAATTCTGCCCACCAAAAGACTCCCCACATCCACTCCAGAAATCACAAAGCCCTTTCACCAGAACAATGAAATCACCACCAGGTCCTAGACCCAGCAAAACCCAAGTTGGATTGCCAAAGATACGCCCCAAGGTGAAGCACAAAATCAACATTGTCCCATATTATTCATCTTTACGTGCTGAATTACCACGAATGAGGCCTGCCAAGCCATATGGGAATGAGGAGCTAGCCACCTCGCGTCGTCCTTCCTCGATCGTGTCTAGTCGTTGATCAATGATGCTTGCATGTTGGTTGTATTGCCAATTAATGTCCACTAACAGTTAGATCTATGGGATTAAACACTAGCTTAAATCCCCATTTTTATTTATAACTCTTGGGCTTAAGGAAGAGGCAATCTTTGCCTAATGATCCACCTCCCCATTCAATTCCCTCTAGATTTGATAAAATGAGCCTGGTCGAATTGAGATAGGACTTGATTGATTTGAGAGACAATAGATTTTAATTTCCCCCCCTCTGGACTGGCTAGAGCAATCATTGCTTTGATAATCAACATTGAGTCCCCAAAAACTAACAAAGACCTGAAGCCTTCATCCTTGGCGATGGAGAAACCACACCAAAGTGAATCTCAGCTAAGTTATTCAAGACATTCCTAAGTCCCCATGTGTAATAAACAAGCTTGTTTCCGTCGGGATTGTGAAGACTCCCCCCCACACCTATTTCCCCTGCATAGTATGTGTCTAAATCTTTGCCCCATAGCTGATTTTGTTCTTCAACCAGGCAACCATAGAGGTATTTAAATTACAGAGGCAAAAGTCAATAGCATTCTCAAGATTAGAAAGTGTTCTAGGGATTTTGATTATGGGGATCAATCTTGACTCTCATATGTTAGCTACTCTCAACTGTACATGATGTATTTTTCTTAGAAGTTGCCTCAAGGAACATGCCTCAAGGTAGTTGGGTTGGGACCACACGATATAATACAGTTGTCCTTAGGTGCCAAGTCTGACTGGTAGTCGGGGTTGCACGACATAATATTGCTGTTCTTAAGCTAGTGTGCGAGGTCTGAGGGGTATCTATTATTCCAAAGTCATTGGAGACTTGCACCCAGACTCATCTTTTTTTGACATGCCATTTGGCTGGGGCAGACCATGGTGAAAATGGAACCATGGTGGATGGCTTAGTAATCTCTAGAGCTCACTAGTGAATCAAACCTTTGTTGGCATTCATTTTTACACTATGGGTAATACAAGATTGGTTTTTTGTATCTATCTATCTATGTGCCTATCTTGTGTGTTAAATTTATAAGCAGCTGCAAGAGCTATTCTCCTGAGGATGGCTAAGACCCTAGACGAGATCTAGGGCCCCCAGTGCACTCCTGGGGTACTTGGTCTGGGACCAAACAGTCAGTGCCATGGCATAAGACCCTTGTGAGGGCCCCCAGTATACGACTGGGATTCTTGGTGAAGAACCAAGCAGTAAAGACCCCTGAGAGGGCCCCCAGTATACGACTGGGGTTCTTGGTCTAGGACCAAGCAGTTAAAGCCCCTAGATAAGCCTAGGGCCCCTGGAAATGTCCAGGGTACCCATGCATACGGCATGGGTTGATCCTTGGTCTCTGACCTTGGTGGATAAGACCCCAGAAAAAGTTTCGGGGCTACTTGATCCTCTATCAAGTATTTTGATGGTACATGACCTTCCTTGTAGAAGGACATAACCACATGAGGGATAAGTCCCATATGCAGTGATGATAAAGTAATAGGTTCACCATGTTGAATGAAGGAATGAGTATTGCCACCTAGCTAACCCTCTCTTACCCTTGCATGTGTTGGTTTGGGGTTTTGTTGTTTTTGTTCAAGGATTAAAAGTAAAGTTAAATTTAAAATGTTAATTATAACATGTTTAAATTTAATTTAAACATGTTATTTTTAATTTAATTTCTTTTAATTTAACTTTTCCTTTAATCCCTTGCCCTAGCCTAAAACTATAAAAGAAACCCCTACCCCTCTCATTCATATACTAGATCTCATTTGTCTTTGATGTGAGCGGCCTCTCCTCTTCTAGCTGCGGCCTCTTCTTCTGTTGATGATCTTGGTGCGGCCTCCTTTAAGTTTGTTGCAGGGTTTGTAAAGCTGCGGCCTCCTTTGTTGGTGAAGTTCCTTGTAGCAGCGGTCTGTCCTTTCTTTGTTGCAGGGCTAGTTTAGTGTGTGGAGGGTGCGGCCTCTTCTCCCCTTTCTGCTGCTTGGTGTGGCTGTGAGGTGCGGCCCCTTATCTACTGTTGCAGTGTGGCTGAGTTTTTAAGGGTGCGGCCCCTTCTTCTGCTCTTTTGTGTGAGGTCTCTTGGGTGCGGCCCCCTCTTCTGCTCTTTTGTGTGAGGTCTCTTGGGTGCGGCCCTTCTTGTTGTGATGTATGCATAGGGTGCTACCCTTTACACTGCTGAGTGAGGTACCTTCTAGCTGCGGCCTTCCTCCTTTCTGCTGTCTGGAGTGTCTAGGGGTGCAACCATCCTTTGTTTGCTATCTGGAGTGGCAAAACAGCAGCCTACTATTCCTGCTGTGTGATGATTGCAGTCAACCTCTTTGCTGTGTTAAAACCCTAGGGTACGGCCTTCTATCTCCTGCTGAAATCAAGTCTATACACAGTCTTCTTGTGTAAGGTTTTATACCTTCTATTGGTTGAGGGTTTGTCCCTGTGAGGGTTTCTAGTTCTATCCTGTTGTGGCAAGAAAATTCCTTCATCTATTGGCAAAGAGATCCAACCTATAAGGTGGATCTATGAACTGAACCTTTGTCTGAGCATACTAAAAGGTTCTTTATCTCCTATGGTTATTGTTCTCTCTTCAGAGGTAAGGCCGCTGTACCAGGTAAGCTGCCTACTCATCTCTTTCAGATCTGGACTTGATTTTTACTTCAGTACTGTTTTGATCTAGTTAGCATTGAGTATTAACTATTTAGATCTGAAGCTATACTTTGAATTTACAATTGCCTTTATAGCTGTTTTATTATTTAATGATCAGACTAGTTGTTAGATCTACAGATCTGTGTATCATCTTGAGTTTAACTTTATAGATCTACTTTACAGTTTGGTCTTATTCTGATCTGTTCACTGTCAAATCAGCAGAGTGCTTGCTTATTAGATCTGAGTTTTTATATCTGATCTGCAGATCTAATCTTACTAAGTTTATTGCTGTCTCTCTTAGATCTAAATACTAAGTGTCTAAGTCTGTTGATCTATAGATCTAGCTGTTTTGTTCACTGAAATTAAAAAGATACTATTGTTCTGCATCTTTACCCTAATTCTAACATTGTGGCATTACCCTTTACATTATCCAGTAATATAATAACTACCTTACTGCATAGTATCAGGTCACTTTAGCTATTGCAGTATCATGTCCAATCTCACATGAATATTGGCTCAAGTGGCTGCTTGCATGTATATATCCATCATCCTCTAGGAATTCAAGCATCATTGGGGAATGCAATCTGCAGAGAAGACAAGTTGTTGCAACATGTAAGGCTATACACACAGGGTAGCAAACTTACAGTGGTATTTCTGCCCAATTCCCTATAGTGGAAGTTAGCATGGATTAGTATGCTACATGCCAGTATATAATACGTTATTGTTGTGCATGATGACCTGTACAAGGTTAGCTGAGGCCTTTGATACAAACTTATCAATGAGAATGGTAACATTAACTTGGACATCTTTCTCTTCTTTACACTTATAGTCATTGCGTGATATGCCAGAAACCTGAACAATAACCATGTTCTGTGGGGATGTAAGGCAGCCCATTGATTATGGGAATCGGTTGAATATTATTTGAGGCTCCTCTTTCTTGCGAGAGGATTAGTAGACAAGTAGGAAGAGCATTTGAGACAATATACACCTAACATGCATTTCCATCTTGTGAAAAAGGTGATGTTGAACAATCTATAATGGAGAAGCTACCATGTTACACTTGGGTGAAATGCAGGTTTGTAGATCAGATTTAGCCATTTATTGTTATTCTAAGTTATCGGAATTGAGATTTGGATATGCATATAGATTTGCCAATTTTTTGAAAAACCAGGATTCAAATACGACGTGGAAATGGCAAGTACAAACAATATAAATATATTCTTATAATTTAAATATTGTTTATATAAAAATAAAATATATATAACTTATAGATATTTTTAATATGTAATATTTATATAAAGTAAATAATATATTAGATATGAATTATTGTATATAATTACCATCTAATATATTTAATATATTAATGATTTGAAATGGATCCAAACTCTCAAATGGTTGTAAGACTAACCTGCAAGCCAATTTGACAATTTATGAAAGTTAGACAAACCATGGAAAACAATGCAAGTGTAAAAAGGGAATAAGACAAAAAGAGAAAAATACAGAATTAAATGAAAAGAAAAAAATAAAATAAGAGAGAATAGGCTGAGGAATGGGAAACGAAAGGTTAGCCTATTGGCCTTCCCATTACTCTAGGTCTCCCTATTTCCTCTTGTAGTTTCATTCTCAAAGGGGCATTTGGCCAAGGAGATGAGGAGGATAGAGAGCCATGAAAGCTTTGTAACTAGAGATTGGCAAAATACACTGAGCATCCATTCGAAGCTAGTTTTCCTTTTTGGGTTTCTAGGGTAAATATGTGGTCCACTGTGTCTTGGATTGCTCTAAGTTTTCTATGTGATTGTGCTCTGTGCATCTATGTTTTAGTTCTGATTTTAGTGGCTGCCAATTAATCGTGGTATTGTAAATGAGAGGGATACACAATCAAACTTGTGGGTGTACTGCATTGTTGGTTTTCCTTGTTTAATAGTGAGTATAACAACTCTATTACTACCACTGTAGGATGCATTTCTAGGTCCAAAGATCGATGGCTGTTTGCTTAGAGTTGTTGCACTTCTATAGGAGTTTCTAATTTGGTTTAGTTTTGGCTATTGGATGAATTTCTCTCCCCTCCAGGGTGCAATTCTTCTCTTTGAGTCGATTCCTCACTCACCTGGTTATTTTCACTTTTATATTGTCGACTTAATACTTACTTGGTTGATTTAATTCGTGCTAGTTGACTCAATTCTTGCATGTGTCAACTTCACCTTGGCCTTGTCGATTCAACTCTTCTTTGGTTGACTTAATACTTACATGGTTGATTTAATTCGTGCCTGGGTCGACTTCATATTGGTGTGGTCAATTTGACTCCTCATCGGGTTGATCTCTTACCTCCTTGGGTGTGTATTGTTACTCACAAGCCAAGTTGTCATCTAATTGCAGAGTAGGCATACATACACAGACGATGGAGGTCGTTTGATTGCTGTGCATTCAAGACTTTGGGATATTTCTTCAAATCTTTGCTCAACAAACCATGAATTCTTAATAACTGTGACTTCCCTCTCTTCCTTTGTATGTTGGGTAGTAATTATATAACTCAATCTTCATTCAATTGGAGAATCAACTTCCCAACTTCTCATTTGATAGATTTGCTGCAGTAAATCATTTTGAGAGTAGGTTGTAGTAGTTGGAGTGTTGCATTGTCTCCCTTAGAACTTCCTCTGGTGGAATAAGCCTTCAATCATCACCAATTCTTGCAGCTGCACATGGGGATTAGAACATGCTTGTATATTGGTGATCTTTCTGGATAACGTTGCCAAAGAAGGAAGCGTTCCTGTGCTGTATTATTGTTGGGCGATATGTATGTATATTCCATTGGTTGTTGGAGTTTTGTGATTGAGAAGCATTGAAGGTTTTGTTGGATGTTGGGAATCATTCTATGTTGATTCATATAACATTGTTGGGTGATAGAGGATTGGCATTAAAGCGTCCTTCCATCCAAGATACATGTTGTGCTGTTTTGGGAGAGGCTGTATTAGACTTGTGAAATAACTGACTTTGAATATTGATGATCATTGGATGCCTCAATTTAGAGCACATGAATGTTCTCACCTTTGTGCCTTGTATCCCAACTCGAAAATTGTTTGATTTGGTGCATTGTTCCCACTAGGATTGAATACATACATGGGATCTAGTGGCATTGACCACGTTGTAGATTTGTTGCTAGTGGACATAACCTATAGAGGTTGCTTGTAGCCATTCATGTACAAATGATTGTCTTGGCATCTCAAATCCAACAAATTGAACAACTAGAAGCAAAATTGGACATGCTCGAAACCATATTGATGAGTGAACTGCTCCAATGTTGAGAATTGGTCTTGATTTTCCATAACACTTAAATCAATGAAGTCTTGTAAACCTTATGAAAATAGAGGACTCCAATAACATTGAGTTTAAGAACAATATACAATAGCTTCCTCTTGTATTAGCATTAGCTCCTGAAACAAAGCATTGCATATATGAATTAACAGAAGCCTTGAAGCCCATAACTTCAACTCAAAGCCCTGATTGACATCTGGATAGTAGGCTATATAGAGTTAGAGAACTGATTGCCATTGTGTTGCCAACTAGTTGTTGTGTACAAGTTACACTAGACAACAACGGGCCATTGGTTGGCATATTGCAAGCCTTACAACCATCAGAAGAATAGAGAGATAGAGTCTAGAAGTTAACTTTTGCATAGTAACCGTGTTGGTGAAGCGGGTGGGCTATAAGTCGTTTATGGATCAATTAATTATCATCTGTCTAATATATTAATGCACCATCATTTGTCTAGAATAGCTAGAGCTATTATAAATTTATAATTAGGGCTTATAATATACTTATAATATATTTTATGTAAAGTTTACTTTACATTAAAATTTATATTGGCCATGGACTACTCTTTCTATTCCGCACTACACAACGCTGACTAACTTTTCCCGTTTTGTGCACTACACGACGCTGACTAACTTTTCTCGTTTTGGATGTTTTGGAGTAAATGGTGCCCATGTTTCACATATGAGACTACATGACACTGTCATAGAGCAGATCTTATGCTGATCTCGACGGATCCAGATCTGAATTCGTTTTTGATCCGGGGATCCCTGTATCCAGCCCTCAAGCCATACGAATCCGGGGGTTCTTTAGAAAATAATTGTACTCTCTTGCAATCTATGCCAAAGTAATAAAGAAATTTATGATATGCACTTTGGATGGTGGTTTTTATGTACTATGGTTGCATTTTGTTGATAGTATAACTTTGTTATAGGCCTCGTTTACTGTTATAATAAGTATTGAATAGGCACTTCAATAAACAATATTTATGGAATCGAGCTTACAAAATGCAGAAAAGACTTGTCCCTGCACTGGGCATACCTTTGTGTGTGTAATGTTGATTAATTGATTTTATTTCATCATAATTATAGTTATTTGATTTTTGCAAATAAACATCTACAAATAACTCGAGGTTCTTTTTTTCTTTTTTGTTTTGCAACTTCTTTGTAATTGGGAGTCACCTCTTGAACGTAAATGCCTTCTTTGTTTGGATTTTAAGCCATTGAGCTTGTAGATGCTGCTTGCTCCTATGCGACAAAATTAATCTATCCTTCATCTCTTGTAATTATTCCCCTTATCCATAGTGATGAAAAATTAGCGTGCCACACCAGTCTCTATATATACCATTTATAGTACTTGATCTTTGTGGGGGATTTTGAGGATATGTTTGGACATAGTAGGAACAAAAATGTGGTTTGTGATTTAGAAGACAAGAAATAGAAATGTGCTTGCAGAGAAGAATCTTTAATACAAGGTTGTAACGATATGCAACTAGATGGATGGACTATTCACATCAAGAGGTAGGCAAAATAAACTTGAATGGTAATAAAGTTTTAAATTACCTCTTCATACTCGGTGACATTGGAGAGCAAACCCTGACATTGTTAGTAGAATCCCTCCTACGACTTAGAGTTTTTCCTTGGGCATAGAACCACAAGAAGGAAAAGCAAAAACATCGATCTGAAGCAAAGCAGTGGCAGGAAGAGACAAAATATAGCAACTCATCCTCTTGAGCCCAATGACAACATAACAAGCCATAACATTAGGGGTTGGGAAAGCATTGGTATGTGTTCCTATGGATCTTTTCTTGATAAACACAATTAGGGATTGGGACATTAGGGGCGGGGAAAGCATTGGTATTTGTTGTTATGGCTCTTTTCTTGATAAACAATATTAGGGATTGGGAAATGGATCATAACAACATTCCATTTATTTCTATGGCTTGATTTGTGATAAAACACAAAGTATGGTATAACCCTCCTAAAGCAATAGATATTTGGAGTAATGCGTAAACCTCATAGACTAATATAGTAGCAACCCCAATGGAGGATCGATGAAGTTTAATCGTTTGTTGGTTATGAATTTTAATTGGTGGAGCATGTTGGGACTTTTAGGAGCACATTTAGAGAGAGCAGACCTCCGAAGAAGTTTCTAGACTATATGATGTTGATGAGCAACATTTTAGATTTTGAACCTTCCAGTTTTCAAGAGGCAACAGACTAGCAGGTATGGTGGGATGCCATGGTGGAGGAGTACACCTCCATCATGAAGAATGATGTTCAGGACATAGTACCAAGATCAGAGGGGAATTCGGTGGTGATTTCCAGTTGGCTCTACAAGATCAAGCAAGTTGCAGATCGCAACATTGAGAAGTTTAAAGCTAGATTTGTGGTGAGAGGGTTTTCCCAGAGAGAGGGAGTGGAGTATGAGGATACATTTGCTCTAGTGGTCGAGCACACTTTCATTAGAGAAATTATGCCCTTGGTTTCATTTATGGGATGGAGGATACATCAGATGGATGTGAAGACAACTTTTCTTAATGGGATCATTGAGGAAGAAGTGTACATAGACAACCTCAGAGCTTTGAGGTAAGTTGGAAGGAATCCCATGTATGCAGGTTTAAGACAACCTTGGATGGACTCAAGCATGCACCAAGAGCATGGTATTCTAGGATCAATGGATACCTGCAGAGTACGGGCTTAACCAAACCCGAAGCATATTCTAACTTATATTACATATTTGTTGAGACTATTCTGCTCATTTTGTTGCTGTATGTAGATGACTTGTTTTTGATAGGTGTAGAGGGGCTCATTGCGGGGTGCAAAGGAGACATGGTAGTTGAGTTTGAGATGAAGGACATTGGCATGTTGCATTACTTCTTGGGTTTGGAGGTTTGGCAAAGACCAGGGGATATTTTCCTTGGGCAGAGTAAGTATGCAATTTAGATTCTGAAGAGGTTTTGGATGGAGGATTGCAAACCTATGGCCACACCCATGGTCACTAATCTAAAGAAGATGACAACTTTAGATTCAGAGTTGGTGGATCCCATGTTGTATAGGCAATTGATAGGTTTTTTGATGTATTTGTTCAATACCAGGCCAAATATATGTTTTGCGGTGAACACCTTGAGTTAGTTGATGGTGGAGCCAAGGCAAGATCATTGGGTAGCAACAGAACATGTGCTCAGGGATTTGAGGGGCATAGTGGAGTATGGTTCGAGATATCTTGGAGATGCTGAAGTGAAGTTGCAGGGGTATTCAAACTCAGATTGGGCAGGGAGTGCAACAAGCAGGAAGAGCACCTTAGGGTGTTGCTTTAGCTTGGGAGCAGTGATGATATCCTAGTTTAGTAGGAAGCAGACTTTCGTAGCACTTAGCTCAACAGAGGCAGAGTACATGGTAGCCAATATTCCTAGTTGTGAGGCCATTTGGCTTTGCAAATTACTTGCAGGTTTGTTTGATCAGGAGGAACTCACAATCATTTAATGTGATAATCGGAGTTGTATCAAACTTTTTGAGAATCCAGTGTTGCATGACAAGTCCAAGCATATAGAGATCAAGATATCACTTCATATGAGATAGGGTTCAAAAGGGAGCAGTGAATCTCTAGTATATTCCCACGGATCAATAGGCAGCTGATATTCTGACCAAGCCCTTGGAAAAAGGGAAGTTTGAGGTATTTAGAGACAGACTTGGGTTGGTGCAAAATTTCTTCCTTGCTAAGAGGGAGTGTTGAGAATTATAGCTTGGATAGGAACTTCCACATAGGTTCCGTGTGAATGTGTGAGAAGTAGTTTGACCAAGCCCTTGGAAAAAGGGAAGTTTGAGGTATTTAGAGACAGACTTGGGTTGGTGCAAAATTTCTTCCTTGCTAAGAGGGAGTGTTGAGAATTATAGCTCAGATAGGAACTTCCACCAAGGTTCCATGTGAATGTGCGAGAAGTAGTTTGAGATATTTTAAAAAAGTAATTCTATTTTCGAAAAATTATTATATTTTGTAATTCACTTTAGTTAAAAAGTGGAAGTCTTATATTTAACTGTTACGACTTAAAAAGTGTATCTCATATGCATGCATGACTTAGACTAGGAATTCAACAATAGATTAGGGCTTTGGTCTCAGCTAAAAGCATAAAGACAGGTCAATATAGAGAACTTCACGTGCACATGAACAGTTGAGCAGATTGAGCCATTGAGAGAGAGAGAGAGAGAGAGAGAGAGAGAGAGAGAGAGAGAGAGCATGGATTCAGGCAGAGGCGAGTCTGGACAGAGGAATCATACAGACAGTCTGTAGAGGCTGACCAACAGGTTGTACAACAGTTTTCTGCTGTTTTTTGGTTTTTCCAACAGGCTGTACCTCTCAAGCAGGTCGTCCAAGCTCAGTTCAGGGTGATTTTGGTAATCGTGCATCTGCTGTTTTTAAGCAGCTAGTGGAGTTTTCCTTGTAAGTTTTTCAAAGGAATGAAAAGTTGAGTTTGAAGGAATAATTACCTGTGTATGTGTGAAACTGATTTTACTCTTCTGGTATTTAATTTTCAGCTATTTTGTGATTGATGCTATTGTTTGAATTTAATTTCAACATTAATTAAATTCAACAATTACTTGTTTAATTGGGTTCATAAGGACTTTAGTCACCTATGCTTTTGAATTTTTACATATATAACTAACATTAGATTTCCCTCGCATTTTCTTAGAGTGATTCAAGGGTTACCATTGTTAATGTTCAAGCCATTATTATAGTTCTTTGCATTTCAATAGATAACAATAGCATAAGATATAATCACTGAGAAATACACAATCACAAGAGACACATCATTTATCCTGGGAAACCCTCATGGGGCAAAAAACCCAACAAAACTTCCTTAATATAGATAGCCAATACAATGCCAAGAGATAACTCAAATAAGTATAGAAAGTCCTCTCCCAAAGATGCGCCTCTCTCTCTCTCTCTCTCTCTCTCTCTCTCTCTCTTCTCCAACTGCAGCTCCGAAACTTGTCCCTCAATGAACAAGTGAGTGTGTGTCTAAGTGAGGTGCTAGCCTCCTTATTTATACAAGTCTGGCACATGTGGAAGTGTCTTTTCACTGGCAGGGCCGACTTCTTCTTCTGGGTGGTTATAACCACCTTTATTATATTTCGGGGCTTCTTTAATATATTCCGGGGCCGACTTCTCTTTCTGCCTATTACAATTATATTATGACCAATCCACAAAAGGGGATTTGGTCCTTTACAGTAGCCGACATGATCAATCCACAATGGGGATTGATCCAATGAATAATATATCAAATAATAATTAGAATACACTTTGCAGTTACATTATTTCAACACTCCCCCTTAACAAGAAGGGTATTCGTCAACAACATTAGATGAGAGAGAGGCCTTTATCATCAACAACATCAGGAGGACAACATCACCAATATCATCTTGGAACACTGACTGGCGTATCTATAAATCATCGGAAGTTTTCTTCATCGGCAACATCGTCATTCTCAAACGAATGCAATCATCATCTGCATCAATATGAATTAGTATAAAACTAATACATCATCATCATCACAACACGAGGTTGGCTCATCATAATACAGGATTGGCTTTACGTCACAATTGTCAAGCTGGAAGCTCAGTACTCGTCTTGCTTTACGTCACAACAATCAAGTTGGAAGCAAGATACTTGTTAAATTTACATGCAGCAGCGAGAGCCATTCTCCTGGAGGATGGCCAAGACCCTAGACAAGATCTAGGGCCCCCAGTGCACTCCTGGGGTATGTGGTCTGGAACCAATATTGATAAAGACCCTAGGTTCAGCAACTCTGGGAACCTCCCTCACTGATTCTGCAACTTTGGGGATTACGGGTTCCTCTTCATATACCTCTTCAAGCTGGCATTTTCTTGATTTCTTGAGCGCTGCATCTTCATCAAAGGTCACATCCTTGCTGATCTCAATGTGGCGGTGACCTGGTATATAGATCCTGAAGGCCTTGGAGACTTTACAATATTCCACAAATATTCCCTTCTTTCCTGAGGGTTCTAGCTTGTTTCTTTTCTCTTTCAGTATATGTATAAATACTGGGCAACCAAATATTTTGAGATCGCTTACCTCTGGCTTCTTTCCGGTGAACATCTTTTTCGGGGTTTTGAACCCAAATGCACTATGGGACAATCGATTTTGCACATATACGACTGTCATTGCTATTTCTACCCATAAGCACATAGGAAGATCTTGATCGTGGATCATGGTCTTCACGACTTCCATTATCGTTCTGTTCTTTCTTTCAGCCACACCGTTTTGTTGAGGATTATAGGGAGTAGTGAGTTTCCTCTTGATCCCAACATCTTTGCAGAAGTTCACAAACTCTTTTGAGGTGTATTCTCCTCCATTATCTAACCTGAGTATCTTGATCTTTCTTTCAGAAAGATTCTCTATCAAGGCTTTGAATTCCTTGAATTTGCTGAACACTTCATCTTTAGATTTCAAGAGATACAACTAGGTCTTACGAGAATAATCATCAATAAATGATACATAATATACATACCCACTAATGAAGGACGATGGCATTGGGCCACACACATCTGAATGAATGAGTTCTAGGACTCCTTCTGCTTTGCTGTCTCTCTTCGAAAAAGGGTTCTTGATGTTCTTCCCTTGTGCACATGCATTGCATATGCCTTCATGGCCAACCTTGAGTTTTGGTAAACCTGTGATCGCTTTGCATATGTATGGTAGCGCCTTGTAGTTAATGTGAGCTAATCTTCTATGCCAAAGTTCACATGGATTCTCAATGGCGTGGGTCATGGCAACTTCTGAGTGACCCTTTAGCTTATACAAGCCACCTTCTTCTTTTCCAATGATGATGCTTCTTTTAAGGTTCCTCCTTTAGCCCACATAAGAACTTCTCCATCTATAAAGGCAACTCCGAAGCCTTTCTTCTCTAAAGCTGATATGGAGAGTAGGTTCTTTGTCAAACCTGGTACATATAGTACGTCCTTCATCTTCATTGCATTTTTTGAATTAAGCTTGTAGTTTGATTCTCCCACTCCCTTGATGGGATATTGATAATCATCTCCAAGTGTCACTTTCTGAGAAAACTTCTTTTCTGAAATGTAAGAGAGAATATCTCTGTCCTGTCATGTGCTTGGAGGCACCACTATCAATGAGCCAAGTGTCCTCTCCAGGTGTTATCGATCCTGAGAGGGTCGAGATTAAGACATGTTCTTTAATTTGTTCTCTTAACATCTTTGCGGGTGGCTCTTCATCTTCAACTGCATGGGCATGGTGCCTCTTTTGTTTCCTCTTGTATACTTCTCGTCTAGCTGGACAAAATTTCGCAATGTGTCCCATCTTGTCACAATGGTAGCATTGTACAGATGTGTAATCTCTTTCCTTTCGTTGTCTTTTCTTCTGGAATCTCCTTGGATGAGATTCTTTATGACTAAATTTGTTTTGGGGTTGAGACTCTTTGTAAGTCTCTTTCTAGAAGTAAGACTTCTTTCTTCCTCCTTTAGTGTGAGTAGCTAGGGCTTGATCTTCATCTCTTGCTAGTAAAGCCTCTCGGTTAGCTACTCTTGTTTCTTCTTGGATGCATTCTTCCCATAGACTGTCAAACTTCAGTTTCTCTATTCTTGCACAAATCGTTTGGATGAATGCATCCCAACGTCTTGTGAGACCATTTAGGGCTGTCATTATAAGTTCGTCTTCGTCTATAGTATCTCCAATTGCTTCTAGTTGTTCTTTGAATTGGGATATTTTGGAGAAGTATTCTTGGATTGATTCTCCTTTCTGCATTCTTGTATTCTTGAGCTGAGTTCTAAGATTCATCTTCTGGTTTATGTTCTTTTCTTCATATAGTCTGTTTAGGGCATCAAACATTTCTTTCAGAGTCTTCTTTGATGACACATAGGGAATCAGGTGGTCTTTGATTGAATCTGCAATGATTCTTTTAGCCCTGATTGTGTCCTTTTGGTGCTTTGCTTTTTTTGCAGCATCGACGGGCTCCGACACTTCTTCTTTGACGAATCTTGCTAGGTCATTCTCTTCAAGAATGAGACCAATCCTATACTTCCAGGCACAAAAGTTTTCCACACCTTCTAGCTTGTCAACAAGCTTAACGCTTGCAGACATCTTTTACTTG
>ML793128.1:136609-206717 GCA_009831015.1 Picea engelmannii
CTTCTGGGTGGTTATAACCACCTTTATTATATTTCGGGGCTTCTTTAATATATTCTGGGGCTGACTTCTCTTTCTGCCTATTACAATTACATTATGACCAATCCACAAAAGGGGATTTGGTCCTTTACAGTAGCCGACATGATTGATCCAATGAATATAATATCAAATAATAATTAGAATACACTTTGCAGTTACATTATTTCAACAACCATATGGTCAATGATTGAGTGCTTAGGCTGAAAACCTACTGGAGGAGACCTGGCCTTGTTTTCTTCTGCTCACTCATCTTTCTCTCTAGAATGGTGCTGAATAGCTTGGCAAAGAGGCCACTCACCATGGAGGTTCTATAATTTATCAGTGTATATATCGCTCCCTTTGTGAATATGTATGATCTTGCTAACCTCCCATTCCAGAGGGAACCTGTGTCGTATTGCTTGATTGAATAATTCCATGAGAAGCTCATACAAAGGTGTGCCTGGCCATTTGACTGTTTCAGCTATCGATCAATGAGGATTGTGTGCCTTTCTATTGGTAAGATGCTTTTTACCTACCTTTACACCATTTTTTGAAATAGATTTTATTCCTTTTACAGAAAATGTCCCGTTGGATTCTTTTTCAGCAGTTTCTTTCTTGTAGAGTTTATGTGCAAATGCTGTCATTTCTTAGAGTTTGGCTTTGTATATATTAGAGACCGAAGAGGGGCGAAGTAGAGAGCAACTATGCAAATTTTGTCTTAACCTTTATTCACTTCAAGACATAAAATTTGTCTATTGACATCAATACAATAAGAAAATATTAAAAATAATTTAACACAATCTATGATATTTATAAAATTTGTGTATTGACATCAATACAATAAGAAAGATCTAAAAATACTACAACACAGTTAAGATGGGGCATATGAGGGGATTCTGGAAGCTTCATTCCAATCTTGAAGCCCTTCATCTGATAAATTGTTCTCTCTTGTGCTAATAAACAATCCATTATGCAGGCCTGTTTAATTTTGCAAGTGCATCTTCTTGTTTCAATAAAATTTGATGTAACATTGCAAATCAAAAGATCAAAGCAGATGCCAATGATAGTAAATGCTTACCCATCACTATGATGCCTCCTATATTAGCTGAATCCCTAGATCAACTCCTCTATCTTACCTTTGCTTGTAATCCACCTGTCCTAGCTTTAATATCCAACCAATATTCCTCTTGTTCGTAAAAATTCTGAAATATCCTTTTCGAAATGCATAAAAGGATCATCATGGGATATTTTTGGCATTGTATATATTAGAGACTGAAGAGGAGCGAAGTAGAGAGCAGCTATGTAAATTTGTCTTTTCCTTTATTCACTTTAAGCCATAAAATTTGTCCATTTACATAAAGACACTAAGAAAGAATTAAAAAGAATACAACACAATATATGATATTTTAAAACCTACTGCCTAGCATCTCTTAGCTCTAAGCAGTTCATCCCCCAAAGTCAATTTCTCTTTTTCAATCCTTTGAAAACCCCCCTTCCTTTTGGGAAGGAAGAGTGGGAGAGAACCAAAAGTAAATATTTGTTCCTATAATGGGAAATGCCTTTTCTAAACTATTGCAATATGGATATTGTTGCTTGATTACTTAAGTAGAGGAAGGATTTAGAAGTAAAAAAGGTGAATTTGTTGTTAAATTTTATTGTTTGCTTATTATTTTTCTTCCTTTTTGGTGATATTTTATTTAGACTAGAAAATAGTATTGAGGTTCTTGCAACTTCTAATATTTTGTCCTTACAGATTTTGTGTTATTGCTGGGAACATCTCACCAATTGATGTAATCACACATGTACCTATTCTGTGTGAAGAAGCCGACATTCCATATATATATGTTCCATCAAAAGAGGTATGTGGTATGAGCATCTACAATACCTATTGTGTTTTGCTTATTTTATTTTCCATATGAGAATAATTTTGGTGTATTGTTTCTATAGGATCTTGCGGGTGCAGGAGCCACTAAGAGGCCAACATGTTGTGTTTTAGTGCTTACAAGTCCTACTAAAGGTAGCCTTAGTGAGGAGGAAGATAAAAAATTGAAAGAGGACTACAATGAAGTGGTGAAGGAAGTGCGTGAACTGGCGACGTCTTTCTTCTAGCAAAATTTGATGCACTAATGGTTTTCTCAGCTTTGTTTGTAAATCACTCCGGCCCTTCTAAATTTGTAGTAGAACTGATGGTAATATAAGTAGTTAGTTGGCATGTGAAGTGCTTGGTTCTAAAGGTGTTGCCAAATTATTGCAAATGCTCTTGAGCACCAAAGGGTAATTGTGTTCTGTACAATTTTGCTATGCCTTGCAACACTTGGGTTGCCTAGTTTGTCACACAGTTGTAGCGAAGTGAATTTTTGGGATTGGTATACTTATCCTTTTTTAACATGGAGCAATTATTTAGTGTTGAATGCTTTTGATCATAGTTAACTAATAAAATAGTTTGGAAATCTTTCTTATCTCCTTTCTTTTTGTTCTAAAGCATTTGATGACATCTCGAAGATAATTCATTTCTCTGACATCTTGAATATAATTCATTTCTCTGTTTGCATTCAATGCCATTACGCATGCCTAGAATTGTTCAGGATATCATTAGTGTCGTCAATTTGCAAAAATTCGAGTCAAGAAACCTAAATTGCCTCCCTTCACGACAATCTTAGTTCCAAATTTCCCTGAAATTGCTGAATCATTGATTTGTAGCATTGACACAACCAAAATCGAGAATTTCAGGTTCGAGGGGATTTTGGTCCTGATTGGATTTGGCTCTGATCACTGAAATTGGTTCCATTAGGCCAAAGGCACCTAGGAGTCATTGTTGATTATGAAGGGTAATTCTTGTCAGATGGGAGTTATGTCCAACCATGAGCAAAATCAGCAATTAAAAAATAAATCACATAGCCAATGATTAAAAATTCTTGCCCTAAACCACAACACATATACAGTATTTTACTTGGCCGATATTACAATACAATAAATATGGTGCCATATTTTTTGGTTTGGTTATTATATATTGGAGCCTTTTCTGCTAGAGGGTTTATGAGTGTTATTCTCTGCTGTAGGATTTTTTGGAGGGTGAGCAGACGACTTTCTAATGAAGATTTATCATTTTCACAAGGATGATATTGGAATTTTCTATATTCCAAGGGATATTTTTTAGGGGTATTTTTCTACTGGAAATTTTGATTTTCTATTGGAAATGTGCATATTTCTGATTTTTGCTTTCAATTTCCAGACCTGGAGAGTTTTTCAATTTCAAGATGATCTTGCATTATTTTTTCATTTGCTACTCATGGAGGAACAGGTGTTGGCCATGGCAGAACTGTAAGCAGAGGTGGAGGATGTGATGAAAATTCTAGCTGTGGTTGGGCTGTAGATGATTTTTTCATCAATTTTCCTTTGTAGAAGGATGTGGAAAGGCAAACAAAAAAACAAAAGGGAAAAGGAGGCTCCTGCAAATTAAGCACACATTTTGTAAGAATATTTAAACTAGGAAGTTGGATAAGATTGACATTCTAGCATGAAAAGTTTATCTCATGAATAGGTGTTGACCATGGCAGAAATGTAAGCAGAGGTGGAGGATGTGATAAAAATTGTAGCTGTGTTGGGGTGGTAGATGAAATTTTAATCGATTTTCCTTTGTGGAAGAACCATGAAATGCAAAGACAAAAACAAAAGGGAAAAGGAGGGTTCAAGGACACATTTTTTTAAGAATCTTTAGACTAGAAAGTTGGACAAGGTTCATATTCTAGCATGAAAAGGCCATCTCTTGCACATGGACTAGGAATTAAAAATTGCACTTAGTAGGAAGCATGAGTATGTACAATAGCTATCAAAAAGGCAACTAGCAGCAGGACTTAAAAAAACTCTATCAAAACTATCTATAATTATTGAGGCGGTTTGAAACTGGCAAAAGTTATGGTCATTGGGCAAGTTGTTTAACAGGCGGAAAAGAGAAAAAAACAAATAGTGTAGATTTTTAATGACAAAAATCAGCAAACTGAAATTTCTATCAAACATTTAACAACTTAGAGATAACTGTTTTGCATGAATTTCATAAATGCCTCAAACCCACATTCATAAATTACCATAAGCAGAAATACACATTGCTAAGCAAATATGCGGCGAAAATAAATACAATGGACAACCACCCATAAAACTTAGAAATTTAGGCAAATGCCAGGGAAAACCTCAATGTGGGGAAACCCAACGAGAGAGAGAAAGAGAGAGAGAGAGAGAGATTTTATTATTCAGCTTCAGGAAAATACATAACAGCAGCAAAATCACAATTTTCAGCGAAGAAAAATCTACTTACAACACACTAAAACAGTGCCAAAATCTGTTTCGGAATTCATGTCAAATCTATACTATGGTACGCCCTGTTTTGCACCTCGAAATCTGTGTCAACAGTCAGATGTACAGATTGTTTTGTACGGCCCAGAAACAACAACCAAAAGTTTGAAATTTGTCTCGAAAAATGTGTCAAAGACAGCCTCGATTTTCATGCTCACTCACTTCTGTACGGACTGTATGGATTCGTACAATACGGCTTTCCATAACAGAAAAACGACCCAACAATGAAACAAATATCTTCTTGGGAAATGTGCCCACAATGTTGCCCTAAATTTCCTCTCTCTCTCTCTCGATGTGTTTTGCACACTATCAAATGCATTCTTTTATAAATATGAAAATGATATTTTCCCTCCAAAGTGTCTTTTCATCTTTCCCAACCCTAAATTTAAAGGTCAAGATTAGATCTTGCCTTTTTCAAGATCAAGGGTCATGATCCATTCCCTCTAAAATGAATCACTTAAAATATTAAAGTGATTTCACTTTATTACATAAGTGCTTTATGAAATAAAGTCACTTTAAAATTATAATGTACAATTTATTAAAAAATCACTTTAATAAAAGAACCACTTTACAACTTTATAAAAACCTATTACAAAGTTAAGTGTATGGTAGTGTAAACATCATAAGGTAACATCTGCATACAAGACAAAACATGCGAAGTACCTCCCGAGCTAAAAAGTTAACACTCCTTTTTAGCGAGGGATGTAGTTGCTGCCACCTCCATCATCCGGTCCCATCATACTGTGCTTTGTAGGAGCTCCCTTTGAACCTGGAGCCATCCTCAACACCTGCACAGAACTCGAACTAGAAGATCTTCTCCTGACAACATCTTGGAACCTTGAGCTCACTTCACCCTGAGCATTGGTTCGATCAACCTCGCTGAGCCTCCTGCCAGTGCTCAGATGAGACTCGCTCTCTTCTCTTGGAATGCAAGACTGAATCCTTGGCGCCATCGCAGTCTCAGAAGCCTCCTCACACTCCTCATCCGACGCTGAATCATACACTGAAGGTTGTCCTCTCAACATACACACCCTGTCCACCCGGTTATCGATAAGCTGCAGCTCTACCGGGTCCACTCCCTGCCTGTAGATAAAGAAATGTACCCTCTTGAACAATACACAATATTCTACATCTTCCAGGGCTGACACTGAGAGCAAGTTAATCCTCAACCCTAGAACAAAAAGAACTCCATCAAGCTCCAAGAGTCCCCCAAACTCGAGTTGGAATCTAACATTCCCAACTCCACGCACAACTCTTGCCATACCACCTTCATTTATCACCTATCGGCCAGGACCAATCTTTGTGAAATCTAGGAATACTCACCAAATTCTCGTCAGGTAGCTAGAGGCTCCGCTATCCACAATCCATCTGATATCACCTCCAAATCCTCCGCTGCCGACACTAGAAACTAGGGTCACCAAAGATAATTCCCTTTCGTACTTTGAAGCAAAGTCCTCCATGGCTGCTGTAGCAGCTGTCTCAGGCCCCTCTGATTTCGTCTTCTTCTTCTTCTCAGGACAATGAGAGGCAAGGTGCCCCAACTGGTTACAACAATAGCATTTGACTTTACTCAAGTCCTTTCCAGAACTTCCTTTCTTCTTGCTCTTTGCAGTAAGAGCAACATTCTCATCAACTCCGTCTGTCTTTTGTTCACTGTTATGAGATCTTTCCCAGATCTCCTCCCGAGTGAAATCATCACATAGTCTGCTCCAATCTGGTAGATGCTCATGTCCCACCACACACTTCACGAAGACTTCCCATTCTTTGGTGAAGCCATTTAAGGCTATCCTCACCAACTCAGAATCTGTAATGACCTCTCCACCAACAACCAACTCATCTTTTATTTGTGCCACCCGGGTAAGATAAGAAGAGACACTCTCCTCCTTACCCATCTTGGTATCATGCAGCTTAGCCTTCAAGGCCATCTTTCGGTTCTCGTTCTTCGCCTCAAACAAGTTTTTAAGTGCATCCCACATCTCTTTGGCAGTGTTTTTCTCAGCCAAGTGTGGCATAAGGTGATCCTTCACCCCATCCATAATAATCCCCCAAGCCTTGACTTTTTTGACCTCATGCAAATCCAAAGCAACAGGATCTGCTGCGGTAGCTGCCACAACAGAGTTGACATAGTTATAAATTTTGTTCTCCTTGAGAACAACTTACAATCGGACCTTCCACTGCAAATAGTTGGAAATGCCATCCAACCGATCCTCAAATCTAATGCTTGCAGCCATATTCCCTGTCACAACTCAAGGAAAGACAATCACACCCTTTCCCTCTTCAACTTTGCCCAAAAATCACACTGCCCACTGTCACTCAGAGACAAAGCTCTGATACCATGTAAATTTTTAATGACAAAAATTAACAAACTGAAATTTTTGTCAACACTTAACAACCTAGAGATTTAACTTCATAAATGCCTCAAACCCACATTCATAAATTACCATAAGCAGAAATACACATTGCTAAACAAATATGCAGCGGAAATAAACACAATGGACAACAACCCATAAAACTCAGAAATTTAGGCAAATGCCAGGGAAAACCCCAATGTGGAGAAACCCAACGAGAGAGAGAGAGAGAGAGAGAGAGAGAGAGAGATCTTATTATTCAGCGTCAAGAAAATACATAACAACAACAAAATGACAATTTCTAGCCAAGAAAAATCCACTTACATCACACTAAAACAATCCCAAAATTTGCCTCGTAATCTGTGCCAAATCTGTACTGTTGTATGACCTGTTTTGTACCTCGAAATCTATGCCAACAGTCAACTGTAAAGACTGTTTTGTATGACCCATAAACAACAACAAAAACTCTAAAATTTGCCTCAAAAAACATGCCAAAGACTGTCTCGATTTCCATGCCCACTCTCACTTGCTGTACAGATTGTACAGATCTGTATAGTACGACCTCCCACAACAGAAAAACGACCCAACAATGAAACATATATCTCCCTTGGGATTTGTGCCCACTTTTTCTTGGGAAATGTGCCCACACTGCTATCTTAAATTTCTTCTCTCAAGCCTACTCGAAAATCTCTATCAATCTCCTCCCGATGTGTCTTGCACACTACCCAATGCATTCTTTTATAAATCTGAAAATGACATTTTCCCTCCAAAGTGCCTTTTCAGCTTCCCCAACCCTAAATCCAAAGACCAAGATTAGATCTTGCATTTTTCAAGATCAAGGGTCATGATCCATTCCCTACAAAGTGAATCAATTAAAATATTAAAGTGATTTCACTTTATTACATATGTGCTTTATGAAATAAAGTCACTTTAAAATTATAAGGTACACTTTATTAAAAAGTCACTTTAATAAAAAAATCAGTTTACAACTTTATAAAAACCTATTACAAAGTTAAGTACCTGGTAGTGTAAACATAAGGTAACATCCGCATACAAGACAAAACATGCGGAGTACCTCCCGAACTAAAAAGCTAACAAATAGTAGGGTTTCCAGTATTCTTTATGGTTGTGGCATGTAATTTAATTTGCTCTCTCCTTATTTGCATGACATAGTGTTAACAACTAGATGATAGGCTTTATTGTTCTAGAAGAGCTCTTGAGAGAAATTTCACATTGCATTATTGTGAAAGGAGGAAAGTTGTTGGGATCCCTGTTTGTTCAAATTTGGGTCGCTGCGACACATCCATACTTTCATCTTACTGAATAAACTTGCACTCATGCCATCACTGAATTTGCTTCCACTATATTTTTAAGACTACATTCTATGAGTGTTATTTATTGATCAACTATTGGAAGATTCACCCAATGCATTCTAAATGCCATCATGGAAGTTATAGTGTTATGGATCTTCAAATGTGGAGTATCATAATTTGTAATGTGTCGATTGCAAAGATATTGGGCTGATTTTTATTTTATTTGTTATGTTGTTTTGATAATTTTTTTTATTAATATAAAACTCTCTCAAAGGTGAGATCCAATTACATGCAGGATGACAAGAAAATCATTTCAATTTTGAAAAAACTGTTCAGATTGCTGCCTTGGCCATCACAACCAGTGCTTGACCCTTTATCATACATAAAAACACTCTATGCATTTTTGTCCGGAGCCATTGCTACTTGCTTGAGACCACTTTCTGGGGCTGAACTTGTTGGTATTGCTAAATATATATGTTGGACACATAATCCTTCTTGGATACATTATTTGTAACCATAATGTACATATGAAGCATCATAGGTGATAGGAATAGTGATATGTTGGGGAATACCAACAGTTACATTATTTGTGTATTTATTGAGCTTCATGTGAATAGAGCGATTATCAAGTGTGGAGTTATTATCTATCACTCCTGACCTGACAGTGGTATCAGAGTGAGGTTTAACTCCATGAGAAAAATGATTTCTCTTGGTGTTTCCTTTCACTGAATGGACAAAAAACGCTCGACTTGCCTACCGGTCCTTCTATGATCTAGTCTGACAGATTCCCTCGTCATTCCTCGGTCCATTCGCCTCTAAAGTCACTCAGTCCTCCCACTAGTCTGTCCATCTACGTCTCAGTTTGCAGTCTGCACGAAATTCTTATTCGCGTGTATTCACAAAGCCCTAAATTCTATTACTGTGCACCCATGTTTCCCTCGACCTAATCGATGCATCTAGGGTATACTCCCACTGCTAACGGCACCAGACATTTACCACTCCCTGCACAATGCGCAACTCCACAATGCACATTTTCGTCCACTGCACAATGCACAACGCCCATTGATACTGCTCGCTCGATTGAATCAACACAGAGTTATATGGTATTCTCTGATATTCTCGAACATGAATTCAACGTCCAATTTATTCTCAAAACCCTGTAAGAGATGTTCATCAAGAAGCATTGGCTGTTCGATTGCTCTTTATTGTATAGTCGTTTCATATGCCCTTAGCAGTTGCATATCTCGATTCCCCAATGGTGTGGTGTCACATTTTTGAGCCTGGTCCCGTTCAATAATAGCTTTACCTCCGCATCATTCTTGATAAAATTACTTTGATCGTGTAAGATTTGGGTTACCAAGTTTCCCTTTTCCCATTCATTGTAGGGTTTCAATATTTGTCGATGATTGTGGCCGTATTGGAGAAACTTATCACCGTTGGTTTCGTTTGAATCCCTTCTATTCAAGAACGTATATTCATTCATTTGATATACTGATATTCGCTGGTGGAGACACAGGTTCGACTCTTCTACGTGAAGTTCACCCTCAACTCTTTAAGTATAATCATATGTTGATCCATCGACTTGGTTGGATATTTATTTTGGTTGCTTGAAGTCATCGACTTGGCTGTGGAGAATACAACTTGGGTATTTGTTTTTTTGGCTACCACAACGAGTTGATATCCATGGTGCGGTGAGCGTGGATGGAAATTAGATACCCAAACATGGTATAAATGGTGCAAAGGCTGGGAATTGCTGCCCTCACCTCACTAGCCAGGAACTCACTTGGTTTTATTGTTTACTTTCATCAATGCAGTCTAATTGTATTATTGATGCAACAACAACGTAGTATTGTTGATATAGTAGCATTGTATTCTTGGTGCAACAAAAAAAATATTTTTATTGGTGGAGTGTGATTGTAATATTGGTGCAGCCTCATTGTATTTTCAATTGCTAACGTGTGTGTGAATACAACATAAGACAATGCATTCTCTTGCATTTGGACAACATAGAGGCAATAACAAAAGACACAAAAAGAAGAAGCTTAGAGGTTTGGGGGCTTGGCATAATTCCCAAGAAAAATTTGACCTTCACTATACTCGCTGCGGAATGAATGACTCACAAGAAGCCTCTGACTACAAAGTTCCATGGCAGAAGATCAAATAACACAGAAACAAAACCTTAGACCTGGTAAAAGGTAAAACATATGTACATTATGTTGTTGCCTATTGCAATATAGGGGTAACTAATGATCTCTTTAATACTTCATTTGCTTCTTGGGGAGATGCATGGCTTCTTGACACAAGCACAACCTCCCACATGAAATTTCAAAGAGATTTCTTCGAAGACTTTGATGACAATGTAGATGGCATAGTATACTTCGTAGATAGGTCAAGTCTCAGCCTTCGGGAATGGGCACCATCAGGCTTAAGTTGCCTGGATTCCCAGATTTTCTTCTACACAATGTACTCTATCTTCTAGAGATGCAAAGAAACTTGCTATTCCTTGTGCACATCAGACAACAAGGCTACTCTGTTCATATGATCGATGGGAAAGTTGAGATAAGGAAGGACTCTGAGAACATGGTTATCATGATCATAATAGAAGATATAAGGCTGTTGAAGCTGAATGGGACATCTACCCATACACACACTGCTGCATACCTCTTTCATCATGACTCAGGTATAATGCCATCTAGTCTTTTGTGGCATGCTAGATTTGGCCATATTAATTATGACAGTCTTCGTTTGTTGAGAAAGAATGGTTTTTTTGGTGTGCCTACCATTCCTAGAAAATTGAAACAAAGTGATGCTTGTATTCTTGGAAAGTGTAGCAAACAACCTTTCCATGATTCCACTTCCAGAGCATGTAGAAAACTTGAACTGATTCATTCTGATTTGTGTGGCTCTATGCCTGTTCCTTTTGCAAATGGAAACAAATATATCATGACTTTTATTGATGAATACACCGGAATATGTTGGGTGTATTTGTTGAAAGACAAATCACAAGCTTTTGAAACATTTAAAATTTTTCATGTATGGATTCAAAATGAAGCTCAGTCTTGTATTGGCTCTCTTCACACTGACAATGGAAGAGAATATACTTATAATGAATTTGAAAGCTACCTTCGCCAACATCGGATCAAACATCAAACCACAGTTCCATACAATCCCCAACAAAATGGTGTCGCTGAATGAATGAACATGACACTCCTAAATATGGTTCGTTCCATGATGTTTTTCAAGAATGTTAAATTGATGTTTTGGGTTGATGCTATTCTATGTGCAGTTTATGTCAAAAATAGGTGTCCATCTCATGCTATAAAAAACAAGACTCCCTATGAAATGTGGTATGGCCACATTTCTTCGGTGAGGTATCTTAGGATCTTTGGTTCCACTTGCTATGCCTTGATTCCTAAGGATAAAAGAAGTAAGCTTGATGCGAGGAGTCAGAAGTGCATCTTCTTGGGGTACTCAAATACCACCAAGGGGTATCGACTTTATGACGAGATAAAAAAGAAGTTCATCTTTTCCAGAGATGAGATCTTTCTTGAATCCACCAAGAAAGACAAAATTGTTGAGAGAGAGCTTGACCATCTAGACATATTCACTCGTGTAAAGACTTACCATGAATTTGATGACGAGATTCCACATCTTGAAGGGGGGATCCCTATCTTGGGTCAATCTTTGGAATCTCCTTTTGTAGCACCCTCTCCCCCACATGAAGAAGTTCCTGCCACTTCATCAGAACCTGAAGTTCAGTTGGATGATGTGATCGAGAGGATTGAAAAGTCGAGGCTTGATGAGAACTCAACACCATCTCAGTAAGACGAGCAACCGAGACCATCTCAGAAAGGTCCACCAAAATGGCTCACAAAAACACTTGAAAGTGTTCATCCCGATGAGGTAAGAAAGATAGGAACTCGATTGTCCTTAAAACAAGATGGAGGTAATGTAGATAATTCAAACTCAGGTGATGTAGAAGATATGGATGTTTCATATGATCGTGAGTTGAATTTATTTACTAACCATGAACCGACTTCCTTTAAAGAAGCCACTTCTCATGATGAATGGAGAGAAGCCATGCAAAAAGAATATGATGCCCTCATAAAAAATGGGACATGGAAGTTGGTGGACCCTCCATATGGAACCAAACCGATTAGCTGCAAGTGGGTATTCAAGAACAAGTACAGATCAAATGGCTCACTTGACAAGCACAAAGCAAGGCTCGCGACAAAATGATTTGCACATAAAGAAGGTGTTGATTATGAGGAGACTTTTGCCCCCCACAACAAAATGGGCTACCATCCACTCTCTATTTTCTGCAACGACACAAAATGGATGGAAAATTCATCAAATGGATGTGAAGACTGCTTTCTTGAATGGAGACTTGAAAATAATGTGTTCATGTCTCAACCAGAAGGCTTTGTTGTGAAGGGAAAATAACATAAGGTATTCAAGCTCATCAAATCCTTGCATGGCTTGAAACAAGCACCGTGAGCATGGTATGAAAAGTTAACCGATCATCTTTTGAAATTAAATTTCAAGCATTTCAATCTTCACGATGCAACTTTGTTTGTTAAGAAAGTTGAAAAAAATGTTGTATATCTTGTAGTATATGTAGATGATTTGTTTATAACAGGGAACAATGAGAACTACATTGCGGCCATAAAGAAAGAGTTGAAGAAAGGCTTCGAGATGACAGATTTGGGACATCTTCACTACTATTTGGGCATTGAAGTGATACAAAATACAAAGTACATATTCATCTCCCAGAAAAAGTACATTAGAGAATTTTTGAACAAGTTTGGCATGGCCGAGTGCAACTCTATTTCTACTCCAATGGAACAGAATTTGAAGCTCACATAAAAAAAAAGGGAATGAATTTGAGGATGCAACCAAGTATATACAACTTGTGGGAAGTATTATCTATCTTACTACTACCAGACTAGATATTTCATTTGTTGTTGGGATTCTTTCCAGGTTCATGCAGAAGCCTTGTGAAGGACATTGATCTGCTGCAAAGAGAGTTCTAAAATAGTTGAAAGGAACACAAGATTTTGGACTCAAGTACACTAAGGTAGATGACTTCAACTATTCCGATTCAAACTTTGATGGGGATAAGGAAAATGGAGTGTCAACTTCAGGTTATCTCATGAGTCTCGGATCAACAACTGTCTCCTGTAGATCATGCAAACAATCAGTTCTAGCAGATTCCACAACAGAGGCAGAATATGTGGCAGCTGCAGAAGCGACCAAGGAGATTGTGTGGCTCATGAAAATACTTGAATATTTGTAGGAGAAACAATTAAATTCTACCCCTCTTCTAGTTGACAAAACTTCTACAATCAAGTTTTCCAAGAATCCCAGATTCCATGATCGAACCAAGCACATCAACACAAAGTATCACTTTATTCGATATCATGTAGAGGCCAAGACTATTCACCTAAGACATTGTTCCACAAATGAGCAAATTGTAGACATCTTCACCAAAGCACTTGGAAGAGAAAAAATTGAGAAGTTCAAAATGATGTTTGGACTCACACACACCCCTTCAGATTAAGGGTGGGAATGTTGAACATGTAATCCTTATTGGATGCGTTATTTGTAACCATAATGTACATATGAATCATCATAGGTGATAGGAAGAGTCATACATTGGAAATACCAATGGTTACATTATTTGTGTATTTATTGAGCTTCATCTGAATATAATGATCATCAAGTGTGGAGTTATTATCTGCCACTCCTGGCCTGACAATGTATATTGATGATTGTTGTTTGAGACAAGGACTAGTGAATATACACAACTAAGTACTCATCTCTTGAAATTTTCATCACCTTGTCATGAGTAATTTGAAGAAATTCGAGGTACTATGAGGCTGCCAAAACAGATTTGTCCTTGACCTAAAAGTTGGCTCTAAGTTTCAATCTCCAAAGCTGTCCTTTGCTGCTGTTTTAGGACAACAAACAATCAAGTAACTTTTTGCTCATATTTTTTTATGGTTAAGTGCTCTTTTGAGGTGCCCTTGCAAGTGTTTTCATACCCCAATGTTAGCACATGCAATATACTTAAAAAAAATAACACTCTTGATCTTTACAACTCTAACAAGATGATCTATACGCTAAGCATGCATGAAGTGAACACAAGTATTTTTGGTCAACATGACCCTCGATAAACCCCCCCCCGGGGAAAACCAGTTTGGAATGAAAGTATATATAATGATGATCTTAAGTAGTGAATACAACAAGTAATCTAATACAATGGAACTTGAGACAATATAAACTCCTCACGAGAAGCTTTAGAGTTCCAAGAAGAGAAATGTGCCCAAGCTTAGTGCACCCTCTTCCCTTGTTGCTCTATCCACTGAAGTGATACGCCCTCCTTCCTCCTTGGTCCAATGAAGAATCCCTTCCACACAAATGTGCTCTTGTGTGTCTCCTCCAACTTGAGCCAAACAGATATGAGATAACACAAGTCCTTATATTTCCTGCTAGTGGTGCGCCCTCCTCCAAGCAATAATCAATACCAACAAATAATGAGGACCTAAGCCTCCATGAGCCCTCCATGAAATATGGCGCCCAATCTCTCCTCTCCCAATGCTTCCATTATCATCATCTTGCCCTTCTCCAAACTCTCTTGGTGAACATACAAGTGAATGAGCCTCCTAATGCCCTATGTGCCCTTCTCAATGAATCATAAGGAAACCTAAAAAATGGATGGCTAGGATCATTCCAAGCCATCCCTAATCAATGGTTGAGATTTCTAAAAAAGAATCTCAACTCAAAACCCACTTTGGGTGAAATTTCCATAGTTCACTTTATGTCCCCCCATTCACCCACAAGGTGAATTAATAGCCACTTTTCACTCAAGTGAAAAATTTCACCCTTTTGACTTAGGAAAATGTCAAAGTGAAATTATACATAAAGTATAAGGCACAATGGGTCAAATATTTTCCTCTTGTGGTTAGAGGCCCACAATCACAAGGGGACCACTTTCCAAGGTACCCAAATCTCAACACTCCCTCTTACCAAGAAAAGTGACATTCACCCCTAATCTCATCCCTACAATGGACATGGTTGCCTGCTGGCAAATACTCGGTGAGTATGGTTGTACCCTGATAATCACAAGTGGTCTATGACACAAATCTGCTCAACCTGCTTGATCTATAGATGGAAGTGCATCTCCACCTATACAAGATCAACTAGATCTTGGCATCACACCAAAGATCTCAACCTTGGCATCTCACCAAGGATTTCTACCTCATTGCATCTCACCAATGATCACTACTCTTGGCATCTTACCATGATCTAGGTGGATATTGGTGGCAACCCACCTATTCCAACTGGCTCCTCGTGTCCATTTTTGTTCAACACGTTCTTTTGTACTGCTTTATAATTGTGGGTTCTACACTTCTGGGGTTGTCTGAAGCCCCACACATCCTCTAGGTGGATACAGGTGGCCTCTCGCCTAATCCAACTGGCTTATTTTGTATGTTTCCATGTCAGTACATCTTGCTGTACTTCCAGGGCCGTTTTGGGGCCCTAAACGTTGTTTTTTTGGCTCACCACAGTCAAACTGTAAACGAAGTCAGAGTTTGACGACAGAATGTGTTTCTCTGAAATAAATTTCCAACGGGATATCACGCGCCTTAAATAGAGGTCATATGCAAAAGTTACGGTCCTAGGAAGTTGAGGTACCAAATTACACCAACTTACCCATAGGGCCCACATGACTTTTGGCGTTTCACCTTCTAGGGTTAAGTTTTTGGATGTCTAGGGTTTTGGAATTCATGAGTAATATCAAAAAGGACTATGGAGCCTCATTTTAATCCATTTTATGCTCAGACGGATGCGCGTAGAAACCACATCTCTTCTCAGAGATAGATACCACCATTCGAGCAAGTTTTTAGTTCTGCAGTTTTATAGTTTCAACCTATTTCATTATTTAATAGAAGATATTGTTCACTGGATATTTGTGTTATTCTCCATATCTCTGTGTTTATTGTATCCGGTCTGTTAATCAATTCGTTTTGCTCCTAAATCCGGATCATACCAAGAGTCACATCTCTTGGCATCTCACCAAGAGTCTCCCCTCTTGGCATCTCACAAAGAGTATCTGGAACTTGGCATCTCACCAAGATCCTCAACTTGGCTTCTCACCAAGTGATTTCCACCTGAACTGGAACCTGAACATGATCTTTTCATCTCCATAGCCAGGTGAGGCTCAAGCCTCTATGGTTCCCTGTTCTTCCTCATCAACCTTTGATGCTTTGAAGCCCCTGCACCAACCTTTTGTCTCGACAACTCTGAAACTGAAGCTGTCTCAGGTGGACCAATCACCCCTGAAGATGGTGTCCTTGAAAATTGAGTCTGATCTCCCTCTGGATCATTACTTTGAGTCAATAGGTCCTCCTCAACTCTGTATCCCCACCTGCCAATGGATGGTGTATATATTGACGAACAACAATTGACGAATGCACACTCTTTCGCAAATTGAGCATCGAACTCTTCCTCCTCTATTGTCGTTGCAGTACCATCCTGCTGCTTCTTCTTCTTCTTCTTGGGACACTGTCCTGCGTAGTGACCCATCTCTCCACAAGCAAAGCATCTCACTGTGATCATGTCTCTCTCTTTCCCACCGCCACTTTGCTGTGGTTTGGCCCCTCCCTTGGGACCCTTTCTAGCACCTCTGTCGATCTTCTTCTTGCCCTTAGTCGACAGAGCAAGGTCCTCATCACCTTCTGAAATACGCTGTTGTCCTGAAGATCCTGAGCTGCATCTCAACTCCTCCTGTACAAAGTTGTCCCAAAGTCTCTCCCAGGTAGGCATGACCTCCCAGGCTACAATGCCTTGTACAAATGAACCCCAAGGTTTGGTAAAGCTGTTCAAGGCTGTCCTCACCAAGAAGTCGGGATCCACAATCTCCCCGACTACGACCAAATCATCTTGAATCTATGTAAATCTACCTAGGTATGATGTGACCGACTCAGAATCGAGCATCTGAATGCCCCTGAGTTTCTCCTGCAGAACTATCTTCCAGTTCTGGTTGGGACTCTGGTAAAGATTGCACAATGAGGCCCATATCTCAAAGGAAAAGTCTTTCCCAGTCAAATGGGGTATGATGTGGTCTTTCACCGCATCACAAAAAGTCCTTTTTTCCTTTGTGTTTTTCTTCCTGAAATCTGCATCCAACAATGGTGATGGAGCAGATGCAGGAGGGATCACCACAGTAGCTTGAACTATATTCCATAGTTCAAGATACTCCAAGACGAAAGTGATCTTGGTATTCCAAGGGGACCAGTTGCTAGCTCCGTCTAGCCTATCCTCTGCCCGCATCTGGGACATCGACATGGCTGTCCACTAAATATCACACTGATGCTAACACTGCACAAGAGTGCTTCCTCACTCCTGTCAACATAGGTGTGAAAAGAGGCAGTCAAACTACAACCTCACTCTTGATAACATAGGTGTGAAAAGAGGTTGTCCAATACAACCTCACTCCCGTCCACACAGGTGTGAAAAGAGGCTGTCCAAATCAACCTCACTCCTATCCAAATAGGTGCGAAAAGAGGCTGAAAACACAAATCCAAAACAATCCTACAGGATGTCCAACAAATCTGCCCACAAGCTGTCCACTAATTCTGCCAACAAGCTGTCCAAAAATCTGCTAACAAGTTGTCCCAAAATTGCCAACTGTATGCTCCCAAAAATCAGCAAGTCCTTGCCACCAAGGGCTCTGATACCATGTAGAAATTCGAGGTACTATGAGGCTGAGAAAACAGGTCTGTCCTTGACCTGAAATTTGGCTCTAAATTTCAATCTCCAAAACTGTCCTTTGCTGTGTTTTAGGACAACAAACAGTCAAGTAACTTTCTGCTCATAATTTTTATCGTTAAGTGCTCTTTTGAGGTGCCCTTGCAAGTGTTTTCATACTCCAATGTTAGCACATGCAATATACTCAAAAAAAATAACACTCCTATTGATATTTACAACTGTAACAAGCTGATCTATACTCGAAGCATGCATGAAATGAACACAAGTATTTTTGGTCAACATGACCCTGGATAAACCCCCCCCGGGGAAAACTAGTTTGGAATGAAAGTATATATAATAATTATCTTAAGTAGTAAATACAACAAGTAAGATAATACAATGGAACATGATACAATAGAAACTCCTCACGAAAAGCTTTGGAGTTCCAAGAAGAGAAATGTGCCTAAGTTTAGTGCACCGTCTTCCCTTGTTGCTCTATCCACTGAAGTGATGCACCCTCCTTCCTCCTTGGTCCAATGAAGAATCCATTCCACACAAATGTGCTCTTGTGTGTCTCCTCCAACTTGAGCCAAACATATCCGAGATAGCACAAGTCCTTCTATTACGTGCTAGTGGTGTGCCCTCCTCCAAGCAATAACCAATACCCACAAATAATGAGGACCTAAGACTCCATGAGTCCTCCATGAAAGATGGCGCCCAATATATCCTCTCCCAATGCTTCCATTCTCATCATCTTTCCCTTCTCCAAACTCTCTTGGTGAACATACAAGTGAATGAGCCTCCAAATGCCCTATGCGCCCTTCTTAATGAATCACAAGGAAACCTAAAAAATGGATGGCTAGGATCATCCCAAGCGATCACTAATCAATGGTTGAGATCTCTCAAAAAGAATATCAAGTCAAAACCCACTTTGGGTTAAGTTTCCATAGTTCACTTTATGTCCCCCAATTCACCCGCAAAGTGAATTAATAGTCACTTTTCACTCAAGTGACAAATTTCACCCTTTTGACTTAGGAAAATGTCAAAGTGAAATTAGACATAAATATAAGGCACAACGAGTCAAATATTTTTTCTTGTGGTTAGAGACCCACAACCACAAGGGGACCACTTTCCAAGGTACCCAAATCTCAACATAATTTGTATCCAATGAGTTTAGTATCCTTTGCTCGAAATTGGTTAGTCTCTAAGTAGGAAACTCTCCTTTTTTGATGTAGGATTCAAATTGACCAAGAGAACCCAAGATTCTCTTGTTTGGAACCTGATTGTAGTTGTGTGGGTGATTAATGTTACACCTCATATTGTATGAGGTTTCACATTGTGACTTTCATCATATTGATGGAGATTTGTTATTGGTACCTTGGAACTTTGGATTGATTTGGGGGGATTGGTTTTCCTGGAGCCATTTCTCTTCATGGCATTGGATCATTTGATGGAGATCGTTGGTTTGGGGTAGTCTCATTTCTCCTTGGTTGGATGATTGTGCTTGCTTATTGGGTGGTCTTTTCACACGTGCTTGCCTTGTTGATCACCCCTTGGTTGCATATTTTTTGGTATCCCGAAGCATGCTATCTCATTATGATGTGGTTTTTGGAGTACTTGCTTATCTTGGATGTGCTACATCTTGCTTTTTGATGATTGTTCTATCCCCCCAAGGGGATAGAAGATGGTGTTAGGAGATAGATGTTTCATGACATTGTTGGTGTTTCATAGTGACTTTTGCATTGTGATGTGGTATTATTTGTGTCACTAGGGGGGTGTTCTACATGGTCCTATTTTGTTTGATGTGTGGGGGGGACATACTTAATTATTGGATGGGTTAGCATTTTATAGTCCCCTTTCTCTTATACCACCATGGTTTAAAAAATGTTGCATTTTTACATTTGAAAAAAGAGGGGGGTGATACTAGTAGCACCTCCTTTCGATCATAGAAAAAAGGGTGGGGTGCTATTGGGAGTGCTGCTTTTCGATTCCGGGGTTGATTTTAAACTTTTTGTTGCAATGGTACAAGTTGTTAAGGCCATCCTTTCAAAAAGTTGAAATTTTGACCCCGAAAAGGAAATAGGGTGCTGTTGTTGATGTCACTTTTCGATTCGGGGGTTGATTTTAAGGTTTTTGTTGGCAACATTATAAGGTTGTTGACGCTGTGGTTGCAAAAAATGATAATTTTGACTTTAAAAAAAATGGCACTACCAATAGCACCACATTTTGGTTCAGATGTTGATTTTGGTGTTTTTGACCCAAAAATATGGCATTTTAGAGCTAGAGTTCTCATTTTGAGATTCACATGAAGTCAATAATTGTGTTATAAAGCTACTAATTCAAGTTGTTTATTTGTTTTGGTACAAAATATTTGTAATTAAGTGCAACATTACACCCTTTATTATCCCCAAAGATTCCCTTGCTCTTGCCAACCCTGGATTTCTTTTAGAAGTGCCATCAAAATTGTATTTATTTTATTTTTAGCAAGAACGATTCTAGAGTTGCGGACAATTTTTAGACTTGCCTAATATTTAACAGTGGATCTGATGAGTACAAGGGCCCATAATTTAAGAATATTAACTACTTCATGTGGTCCATTATCCCTAGTTTCCCCTCTATACACTTTTTGTGTTGTTACAATTCTTGCCCATATTTTATCATTGGACCATGATTTATTTTCAAAGACCCTTCTGTTCCTTGCTATCCATAAAAACCAAAGGATGAGCTTTGAAGATACGATTCATATCTACTTGAGGATTTTTTATTTCCAATGTGGTTTCAATCATTTTCTGAAGGTTTCTTCCACTGTAGAACGAATAAATGTTGTGTCTACCAAAGAGACTCCAAATGTTCCATGCTTTACCACTATTACTAACAATCAAGGATGGTGTGATTGGAGTTTTCTTCATATTTTGAAGCATTCATTGCAACTTGATGGTCCAAATATCCTCTTTTCCTTGAAGTCGCTTGGGGATTAATATTTTCTCTAATTGATAGCCAAGAGAATGTAGCTATCTTAGACCANGGTGGGGGGTGCGCTCGACACCAAATTCTAGATAATATTTTTCCATGATGCTTAGGGTGTAGCCATGTTTCACAAAATGGTTTCCTTTCCCTTTTGACTTCCAATAGAGCTTATCTTTCCATCTCTTTGTTAAATTTTTCCTCCTATAATTTCTCTTTAGATATTACCACTTTCCTTCTCTTCATGTTGAATGTGGCAATCCTCTAGTTTCTTCGATGAGACAGGTTTTAGGTCATTGATGCTTCCGTCCAGTAGAAATCCTTGCTAGTTATCCTTATCTTAATCCATTTGTACTGTATCATTTTTTCTCTGGTCAAGCTCAAGGTTTAGATGTTCTTTAGTTGTGGGTGTCCATTTGATGCATCATCTGAAAAATTTGTAGCACGTTTTCATGGATGTTCAAAAACATAAAGTTATCCATCTATGTACTTTTAAGCATATTGTTCCATACGTTAGATACTTTGGGAAATGTGGTTTTCTTTATTATAGTTTCCAACTCATTCCCATATATTTGCTCCTCAGAGTTTTACTCTAGAGGGTGTTTGGTGCCTTAAGGAGTCTCTAGCACAGTTAGACTTTCAGGGCCCTATCTACAAAATTGAGTTTTTTAATACTAACACTTCCAACCCACACTAATTACACAACCATTTTCCATGATAGCATATGCCATATCTTATCATTATGATCTTTTCTCCATAGAATTTTTTTGAGAATGCTTTTTAATTCATTAAGAGTAATAGGCAAGTAGCATTGTGATTGGATTTGTATTAAAGCAGAGGCCAAGGTTCAAACCCCTTGAGTGGGTGCAGATGAGGCTAGGGTCATTACTATGATATTTTGATGGCAGAGAAATTCCCCTCATAGTTTTGCTAAAGGACAATGGTGAGCAACATTTCCCCACATAGTTTCGCTAAAGGACAATGGTAAGCAACATTGCCCAACATTTTCGAAATAAAAATGGCCTAGATGGGGCAAACAAAATAAATTAGTGATCCTTCCAATTAGGAGAGATAGCTATGGTCTTGCATATGAGCTTATTTGTAATTGGAAGCTAGTGTCTTGCCTTTTGTATGGGTTCAAAATGATTAAATCCCAATTACATTGTCGGAAATTTAGATATTTGGGAGCCCAAAACTCCTCCAATCCTTTGAGTCCTTGGTTAACATTTATGAAGTAAACTTTGATTTCGTTTACGTAACTTCTTGGCCCAAAGCTTCTTCAAAAATCTTTTTTCTTTTTTAATGTTGGATTCTCTTGCTAGCAAGGAATCATCCACAAACTCAACATGAGTGAGAACATGGGTATTGGAAGCTACCTTTAAGCCTTTCATTCAATTAAAATCTCTTGCCTTGACTAGAGCTCTTTCCAAGGCTTTGGCCAAGATAATAAATATGAAAGGGGAAAGGGGGCATCCTCATCATGACCCGTGGATGAGGTGAAAAGAATTGAAGGTGCTCCATTGGTAAGAAATAAATATGAAGTGGGGTTTGATAACTATTTTGTCCAGTTTTGAAAAGTCTCCCCTAAGCTATACAGATAAAAAGCCTTGACTATAGAAAATGTTCCCCTGCTCTTTTGGGTTGTTATATTCTTTGCAGTGAAAGTCTAGTCGAGGTGAATCGACTGACAGTTGAAGTCGAAGTGGATTAACAACAAGTCGAAGTCAAGGTAGATCGAAAACAAGTCAAAGTCAAGGTGGATCGACAACAGGTCGAAGTCGAGGTAGATCGATAACAAGTCGAAGGTCGAGGGAGTCTATCAGGTAAAGTCAAGGTTGAAGATATCGACAACAAGTCAACGGAAAAGAGGTCGTAGTGCGAGTGTGAGACAACTGACTAGAGACTGAATGAAGGATGACTGGTAAACTCGGCTTGGAGTCGACTGTAACAGAATATCAAGATTTGCGGGATTTGTAGTCAATGATATGCATGAATCTGTAACTTTTTTTGTGTGCCAATATTTAGGGTTTTTCCTGTTGTAAAGCCTATAAAGAGATGTGTTGTAAGGCCATAAAGGTTGTTGTTGTTAGGTAATCGTAGAATTCACTTTTGAAGGTTAATGCATGTGTAAATGTAGGTTGCTATTCATGCATATGCAAGTCGAATTGGTTACAACGTTGTTCTTCCCTATGCAAGAGCGTATGATGTCGATTGTGTCTTAGGTGTGGACCAAGGTTAGACATGTAACCTTTTATTCTGAATGAATAACACAACAAGAGAGTAGAACACTCAAAGGAATGCTGGTTTTCCCGGTTAAGGGTTTCCGGGGTAAAATATCAGTGTACTGTGTGATTGATTGTGTCATTTGCATTCTTGATTAAATTCTTCTTCTCTTCTGCTAGGATTAGTGTGGAAGTGTCTTTCATTTCTTGACATACTCCTCCCCTAAGAGCGCTCTGAACCCTGCTTGTGTGTTCTAGAGATTGGTTTGAGTTCGGCTATGGATCCAGCCTCTAGAGGGGTCTCCCCCCTCTCTAGACTCTGATGCATTGGCATTTCAAGCTATGGTCACCTTGCTAAGAAAAGCTGTGAAATCTCAGTTGACCTGCTTTGTGAAAGGAAATGAGAACATTCCACAAGTTCAAATGGATTCTTTTTCTTCCAGTTTGAAGGCCCTAGATTTGGCAGAAAGAGGCCGTATTGGTCAACTTACATAAATTTGGCCATCCCCTTGTGCTATGACCAATGGGTTTAAGAAAAATGGGAAACTCTGATAAAATGGAAAATGGATCATTACTTTTGCAGAAGGGGATTTTATGCATTTTTGTTTAAATCCAAAGAATATAGAGATTTAATTTTTAGGAGCGGACCTTACCTTCTTGGCACCAAGATAATGTACTTGAACAGATGGACACTAGACTTTAATCCATAAAATGACGTGCCCTCAACAATACCTGTTTGTGTGCACCTTCCTCGTCTTCCATTGCATTGCTGGGGAGATGATTGCATGAGAAATATAGGGAATGCCCTGGGGCGTTATATTGATAAGGTAGAACCAAAAGAAAACATGTTTTCTTTTGCTCAGATTTGCGTAGAAGTCGACCTGGAAAAAGGCCTCCAAGAGGATATTCTATTAACCCTGGAAAACTAGCAACATGAGCAACCTGTTGACTATGAACAACTGTTATTTAAGTGCAAATCTTGCCACAAGTATGGGTGCTTTTCCCAAGACTAAGAAGAAGAATCAACAAATCCCACAACCAATGTATGACAAAGAGGAGTAGTGACAATCAATAAAGAAAAAGGTGGCCTTGAACAACACTCAATAGCCTAAACCACATTCTTCAGCGGTAGGTCCCTCGCCTCTTGGATCCAAATCCCCTAAGGCCCAGCCTCCAGAAAAAAATCCTTTAGTCTCATGCCCTGACCGACTCTCTAAATCTTAGACCGAGGTTTGGAATGGGAATCCTGCAATGATTCAAAATAGATTTTTAGCCCTTATCTCAAGAGGATCATGCCCCTTCAGTGGAGTTCTTGGTAAACCCCCTTTCAACATTAGCAGCAATAGTCACACCAATCCTAGAGCAACCTTTGGTACGAATAGCAGAGTTTTCCCATTTAGAAAGTGAGGGAAAGGACTCAGATAGGCTGGAGGAAATAGACAACATTCTTGAGCAGAAACTTGCTACAACTCCTAAGAACAAAGAGCAAATAATTTCAGAAGAAGAGACCTTAGATGGAAAGATCCACAAAATATTAGGGAGGAAAACAATGAAAGAGAAAAATGAGGAAGCATCAGATAGGGACAAAATGATGGGGACTCAGACAGCCTTAGATAAGTCCATGTCAACTACAAAAAGATCAGCCATGACTCCTGGGGCAAGTGCGTCATCAAGAGGTGGTAACTAAAAATCCCCTCTTAAATAATGAAGATCGTCTCTTGGAACTATAGGGGATTAAGAAGCAGGAATAAAGAAGCAACGCTCAAGGAATTAATAAAGATAGAAAAGCCCTATATCCTTCTACTCCAAGAGACCAAGATGGAGGATACAATAATGAATATTGTCCCTTGGAATTGTAGGGGATTAGGAAGCATGAATAAAGAAGAAACACTTAAGGAATTAATAAGGAAAAAAAATCCCTATATCCTCCTACTTCAGGAGACCAAGATGGAGGATACAAAATCTTTGAGGATAGGTAAGAAGCAATGGTGACACAGTGAAGGAGTGAAAGTGAGTTCTAGAGGGGTGTCTGGGGCTTTATGTACCCTATGGAAAAACTCTGTTTTGTAGCTGAGTTTCACCCATCAAACCCATCATTGGATTTTATCTAAATTCTTACATCTATAGTTTGGTAAACATTTCAATATCTTCAATTTATATATGCCTGCAGTTTACATGGAAAAAGAGGCGTGCTAGAGATCTTTATTAGCTTTGAAAGACACAGAATATGCAAGAGATAACATCATAGCTGGGGATTTTAATGTAATCCTCAACAACAAGGAGAAAAGGGGGTTAAGTATTGTAAAGGATCCTTTAAGAGAGAGGATGGATGATCTAATCTCTAATTGGGACATGATTGATATCAAGCCACTAAAAATAAAATTCACTTGGATAAACATGAGGTTAGGGCTTGGGCACATTGCAGCTTGTTTGGATAGATTTTTGGTGCATAACAACCTCTTGATTTAGAATCTCTCAATTAAATCTAGGATCATTTTGTTGACAATTTCAGATCACAAGATGACTAGCCTCCAAATAAAAGAAGTGCCTGACTATGGGCCACTTCCTTTTCGATACAATCCTCTCTGGGCACAACAACTAGAGGTTCCAAACCTAATCGTTGAGGCTTGGAGAGTATGGATTGTAGGCTCCCCAGTTTTCATTTGGGAGTAAAAACTCAAATTAGAATCAACCTTGAAATCCCGGGTCAAGGCATCTCAGACTGCTCCTGATTCAAATGTGAAATTGCTCAGAGATCAGTTGGGACATATTCAAGTGAGGATGGAAAACAAAACCATTATATTTGATTTACAGGCTGCTGAAGCTCAAATCCAACAAAACATTCAAAAGGATGCAATGAATGAAGAGTAATTATGGAGATTGACGTCACATAGCTTGTGGCTCAAATCAAGGGACATGAATATGAACTTTTTCCACAAGCAAGCTAGAGCTAGAATATTAAAAGAAAATCTCAAGGAGATATCACTGGAAGATGGCTCTAGGATAGAGGACTTTTGGGAGTTAAGGAATGCAACCTCCACTGATTTCACTAATTCATTCACGAAGCAAGATAAACTAGATCCCGTTGCCTTAGCCGCTATGCTTGAAAACATTCCAAAGACGGTCTCAACTGAGGACAATGTAGAATTGATGAAACCAATTGAAGAAAAGGAGATTCTAGATGCAATCTGGAGTCTTGATCCTGACAAGGTTCTAGGCCCTGACAGATTCTCTATCTCTTTTTTTAGATCCTTTTGGAGCTTAATTATAATGGATCTTAAAAGAATGCTTCAATATGTGTAGAAGACCTATAAAATGGGAGGCAATACCAATTCCTCCTTTCTTACTCTAATCCCGAAGGAAGCTAATCCGTACTCATTTTCCAAGTTCAGACATATATCGTTCTGCAACTCAGCATATAAAATAATGACCAAGATCATTTCTACCAACCGGAGGAAAAATTTACCTAAGATAATCTCAGATAATCAAGGGGGATTTATTGAAAATTGACAAATAATGGATACTATTGTCTTGGTGCAAGAGGCTATTCACTCCAACAAAGGGAATAAGGAAAAGGGAATGATTATAAATCTTGATATGACAACTGCATTTGATCGTTTGAGGCATTCCTTTCTTTTTGAAGTAATGGCTAAATTGGGATTCCACTCTTACTTCATTCAATGGGTGTCCTCTTGCACCAACGCCCCGTGGATATCTCCTCTCGTAAACGACAGACCAATCTCCTTTCTTGGAAACCAAGAATTGTGGTAGGGATGCCCTCTCTCCCCAATCCTTTACATTATCATGGCCGACTCGCTGAGATGGAAACTTGAGGTGGAAAGACTGGATGGAAATCTCACAGATATAAAATAGTAAAAGGAGTAAAGAGTATGAATCATTCTCAATTTTCTAATGACACCCTATTAATGGGTGGAGCCTCTACAATAATCACTACAAGATTTAAGAATAAACTAGACCTCTTCACCAGGGCTTAAGGTGGGTTGATCAATCATCATAATAGGTAAGTTAAAGATGGGTTGGAACACAAGTCCTCAGGTGATGGATGTAAAGGTATGGCCTAGTGGTTTTTATGATGTGGATGAATGTAAAGGCCTAATAAGGGGTAGAGGTTAAAAATATCGTTGTAATAGGTTCTCTTGTATGATTTTGGATATGTTGACTTTCCCTATGTAGCACCCCTCTAGGATGCTAGACAATTAATCACTCATTAAATACATATGCAATAAAAAATACTAATTTGTTTTAACATAATTTCATTGACTTCCATTTCCACAACTCTTTTACATTTGCTCAATGATATTAATAATATGATGAATTCAGTAATATGTTAACTCTAAGATTTAAAACTTAAAATAAAAGTATAACAAAATACCATTGAAAAATACCTTTTCCATGGTTTGTTGAAGCTCATCAGTTGCAATGTAGTTTTTCTAGTAGTAGGAGAATGCTTCCAAGCAATCTTTTCCCATTTTCATTTCCCACTTGCCCAGAGGGAAACAACAAAATCCTGCCAGCCAACTAGGAGCCTAGCCGACTTCCTAGATCTAAGAAACCTTTCGGTTTCTTGGCCCTTCGTGCCCATGAATCCAAGAACAACAAAGCACATATGCTCTAAGATGACTATCACAAGAATTATATCTTCCAAGAATTTCACAACCTCTCATCATGCTCAAACCTCCCAATTCTCCCCTTCCTCACCACTTCTCCTCCCTATTTATCAAGTTTCCATACACCCTTCCCCAAGTCTCCTCAACTACCCTCATTATTATCCATCAACCTCCCTTATTTAGATTTTTGGGAAAATATTAAAATAAAACTAAAATATAATTGACTTGCATTAAACAACAATAGATAAAATGCAAAGTCTTTCTTCCCATGCTAGCTAATAAATGCAATTTGACAATTTTCCCCAAAATGTACATGACAACCCACCATGCATATTTAATTCATCATACCAATCATCAATCAAAGTCAAAGAAGATATTTAATGCTTCTATATATTTGTGTATGCAATATAATTTACATAGTCAATAAACATTCAATTAAATAGTTAATAATCTAGTTTAATATTTAATACATTAATTAATTGTACTAGTGTACATGTGTAGGGTATGTGTGTGTAGCTAGCTGACACATATCTCATGCATGTACTAACGATAAACAACCACTAACTCTAGTGCATAGTTCCTATATGATAACACCAAGACATGTAGGACATTATATCAAGTAATGCATCATTTAATAATCTTAACGGACAAAATTACACCAATTCATCAATAACTCATTATCACACTTAAAGTATCAATAAGAAATCAAAGGAGAGTTTTAAACATGGTAGGAACAAAGCGAGTAAACCGTAGTGGCATCTCTAATCCCCAATCAATATTCTCAACTAACATCGAAGCATCATTCCTTCCTAACCTACTTCCATCTTCCATCCCATCATTTCCTCTGCTGGAATAAGCTAGAGCGTCAACTATATTGACTTAACTCCAGATAGAACTCGTAAGTGGAAGTGTCATACATCTCGACCAAGCTTCCCCAGCAGGAAACTAGCAGTCACCATCACACGTCTAGGGGAGTGTGACCTCACACAACCCTCCCATGACTCTAGGTTTTAGAGGATAAATGGTGGGCAATACCTCCACCCCTCCTTATAGAACTAGGGTCAACACCCTACATCAAGACACACTGTGCAACTATTGTTCTTAGAGTCATGTCATAAAACAACCACTCTGGGCAAGTTGTGTGTCCTGTCAAAACAACACTTACCATGGATCATATCAATATTTCTAAACATAAATTAATTAATAAGTACAACTTGTATCATATGCTATCTTCTTGATGTCTATGGCATCTAAGTTACCTCAAGACTATAGTCATTTGGCTATCACATAACTCATCAACCTGTAGGTTAGTTCACCAATAACTCATATCTATGCATATACATCACAATTACATATAAGAATTCATGTGTATTGACGTTCAATTAGGAAATGTATGTTTGTTTTTATCATGCCTTACATCTGTTGTGCATTCACAACATAACTTGAACTGATATCGATGCACCAAATTTCCATATTTAAATTTACATGTTTGAGCGATTCTTATAACTATCATCATTATGAACATATAACAATAAAAATAACATTATGCAACACATAAATAGGTCCATATATACACATCTCAAATGTCCATATCAATATAACTAAATCCAAATAGTTACTAAGCAATGAGTTACTAAGATGAGAACAATCAAAGTTCTAACTGTCTAAGGTCAAAATATGGGATGTTACATACACCCACCCTTTAAGAAACTTCGTCCCGAAGTTATGGTCATTCTCAACAAAGGGAAAAATTCACGACACAACTTCTATGTGTCTTCTTTGATAGGAAACTCTGTGCTATATTGGTCCCATTGGACCTTCACTTGATTAAAACATGTTTAGTCTATTAATATATTGATTGCGACTACCCTCTTTTAGCAGGAACTGTACTATGTCCCGACTATATTTTATTACCACTGGTAATTAAATTAATGAAAAACATGCTTCTCTTATAGATTTATTCATCCTAAGTTTCATAAGGACCCCCATATTTAAAGTACAATCTACTGGTTTGATCGGCAATTAGAACCTTAGCTCATTATCGGTTCTCTAGTTAAGTGTATCTTATATTGAGTTTGATGTCAATTTCATTATGTCAAGTCTCCGGTACCACAATTTCTTTCTCCTATATCTATCTTTACAATATTACTATATATTTATCCTCTATACTTATCACATACATCTGTACTATCTTCTACTCTATCTTCTTAATTAATTGTGATTACTTATATTTATTTTACTCTCATGATTTTCATTATGCTATTACTCCATATCATCTTCTTTAGAGTTCATTAACACTCTTCATATCATATTTGTTTTATTTATTTCTCTTTTACATATTCTAACTCTCATTACATCTGCTGCCACTTCTTGTTTAAGTTCAACATCAATTCTTAACTTAACATATACCTTACATTATTTGTAAACTTATTATCTCCTTTATAATTTTATTTCTGTTCTGCTTACTCCAACTACCGTATGTTACTTTTCTTTAATACACTTTCTACCTCTCCACAATCTATTTACTATTTAATCTCAAATATGACCATCATTGTTATTGTCATTATACTTTCACACATTTTATTATCTCATTCAACAACATCATGATATTGTATTTTGCAATTATTTTATTTTATTATTATTATTTTTAAATTTTCGTTGTATTTCGCTCCACTTTTTTTTTAAACACTTTTAAACTTATTGAAACTTATTGATATTGTTACTTTATCATTTACCTTTAATCTCTATAAATATTGCTATACATCCCATTGCTATACTTTATATCTTAAGTATTTCTACCATTTTTACTGATTATTTAACACTCTTCATTTCACATTTCCAATTATATCTTTATTTGTTTTCTTTCTTTTCATCACCATCTCTTCTATGATGTATCTTGAAGTTCTAAGCTTTGACACACAGGGCTCAATGCCATTATAACAATATACTCATTCGGAGCTCAACATATGACTTATAAGAATTCAATGTGGATGAGGAAGATAACACTCCTAATCACAATTGTCCAAACTAGACAATTATACCTTAATTACTTATCTTACTTATGTTTACATTTTCTTATTTTATTACTACATATAGTTAGTTTATTTATTTATTATTAATATCATCTATTACATTTTTAATAGTCCTTTTTTTCTTTTTCTTTATGATATATTATGTTTATAATTACATAACAATTCTTTATATTTCCATGACTACTATTATACTTTTTGTTTTTTTTAAAAGGGTGTGCTAATATCAAATACAATTTTCAATTTTATAAAAAGTTTAATAAATGACCCTAGTTTCTCATAATTTCAAAGAGATACATAGTAAATGACCCTATTTTTTTCAAAATTTCAAAGGGATACTTCTTGGATCTTCTTAATCACAAAAAAAAACCTCAAAAGATGATTAAAAAAAATTAAATAAAATAAATAATAAATACTTAAAAAAAAAGTTTTGGATTACCTTTTCTGTGGTGAACAAAATTTGATTGGTAGAAATTATATAATATTTCTTTTATATGCTTCGAGCACAAGTTTATGCGTACTGATGATATGAAAAAAAATGTAATTTTTCTCTAATTTATGCCCCTCCCCCACCCTCATATATGAGGGTGGGGGAGGGGCATAAATTAGAGAAAATACATTTTCTCTAATTTATGCCCCTCCCCCACCCTCATATATTAATTTATGCCCCTCCCCCACCCTCATATATATGAGGGTGGGGGAGGGGCATAAATTAGAGAAAATACATTTTCTCTAATTTATGCCCCTCCCCCACCCTCATATATATGAGGGTGGGGGAGGGGCATAAATTAGAGAAAATACATGTATTTTCTCTAATTTTCATATATGTGGGGGAGGGGCATAAATTAGAGAAAATGAGGGTGGGGGAGGGGCATAAATTAGAGAAAATGTATTTTCTCTAATTTATGCCCCTCCCCCACCCTCATATATGTGGGGGAGGGGCATAAATTAGAGAAAATGTATTTTCTCTAATTTATGCCCCNCCCCACCCTCATATATGAGGGTGGGGGAGGGGCATAAATTAGAGAAAATACATTTTCTCTAATTTATGCCCCTCCCCCACCCTCATCATAAATTAGAGAAAATGTATTTTCTCTAATTTATGCCCCTCCCCCACCCTCATAAATTTGATTGGTAGAAATTATATAATATTTCTTTTATATGCTTCGAGCACAAGTTTATGTGTACTGATGATATGAAAAAAAATGTAATTTTTCTACTTTAGTTCAATTTTTTTAGCTCAATAAATTTTCCACATATTTTTTTTTTATATAAATACAATAAAAAAAAATAAAATTTAAAACTTAAAATCAATTTATAATTTAAAAATATATAAAAATATTATAACAAAATTAATTATCGAAACCAAAACCAACAACTTACTTGGGAACATAAAATTTCCCAGCACCAAAGTATTATATTGGGTGCACCGACTCGTTTCTCTGCAATGTCGTGTGAATTGTGTTGACTTCTGCGTGTATTATTAGTCCCTGCGTGAGGGACTTATATTAGTTCGGGTTTGATCAAAACAGATTTAAGCTTTTTGTAAGGTAATACAATAAAACTTGTTTTTAATTTTTTAATTTTTTAAGTTATTTTAAAATAATTTTAAAATAATTTTCTGAAATGTTATTGGTTGTTTAAATCAATTTCTAATTGTGAAACAAAAGTATGTAGACAAATAAATGGTCTATGTAGTTGTAAAATAAATGTTATACAATATAAATAAATGATGTACGATATTGATAATAACGTAGACGTAAGTTTTCGTTGGGATTAAATTTTTGCAATGTAGAAATAATATTTTTGCCATTTAATGGACGGATTCCACACAAAACAATCAATAATTTCACATAAATCCTTATAAATGACAACTTATATTAAATTACAAAATTCACTTGAAAGCTAGTCCAATCATAATAATCGTCTGTTATCTTGTTAGATTGTTCACCTATTCACGTTCAAAGTTTACGTTAAAAGATTTGGAGAATCATAATGTAAAAAAACATAATTAAACATAATTAGATAAACAATATACATTTGAACAAAACAATCGATATACTATAAATTATAAATTAGAAAATATGCTATAATTATAAATTAAAAGCATGTATAAACTAAATAATATACATTTGACAACAATCTAATTAATATTTTAGAAATTAAAACATATTTTATTTAATATAAAAATAATACATTTCAATTTATAAAACATTATTTAATATGACCTCAACTCTATAAACCTTTAAACCCTAAACTTATATGTTATTAACATCAATTTATTTTATTATGTAATTAACAACATGCACAATAAACTTTTAAACTTATTTTTAATAATATATAACAAATTTATATTTTGAATTAGATAAATAGACAATTACTTTTAATTGGTCTCCCTCACTAGTATTGCATGGTAACTTAGTTCATTATTTGGGATGGACTAAGCTGCCATGCAACCCTTGTTAATCTATGCGGTGTGAAATTTGCTTGTGTGTAATATTTATCTACCGAGTGCAAACATTGATTCCTATCTACGTGATAAGAAGTCTTGGACTTGGTCTCCTAAATATAGTAGTTGTTAATAGTGGACTTCGTCTCCTAAATATAATATAATGCAAGTGATCAAGAAAAAAATTAAAAGTTTTAGTAGATTTTTTATTTATTTATCTTCAACTATTTGTTTTTCCAAGGTAATTGATGAGTTGTGAGTAAATAAATTTTGTAAACAGTAATAAATGCAAGGCAGTTTTTGATTAAACATTTTCTAGTTATGGATTTCAATATTATTATTTTATTTTTTGAATAAGAAATATTATTATTTTATATTTTGAATAAGATATATATGTTTTTCCCCTGGATGGGGTGACATCGGACACAATGGGGGATGGCCAGACGAGAAGACACATGGCCATGTCTCTCGCCACCTCGAGCCAGTGCAACTCGCACTCACCTCCACCATTAATCCATGCATTTAATACCTCGGCCTCGACGCCTTTGCATTCATTTGAATTCGAACCCGTTTAATGGTATGGCGCTCTAGTTCGTGGGATACATAATGGCTATGGGCTGGCCGAAGGCACAATCCCATCATCTTGCCAGGTTCAACAATTTTAGGATAGCGCAGAGGAATGCCATGGCTCATTCGAGCCCTCGGCCTCCCGAGTCTTGGCCTCCTCTTGCAAACTGCTTTGCTTTCTGCCTTTGGCTCGATTTTTCTTAGCGCTCTCGGCCCTCGGCGCCCAGTTCTCTTCCTCCGGTTGAATATTTCTTTTAGCTCTGGTTTGATTCCTATCCTTTGAATAACAATTCTCACGCACTCCTTCTTGGGTTTCTGGTGTTGTTCCTAATGCCACGAATTAAAGTTAAATCAAAATGGGGGCAGCCTGGTACGCTGCAAGAGGAAGAGGTTCGTGAGGCCGAGGCAGGCAGGCTCTTCCTAGCTTGCCTCCAAACTTTGCACGTGCCTCCAACCCATAGCGTCCACTTGCTTCTTCTCGTGTCATCTCCCGGGACCACTCTCCCGAACGAGCCACCACTCCAGAGCTTCCTCCTTTGTCATCTCCTTACGCCCGTCGAGTCAAATGGTTCGACATCCAGGGCAACTCCCCGGGCTTTGCGCCAAAGCTCAGCCGTCAACCCCTCGCCAACCTCCTCCTCCCCCTCCACCACCCTCTGCTCCCCTTCCACCAACCTCCGCTTCCCCCGTTCCGTCGGTTGCTTTCTCTTCTTCATCCTCTCCCCTCCCCTCTCCCAACTCCCCCACCTCATCCTCTGATTTACCTCCACCCCCTCCACCCTCTCTTGTTTGCACCCGCTGCACTGGGAAGGAAGCTATCAAGGACTCTTTGGATGTCATTAAGCGAGCAATTGAGGACGTCAAAGGCACCATCAATGAGATGCAACACATATAAGAAGAAAATACTCGTAGTGAGGAACACTTGATGACTCTTCTACATGATCTCAAGAAAGTTATTTTAGACATAGGTGCGCTAAGCAGGGACACTGCGCAAGACCGAAGGCACGAGCAAAGACTCGACCCCAGCTCATGATAGCTTATTCTTGCTCAGGTTTCCTATGTTTTTATGTATCCAGATAGAATATCTCACAAGTTCTCTGCCCTACGCGACATCTTAGTGCTAGGAATTTACATATTTAGCTCATTTCAGTTTTGTGTTTTCGGTATGGATAGTCTAGCAGGAAGTATAATTGCCCTACGTGGCATACTAGATCTAGTTTTGTACATTTCAGGTTTATTACAATTTTTCAAATTTTGCATGGTTACTGTGTACTTTAATGGCCACGTGGCAGCTTTGGTTTCCCACCAGGGCAAAGCTATCACAACCTTTTGGGATAGCATGACAACTGTAAGTCTTACTGCTTAGCAGGTTCTAATACAAATTCTAACTTACAAAAAAAAAAAAAGATATGTATGTTTTGTGTTTTAAGATAAGAAGATTTTTTTTTATATCTTTTAATTATCAAAATTCAATTAACCCTATGTTTTATAAAAATATTTCCTTTTTTATTTTTAATTGTACATAAAGTTTGACAAAAGACGTATAGTCGGCAAAAAATGTTTTTCCAGAATGTTTTATTTTTCAGTCTTTGGAGCTTTGTTGAAAATTTTATTTTATTTTATTTGGGTCTTATCTAGTTTATGTTCATCCTTGTAAGTGATATGTATAGACTGACAGTGAACATCAATGACTGTCAATTTCGACATTACAGACTTTATGTTCTTGGGAAGCTCAACACCCTTCTTAGTCATTTATATAGTTGTTATCACAGTAAAACAAATTCAAATATCTTAAAATCAAATATGTTTGTAGTATTATTATTGTCAAATAATTTTAGTTAAAACATCATGTACATTGTTACTCTGAATCCAGTATTAATAGTTTTCCACTCAAACATGTTATACCAACACAACCTTCTTACATATGCTATGATAACTTTTTTTAACAACGGTCTAATAAATTAGGTATTCCATGCCATGTTTCATTATGATTTGAGCTTGGTTGCACTATTATCAATATTCCCATGATTCTCGGGCTTAAAAAGAGTGTTGTGCATACAACAAAACCTCACAGCTTAGGTTAATGGTTCAGATCTCAGACCTCGAGGATGTTTCAACAATTAAAATACACACACACACACACACACACACACACACACACACACACAAAGGGTGGCTCTTCCGATCTGAAATCTATAATGATCTAGGATCTAAAATTAATAACGTTTTAAGAGGTGTTTCTTTGGATCTAAAATCTTCCTTTAAAAATTGAACTTGAAGAGAATGAATACCATCTCATTGTTGTACGAGTTGCTCAAGTGAATGGAAGGATTCAACTCATGTCAGAAAATCATTCTTTGACAATTGTTGGACATTTTGGTGCTAGAAAAAAAAACTGGCCTATTCATGCAATCACACATCTCTATCCACCATCATTCACATGGTTTCTCACTGATATTAATGCTTGTTACTACAGTGAACCATGTCCTTCCCTAATTAATGAAAGCCACTCCCTCATGAAATCCTTTCTCCCAAGAATACATTAATGAGTGACTTCCTTGATGCATTAAAGGTGTCATGTTGTACTGCTAAGTCATTGGAGAAGTTCGCTAGTGGTCCAAAGGAGTTAATGGTGACCCTTTCCTTACTAATTTTGAAGGTTGTAATTACATATATAGATATTTTCTCAATCCATCATTGTTTTCACGTATTTTCCTAGTTATCTCCTCTAATAGACACTAGAAGTAGAACATGTCAGTTGAGATCACTCGTAACTATCTTATCTCATAAGTCTAAATGGTTAAGGTCAAATCTACCCTTGTTTCTTCTCCCTTGTTTCTTTTCATTCATTTAATGCCACGATCTATTCCTCTTTTGTTAGCTACGAAATTTGGTATGAACAATCTGTTATTTCTTTTGATCTTGTCCGTACTAGTTGTAGCTGGTTGCGTAGTGTTGTTAGCTTGGGTTTGGTATCCTACTCAAGCTACGAAAGGAATAACCTTTGACCAATTCTTCGACTAGATTCAACATGATGGAATGGGGCTCAATCTGTGATCTGAAAAGATCTTTTAAAGACCATGGTTAATTTTTTAAAGTATGAGTTCATTAACCATTTAGGAATTGAGAAAAAAGGAAGAATTAAAGATATAACATGGAAACCATAATAAGATATGCAGATATGAAAGTAAGCACAAAGAATCAACAAACCATAAACAACAAAGTTGTTAACGGAGTTCGGTAATATTTCCTACGTCTCCGAGTCTTTGTCTCAGTGGGTGAGGCTTTCTTTTTTCTCTTCAAAGATTCAAAAACACATCAGAAAAGTGTCAAATGGATTACAAACTGGTCTGGCTGTGTTTTTCTAGACCTCAAGAGCCTAACACAATTGATGACATTGAAAACGATTGAGCGAAGCTCCCGGAAATGGCCCGCAAAGTTGCTCTCCTTAATAGCTTCCCTGCATAAAAATGGCTTTGACTATCAAACTCCTCAGCATTTCTCCTTCTCTGAACCTGTTCCAGGCTGCCAAGAACCTCTGTTTTATATAGGTATGAAGTTGGCAACAACCTCCCAACTTCCCCCTAAGATATGGCCTAAAAAAGGGCTCCAGATCCTCCAATAATGGACAAAATCTTCCAAAAACAGGCTTAAAATCAAACAAAAATATATTATATAGTTTTAAAACCCAAAATTCGAAAAATCTGGGTGGAGCCCCTGAATTTCGGGCCCCTGGTCCTATGGCGCTATTCCATGTGTCCTTGGGTTGGGGCACTGGCCCCTTACCCGTTGGGTCCTGGTCATGTGGCTTGGCCATATGGCCTCACACTAATCCTCCACGCTCCCTGCAGTTGGTTAGGCTTTGGTTTCCAGCCCTTGGTTGGTCAGGGCTAGCCCCCGCTGACCGAGACTTATCCCTGAATTTGCGCCAACCTCTAATTCAAAAATATATTACGCCGATTGTAGACCAAGCACCACCCTTAGCTCGAATGGTCTGCCGCTGTTGCGAAATCATTGCATATCCCATGAGGTCAGGGGTTTGAATCCCCCCTACCCATAACAAATTTTTGAACTAGTTGTCATTGGAAAAATCCGGGGTGCCACGTGGTGCCCTCTGATTGGCTCACATGTCACCCTATTATTGGTCCGTACCAGTACAGTCAGTGACACAATCAACATCCAGTCAGTCGACCACATTACCTCTATACAACCCAGTCAGATTCCTAGTCAGCACTGCCACATCACCACTGTACCTGCCACATCACCACCATACCTGCCATGTGTCATACTATCTACCTACCATGTGTCACATTCGTACTGCACATCTATTATCCATGTGTCATCCTGTCATTGGGCCACATCACTGTATGGAATGCCATGTGGCATCCGTACAGTGCCACGTGTCAAATCTGTATAGTTCCAACTCATCCCAAAAACACCAAATCCGAGTGACACGTGTCACCTTTTGGTGATGCCATGTCAGCATGATGATGTCACTTGTCGTACATGCTGACATCAACGTTGACTTTGACTAGTTGACTTTTTGCTTGTTTGGGAATTTGATCATAACACGATAACTTTCACATATGATGTTTGTTTGAGGAAAAACTTATATGGCCGGAATCAATGCGACGAGACAGATGCAACGATGTTGGTTTCATATGATTTCGAGAAATTTGATTTTTAGGCATTCCTAGACCCATTTTGGTTTGTGGATCCATTTTGGATCACACCTCCCTACTAAGACCTTTTGGTCCTCCAAAAGGATACTAACCAGTCATCAAGTGCGGGATAGTCCACCCCACTTGTTCTCTGTCTTTAAACTCTATCCTATGCACCTGTCTCATCAAGATCAATTTCAAAACAACCATGACAACTAACAACATATTGTTAGCCACTGGTACTCTCTCACATCTTACTGAAGCCACTACCATCCATGTTGACAACATTAGAAATGATAATATCAGAAATATGACTGCAAATGAGCTAATATGTTTTGTAGTACTTGCACGACATTAGCTTATCTTGAAGCAAAGTATGATTGAACTTCCATTCTACAATCATCTCATGTTCATGCTTAAGATCAATTACTTGATTTGGAACAATTATAGGTGTATTTCTTGCATGACCATTGCTGGCAATTGCATCCCGAGAAGAGACCGAAGTGGTTCAAAGAAAGGAAAGGGAGGCAAACAGTTGCAGCAGCAGCACGACCAACAGACTTGGGATTAGATTCAAGTGATGAGTCTAAAATCATAGCGGTTGGTTTGACAGGTAAAATTCGTGATGGATATGGTTCTAGAAATAAGTTGTTTCACATAAGAGTATTAATGAGGCATACTAAGGTTGACACATTGATAGATAGTGGATCTCAATCTAACTTGATTTCAGATAAAATGGTTAAATAATTGGGATTAAATACTCAGATGCATCATAAACCTTACTCACTCAAATGGATAAGCAACAATCATAAATTGCACATAACAAAACAATGCACTTTAAAGTTTGCAATTTCATCAAAATTTTTGGATGAGGTAATGTGTGATGTGGTGCCACTCAATGAATGTGGAATGGTCTTAGGCAATCCTTATTTGTATGATCGCAAAACAATCTTCTACAGGGAACATAATCAATATCACTTAATCAAAGAAGTCAATGAATATGTTGTACATGCTCATCATTTAAAAGCAAGTCAATCTCTTCAAACAATGGGACAATTAAGGAAGGCAACTCATGCTTTAAAACTTCACCATAGTCTTTAAAATATATTTTCGAATCAAGTGGTATCGGAGCAGGTTGACAGTTGGTTTTTGAGTTTGCATGATTACCAAGGAAAGGCTGAATCGTGGTGAAGGTGAGCTTGTCGAAGAGAATCCTGAGATTGGATCGAGAAGGAGGACTTTTCAAAGTGAGAATATGGGATCAGAAGAGGGACTTTCTCATAACGATATAGAGTTTCAAAAGACCTTCTTCGCCATGTCAAAGATGGTAAAGGTTTTATATGATGATTATGAGCGGAAGAGATCGATTCTAGGTGAATCTTCAAAGGCCAAAAGTGAAGAAGGAGAGGATCCTCCTAAACCTCCTCCTTCGCCTCCTTCTTCTCCATTAAATTCTTCTTCTTCAAGTACAAGCTCAAAATCTACCACGAAGAAACATTTCCATAAACATAAACATGATATGCCTTTACTTAAGATTGTTGTGAAGTTTGAATTACCCATGTATGATGATGAAGTCAATGCAGAGAGACTTGATAATTGGGCCAGACAGATGGAAGTTTATTACAGTGTGCAACAAATCAAATATGAGGCAACTCAAATCAAATTGGCATCGCTTCGACTTGTAGGCACGACACTCATCTGATGGCAAAGCAAGTTGCAAAATGGCACGCAACAAGTGGGTAATATATTTCCATCATGGCAAGTTTTTTTTTCTGCACTTAGAAAACAATTTTATCCTTTGGGTTATAAAGAGAATGCTTTAATTGAATGGCAGGGTCTTGTTATCACACAATTTGTATTTAAAGTAAAGGACAGATGAAAGGAGGGAAAACTGGTGTAACTAAGACTATCCCACCACTGTCACCTCAATGGGATAACTCTTTCTGTTTAGGGAGGTAAGGCCCAGGGGAGACGTCCCCGATGACCTGGGGTTTTGAGAAGGAAAATGATTAAAGGGATAAGTGATAATTTCCCCCTCACAAGTCACCACCGATCAGAAAGTCCGGCTTAATAGCCAATAAAGATAGAAACAACTAGAAGTGTACCTGCCCAAGACAAAGTAATAAAAAAGCTATGCATATGCAAGATCAATTGCTTGGTTAGCACTTCATATAATTATGGACTTCTGATGTAAAGCAATTGATAAACAATATTATTGATGAAGCAAATCAAAGTTGTACAATGGCAATGATTACAATATATCATTTCATAATAAATGCCAATGGCAATTAATGTAGCAATATCAAAATTGAGAAACAATGCCTTAGCTAATCATTCAATTGCTTGTAAAGATATGAATGCTGCAATGGTACAAGTATAGCATAAATAAACAATGGCAATAGTAGGGTTAGTAGATGTTAGTATATGCTAGGGTTAGAAGGTTATGTAGTTGTTCAAATTATTTGGTTGTTTGAAGTTGTGACCAAGGTACTCAAACCGTGGAGGTCTTAGATCATTGCTTTAGGGAAAATGGAGTCAAAAGGGCTACAAAAGTTCAAGGACCGTGATGATAGTGATAAAACTAAAGACACGAGGGTTGGATGTTGAGGTGTTGCTAAAGCAAGGCCTCAACAATGAAACCCTAGGGGAGAAAGGCTCACTAAGGTGTAGAAACCCTAGGCCTTAGTGATTTCTCCTCCTTCTTTAGCTCAATGGCAAGATAAAGATCGGATAGCTTGAGTAATAGATGAAATGGCTATGGACAAGAGAGTTTAATGATGAAGTGTTGCTATGGTAAGGCTTCATCAACAAAACCCTAGGGAAAACGACTCACTAAGGTGTAGAAACTCTAGGTCTTAGTGCGTTTTCTCCTTCCTTGGCTCAAATGCAAGATGAAAAACGGCTAGGCTAGAAGAATATGGATAAAGTGATGCTATGGCAAGGCTCTATATTACTTCAGCAAATCAAATGGCTCTTAATCTTAGTAGGGACATGAGACAAGGACCTTAGCATGTGCTTGTCACCTAGGGTTTAATTCAACAAATTATAATAACAAATGCAAGTAAACAATACTATAACCATTCAATTAAGAAGTGTTGTAGAAATTTACTTACATAAATCAAGAAATCATGTAGCAAAACCCTAGTTGTAAACCTTCCACCAAGAGAAATGCCAAAAATGCCAAGAAAATGTCTCCTTCAACAAGTGCGCCTCAAAATTTCAGCCAAAACCCTAGAAAGGGCACACATTTCATACCTCACTAATGTGTGAGTGAAATATGATGAAAATATGAGAGTGAAAACCCTCAATATATAACATACCAATGACCTTAATTAAATTTTAGGTCATTAAAAGGTCGACAAGGCCAAAATACCAAAATAATATTGTTTTACATTAAATGTCAGAAATGAAACCCTAATCAAGAAAAAGTGAGATGTCATCCCCTTTCTAGGGTGACATTATCCCTTTCTAGGGAAAATGTAGCCTCCTGGAGCAAAACATTAGCCCTCCTTGGGATTCTCCAATCTACCACACGTGCCAAAACTGCCATAGCTATCTCCCAAGACGTCCATAATGCTGGATGATGTCATGGGCATCCTGGGTGATGTCCTGGGCCTTCCAGGGCCAACGTTCCAATGGAGAGGGAATAACCTCCCTAGGTAAGTCTATGTCAGGGTGCCTCTGTGGAACGTCCTCCTCTTCTTTGACACAAACCCCTCTGTCCCGTCTCTTCCCCCTGCTGGGGTCTCAACATCCATTTGGTGGGCTCTTCATCCCCATGGAGGTCTGAACTAATCATATCCCCATGTGTACCTGTCCAATGTGGTACCTGTCCGTCGAGTATGATCCTGCACATCAACAGATACACACTCCATGGGCTCATAAGTCACAGGGATCATAGTCATGTCAATCACATCTAATCATCAATATTATTAAACATGTGCATAAAACCCCTTTTACCCAGTCAAGTGCTCAAAGACATTATAAAAATCTGCTATGCAAGTTTGGGGGAAGTGACAGGGTGTCCCATTGGTCTAGTGTTCACTCGAAAAGGGATGTTTCTGGAAGAGATTGAATCCAAGTCATGTACATGGGTGAGGTGGATAAGGGATGTCCTGACAAGGGGTGCATTGAAAGCAGGGAAATGCAAGGCTTACCTGTGGGTGCCTTTGTAGAAGGCGAGCCACACCTGTCCTGGATGCAAATGTTTCCAAGCCCATTCATGGCATTTTATTCTTATTTATTTATTGCTTTTTTCTTTCAAGAGGCTAATCAAGGGACACTTCCCTGGTGTGGTGACCAGTGGTGGCAGTGTTACCCACAAGTACTTTCATATAAATGAGAAGGATGGCTTGTGATGATACCCCCTTTCTCTTGGCCATGCAACCAAGAGCCACTACCTTGGGGTGGTAATCAACTGCTAGTAGTGTCATGCTGCTAGGTACCCATGGACCTAATAGGCTGGCTCGTGATGAGACCCCCTATCCTCTGACTAGGTCTTGTTTTATTATTTTTATGGGTCCCTCTTGTTTCTTGCTGAGAAGATTTTTACTGCTTTCTTGGGGATCCCTGGGCGAAGCATCTCGAGGTTTTATTTTAGGCTTTTATCTTTTGCAAGATTTCTTTTACCTTCTGGGCCTTTTGCCCCTTCTTCCCACAAGGAAAGGTGAAACCCTTGAATGATTGTCCAACCCAATGCCCGGACCAATGAAATGAGATGGATGAGCGGGAAGTAAGATGGAAAATGGTAACTGTGACGAGAGTAGATGATGACTTTTCAGAAATCCCCCCAGTGGCAACTCAAAACCCATGGGCATAGGATTACTAGGGAATCCTGTCAGTCCCCCTAGACATGGTCAAGTGGATAAGTATAAGATCCAATAATTTGTTAGAAACAAAAGGAATTAAATGCACATATTCAAAGGTTTTGAGTATCCGAGTGACACATACCATGATACCCAGACTCATTACCTCTTGGAGAAAGAACCATCTCTGATACAGGACCAAGCCGAAGGTGATGGATGATGCTGCTGTTGACAAAGTGGAGGCATTGAAAGGAAGAAAAGATGGGCCCTCCAGGGCCATGCTTAACTCAATCTGGTTCTCGGTACTCCATGTCTAGGACCTGTGTGCCTCGAGACATAATCTCCTAGTTATCCCTCAAAGTGGGGGATATCATCTGGCTCCAACTCGGGGACATGTGCTCACCGTAGAGCGCATGAGAACCTCAACATCTCTGGCATAACCTGTAACCTGCTTGATCTCAATAGAAACTATTAGTAATCATTTGGAGTGGTGATATCACCCCCAACTCATATATATATATATATATATATATATATATATATATACTCGGGGACATGTGCTCACCGTAGAGCGCATGAGAACCTCAACATCTCTGGCATAACCTGTAACCTGCTTGATCTCAATAGAAACTATTAGTAATAATTTGGGGTGATGATATCACCCCCAACTCATATATATATATATATATAACGAAAGCAATCATATGTACAAGTGTGAAAGCAAACTACTCTAGTATGCAATGCAATGGTATATAAAATGAATGCAAATGCCTACTTACCTGTACTTATCTGTTGGCTGGATGTTTAGATGTAGTCAAACAACCAGTGAAACCAATCCAACAACGTCCCACAATACCTGCCTTTGTGCTTCATCATAAACCAAAATAGTGACAAGTTAAGCACAACAATAACATGAGTCAGAAAATGTATTATATCAATGGAAACTATAAGGTCTAGCTCGTGGAGGCGGGTGGGAGGGAAAAAGTGATACCAAGACATACTCTCAAGAGAGTTCTCAATCTATCTCAGAAAAGGATTGTGAAAAGTCAAAGGTTCAAAAGACTGACTCGAGGAATCTAAATGCTGGATACCTTGGACGTCTTCACAACTTGAGGCCCGAGAAGGGATTAGCAAGAGAGGAAAGGATGACTGACAATTCCTGAAGGGGAAGATGGAAAACTGTGATAATAAGCTTCTTCTTGAGGTACTCAGCTTTCCCCTAAAATCCAGAATGAGGTTTTGTCTTACAGGAGACTTGGGATAAGGGACATGTTTCCAAACCATACCTTTAGTGACATAGCGAGGTAAAGTAATCGAAGGGAGGTGGAAAATATTATCACAAGTATCATGCTTCAGGGAAGTAACCTCCTCACTTTTATCAAGATCTGAGAAGAACGATGGTTGATAACTTTATTCATAGAATAAATCTAAGTGTTCAGAGGAATTATCATCAAATTCCTCAAGGTATGACAAAAAATTATTAGGAGAGCATAGCATTAAGTCATCCTTGGGTGTCTGAATAAAATTGGTAATCATATCATGTTCTTGTTGCCAAATGTCAAATTTCTTATTAAGTTCATGTGATAAAGGTAAAGGAAACTTTTGGGAATGACCCTCAATGTCGTAAATGGGATACCCATCATATCCAATTGCATCCCATTTATGCTTCCCGACATGTATGAACTCATTAATATTATCAACAAAGTCATCATTTTCATCATAACATGAAGGGTTTAGAAAATCCAACACTTCTCCACTTTCCACATCATAGGGTAGAGAATCCTTAAAAAATTGGAAAGGGAAGTAACTCACCTTGCTTACTTCTTCTTGTGCAGGAGAAATAGGATCTTGGAGAGCTATGTTAGATGGAGGAGCGATCACCAGTGTTTCATCCTCATAATTCACTTTTCTAGTTTCACTGCATTCTATTGAATCATGGGAGAAACCTTGCTCCTCTTCAAGGGGTTGACAATTTTCTTCATAAATCTCTTCTTTCATATTAGAGGGTTCTTGATGTTTATCACGATACACATCCTTGAGATCTTCTACAATCTCAATTATGAATCTTTGTCTTCCAATGCTATTGTGATATTTTGAAGGGCATCTTCATACGTTTTGCAATGTGGTTTGGTTAAGTCAATAAACCTACTGATGAGGTGTACAAAAGATGATATACCCCTATCTTCGCAACAACCCTTAAACCAATCTTTCAAAAAGGATGGCAGAGAGAGTATGGATAATTTTATTAGAGCATCCTCCCCTCCCAAATCTATCTCGCTCATATACTCCAAAAAAATTACGATGTGAGAAGTTGGGAGGCCCCAAAATATTGGAAGCTTGTTTGACCATTTTATATTAAAACCGGTTGGGTATCCTTGAAGGATTTTGAAATTAATAGTTGGATACAGTTGTTCCCAGGACGCCATGATCCCATAACTTGGAAATATCACAAAGTTGAGAGTAAGGTGGCACCTGAGAAAAGGTTAGTGGAGTCGCCAAATAATTTTCTCGAAATTATCATAGGAAAAAAAAATCACCCTTAGTGGAGTCACCAGGTAAGCTTGTAAGATAAAGAATCTTGAGGCAAGGCTTACCGAAAAGTGTCGTCTTGAGGAGAATTGACTTAGTGTTCCCCAACAACGGCAGAAAAATGTTGCACAATTTGTAGTCAAAGTAAATGACAAATGAAAGGAGGGAAAACTGGCGTAACTGAGACTATCCCACCACTGTCACCTTAATGGGATAACTCTTCCTGTTTAGGGAGGTAAGGCCCAGGGGAGACATCCCCAGTGACCTGGGGTTTTGAGAAGGCAAAGGTTTAAAGGGCTAAGTGATAATTTCCCCCTCAAAAGTCACCACCGATCAGAAAGTCCGGCTTAATAGAAAATAAACATAGAAGTAACCAGAAGTGTACCTGCCCAAGACAAAGCAACAAATAAATTATGCATATGCAAGATCACTTGCTTGGTTAACACTTCATATAATTATGGACTTCTGATGGAAAGCAATTGATAAACAATATTATTGATGAAGAAAATCAAAGTTGTACAATGGCAATGATTACAATATATCACTTCATAATAAATGCTAATGGCAATTAATGTAGCAATATCAAAATTGAGAAACAATGCTTTAGCTAATCATTCAATTGCTTGTAAATACATGAATGCTATAATGGTACAAGTATAGCATAAATAAACAATGGCAATAGTAGGGTTAGTAGATGTTAGTCTATGCTAGGGTTAGAAGGTTATGTAGTTGTTCAAAGTATTTGGTTGTTTGAAGTTGTGACCAAGGTACTCAAACAATGGAGGTCTTAGATCAGTGCTTTAGGGAAAATGGAGTCAAAAGGGCTACAAAAGTCGAAGGACCATGATGATAGTGATAAAACTAAAGACACGAGGGTTGGATGTTGAGGTGTTGCTAAAGTGAGGCCTCAACAATGAAACCCTAGGGGAGAAAGGCTCACTAAGGTGTAGAAACCCTAGGCCTTAGTGCTTTCTCCTCCTTCTTTAGCTCAATGGCAAGACAAAGATATGCTAGCTTGAGTAATAGATGCAATGGCTAAGGACAAGAGAGTTTAATGATGAAGTGTTGCTATGGAAATGCTTCATCAACAAAACCCTAGGGAAAATGGCTCACTAAGGTGTAGAAACCCTAGGCCTTAGTTCGTTTTCTCCTTCCTTGGCTCAAATGCAAGATGAAAAACTACTAGGCTAGAAGAATATGGATAGAATGTTGCTATGGAAAGGCTCTATCTTACTTCAACAAATCAAATGGCTCTTAATCTTATTAGGGACATGAGACACGGACCTTAGCATGTGCTTGTCACCTAGGGTTTAATTCAAAAAATTATAATAACAAATGCAAGTAAACAATACTATAACCATTCAATTAAGAAGTGTTGCAAAAATTTACTTACATAAACCAAGAAATCATGTAGCAAAACCCTATTTGTAAACCTTCCACCAAGAGAAATGCCAAAAATGCCAAGAAAATATCTCCTTCAACAAGTGCGCCTCAAAATTTCAACCAAAACCCTAGAAGAGGGCACAAATTTTAGACCTCACTAATTTGTGAGTGAAAGATGATGAAAATATGAGAGTGAAAACCCTCAATATATAACATATCGATGACCTTAATTAAATTTTAGGTCATTAAAAGGCCGACAAGGCCAAAATACCAAAATAATACTATTTTACATTAAATGTCACAAATGAAACCCTAATCAAGCAAAAGTGAGACGTCATCCCCTTTCTAGGGTGACATTATCCCTTTCTAGAGCAAATGTAGCCTCTTGGAGCAAAATGTTATCCCTCCTTGGGCTTCTCTAATCTGCCACAAATGCCAAAACTTCCATCACTGTCTCCCAAAACATCCATAATGCTGGATGACGTCATGGGAATCCTGGGTGACGTCCTGGGCCTTCCAGGGCCAATGTTCCAATGGAGAGGGCACAACCCCCCTAGGTAAGGCTCTGCCAGGGTGCCTCTGTGGAACGTCCTCCTCTTCTCCGATGCAAACCCCTTTGTCCTGTAACTGCCCCTTGCTGGGGTCTCAACATCCATCTGGTGGGCTCTTCAGCCCCATGGAGGTCTGAACTAATCATCTCCCCATGTGTACCTGTCTAATGTGGTACCTTCCCGTTGGGTATGATCCTACACATCAACAAATATGCCCTCCATGGGCTCATAAGTCACAGGGATCATAACAATGTCAATCACATCTAATCATCAATATTATTAAACATGTGCATAAAACCCATTTTACCCAGTCAAGTGCTCAAAGACATTATACAAATCTGCTATGCAAGTTTGGGGGAAGTGATAGGGCGTCCCATTGGGCTAGTGTTCACTGGAAAAGAGATTTTTCCGGAAGATATTGAATCCAATTCATGTAAACGGGTGAGGTGGATAAGGGATGTCCTGACAAGGGGTGCAGTGAAAGCAGGGAAATGTAGGGCTTACCTGTGGGTGCCTCTGTAGAAGGCGAGCTGCACCTGTCTTGGATGTAAATGTTTCCAAGCCCATTCATGCCATTTTGTTATTTCTTTATTGCTTTTTTCTTTCAAGAGGTTAATCAGGGGACATTGCCCTGGCATGGTGACCAGTGGTGGCAATGTTACCCACAAGTACTTTCACAGAAATGAGAAGGTTGGCTCGTGATGAGACCCCCTTTCTCTTGGCCATGCAACCAAGAGCCACTACCCTCGCGTGGTAACCAGTTGCTAGTAGTGTCATGCTGCTAGGTACCCATGGACCTAATAGGCTGGCTAGTGATGAGACCCGCTATCCTCTGACTAGGTCTTGTTTTATTATTTTTATGGGTCCCTCTTGTTTCTTGCAGAGAAGCTTTTAATTGCTTTCTCGGGGATCCCTGGGCGAAGCATCTTGAGGTTTTATTTTAGGCTTTTATCATTTTCCAGCTTGATTTTACCTTCTAGGCCTTTATCCCCTTCTTCCCACAAGGCAAGGTGCAAGCCTTGAATGATTGGCCAACCCAATGCCCAGACCAATGAAATGGGATGGATGAGCGGGAAGTAAGATGGAAAATTGTAAGTATGACAGGAGTGGATGATGACTTTTTAGAAATCCCCCCAGTGGCAACTCAAAACCTATGGGCACAAGCTTACTAGGGCATCCTGTTAGTCCTCCTAGACACGGTCAAGTGGATAAATATAAGATCCAAGCATTTGTTAGAAACAAAAGGAATTAAATGCACATATTCAAATGTTTTGAGGATCAGAGTGACACATACCATGATACCCAGACTCATTACCTCTTGGAGCAAGAACTATCTCTGATACAGGACCAAGGCGAAGGTGATGGATGCTGCTGTTGCTGAAAAAGTGGAGGCGCTGAGAGGAAGAAAATATGGGCCCTCCAGGTCCATGCTCAAGTCGATCTGGCTCTCGGTACTCCATGTCTAGGAGCTATGGGCCTCGAGATATAATTTCCTAGTTATCCCTAAAAGTGGGGGATAACAGGTCTTAAACTAATAATGGGAAAAACAATGCAAGAATACACAGATGAATTTTGTAAGATGGCTTTAATGTTAGAAATTCCATTACATACCCAAGAAACTCTTATGAAGTATATATGAGGTTTACCTGCACACATTCGTAACACTGTATTTATGTTTGGACCTACTAATCTTGATGAGGTTTCTGTTCAAGCAACATACATTGAGGCATGGAAAACAAGAGTTGGTGTATCAGGGGAATCGTCTTCAAGAAAAGAGGACAAAAGGAAGGGGAATGGCAAGAAAGCAAATTCAGTGGCAAGAAAGGAAGAGAAGCTCTCTTGCAAGCATTGCAAGAAAGAAGGGCATGATGATGACCATTACTGGCAATTGCATCCCGAGAAGAGACTGAAGTGGTTCAAAGAAAGGAAAGAGAGGAAAATGGTTGCAACAATAACACAACCAATAGACTTGGGATCGAATTCAGGTGATGAGTCTAAAATCATACTGGTTGGTTTGACATGTAAAATTGGTGATGGATATGATTCTAGAAATAAACTGTTTCACATAAGGGTCATAATGAGGCATACTAAGGTCAACACATTGATAGATAGTGGGTCTCAATCTAACTTGATTTCAGAGAAAGTGGTTAAACAATTGGGATTAAATACTCAAATGCATCATAAACCTTACTCACTCAAATGGATAAGCAACAATCATAAATTGCACATAACAAATCAATGCACTTCAAAGTTTGCAATTTCATCAAAATTTGTGGATGAGGTAACGTGTGATGTGGTGCCACTCAATGAATGTGGAATGGTCTTAGGCAGTCCTTATTTGTATGATTGCAAAACAATCTTCAACATGGAACATAATCAATATCACTTAATCAAAGAAGGAAATGAATATGTTGCATATGCTCATCATTTAAAAACAAGTCAATCTCTTCAAACAATGGAACAATTAAGGAAGGAAGCTCATGCTTTAAAACTTAACCATAGTCTTTAAAAGATCTTTTTGGATCAATCTGCCATCCTATCTTCTACATAAATAGATCTAGATAAAGAGGATATCTAAAGACTAGGAAATATATATAGAGAAAGAGAAAATATCTCTTGGCAGAAAGTACATAGACAAAATCATAAGCTCAAAAAGCTTCTAAAGGAAGGACTATCAGACTGGGTTATTGACTCGACATAATGACAGTTCTTTCTCATTTGTTGATCTATTGGGTGAAAATTGGGGAATTTGCTTCTTTCTTGTGAGAAAACCTTAACATTTTTTTTATTAGATTGGAGACCCAAATCGAGCGATTTATCTAAATCTACCTCTACTTGTATGTGAGATACCATTATATTTCATATGCAGAAACAACATCACTCCAATTCACTTGAGTGGGACAGGAACTGGGGACTTTTGGGTTTATAAATCACATTGGGGGGCCTGGAGGTTCCCCTTATTATAATATGAAAGGCTTGTGATTAAATAATTGATTCTGCTCTTGATGATCGAAAATAGTCGGCAGAGGCGAATTGAGTGAGTTTTTCTTAACACCTTCTCACTCTGTGTGAAACTATCTAATCAATCATAGCCACCCCAATAGAAGTAGTAATCTTATTTGGTATCAATAATAACAATCATAAGATATTACTTTTTTGTTTGGCTTCCCCTCCCCCAAGTATTTCTCATTAATATCAGTGACTTCTTATGGTTTCTGAGTTTTTTTTTTGGGGGGTTCCTATATTATATCCATTGTTTATGCTTTTGGGTAGAGACAACATGACTACCAGGGTTCCAATGCATATCTGTGTTGGTGGTGTTTCATAGTTCCTTACCCATATGTTTTTCACTGAGATCTTTATGAAATGATATTTTGTTTTGGCCATCCCTATCTGTATTTTGAATCTGGAGGCTTACTGGTTTTGTACTCCTATGTATATACGATCTCACTCCAAATGGGTTTCCATTTCCCTATAAACCACCAACATGATGAGAAGTGATATTCAATATATTTCTAGTAATTGGCCATATTGGAATCGTATTGAAGGGAAATCATTTCTTTGTGGTGCATGCTTCCACTACTAAGAAGAGAAAGCTATTAACATAGATGTTTTACCATCATTGTAGCGGGCCACACTGGTTCATACATTTGGACAAAAATACCATGTTTGTTTGAAGGAAGGCTCAATCATTGTTCCTTGTTATCCTCCTCCAAAAGGATGGAAGTACACTTGATACCTCCCAACATTCCTTGGTCAATCTTTGTATAAGTTCATGCTCTGTTTTATGCCGAGAGAAATAATCTAAAGGGGGGTTACTATGCATTCTAGCACTTTCAAATAAAACCATTCTTCTCCAAGTTAACATATTATACTCTCTCTTTGTTTGTTTAGGAACACTTCATTTATTCATATAGCTAAAATATAACTCTAAAATTTAGCATTTATTTTCTGGATTTGTTGTTCATAGACTCTAAATTTCTTTTCAGATATTCATTTGTCTTTCACATTTCTGTAATTCATAAATCTGAAGTTTATCATTTTATAGTTTGTTTTCATTTAGAAAAAAAATACAGTGTAATCGTTGTCCACTTGGCCTAGTTTTAGAACCAAGGATCTGATACCAAATGTAGCAACCCTCTAGGATGGTAGACAATTAATCACTCATTAAATACATATGCAATAAAAAAAAGCCTTTGTTTTAATATAATTTCATTGATTTCCATTTCCACAACTCTTTTACATTTGCTCAATGATATTAATAATATGATGAATTCAGTAATATGTTAACTCTAATATTTAAAACTTAAAATAAAAGTATAACAAAATACCACTGAAAAATACCTCTTCCATGGTTTGTTGAAGCTCATCAGTTGCAATATAGTTCTGCTAGTAGTACGAGAATGCTTCCAAGCATTTTTTTCCTATTTTCTTTTCCCACTTGCCCAGAGGGAAATAACAGAATCCTCCCAGCCAACTAGGAGCCTAGATAACTTCCTAGATCTAAGAAACCTTTCGGTTTCTTGGCCCTCCATTCCTGTGACTCCAAGAACAACAAAGCACATATGCTCTAAGAAAACTATCACAAGAATTATATCTTCCAAGAATTTCACAACCTCTCATCATGCTCAAACATCCCAATTGCCATCCTTATACACACTTGCAGACGTGAGCTAAGTCCTGATCACTTAGTGTGTCCTCAGAGGCACAATGCCTAGGTTCAAAGTCTGCGCTATCACTTTGACTTGAACCTCTTCCGTTTAGGCTAACTTTTAGGGAAGCCAAGGGGGGTAGACTCTAGTTACTAGATGAGATTAACATTTAAGTTCTAGGAGTTGGTTTCAATTAGTTATAAGGTTGGGGGGAATATCTAGCCTATGATGTAAAGCAACAATGTGAGATGCAACTGTTAGTATGCACAGTCAAACCTTTTCCTAGGACAACTAAGACTAGTGCCTAAGATTGGGAAAGGGGTCAACTAAATTAAAGGGAGGTTAATTACAATAGATTACAAATATTAAGTACAAGATAGATACAAAGATACAATAAATAATATCTAAGATTACAACAAGGCTAAACTAAGACAAATAAAATAGATACAAGATACACAGATAATGACTAACCAATTGCTTGTATGTGCAGGAAATAAAGAGAATCAAGATAAGTCAACCATCAACACATCAAGCCAAGCATGCTCACAATAGATCTTACTATATTGGATTTCTTATCAATGGCACATAGACAAAAATCACTCAAGACCTAGTCAAGAGAGTTCCTCCATGATCCAGGTGGATATCGGTGGCCACCCACCTTTTCCGGCTGGCTCAAAACATTTTTCTGGCAATTTACTATTTTTAGCAGGTTTTAACTTCCGGGGCCATTTTGAGGGCCTTAATGATTGTTTTTCGAGATCGAGGTTCTCAATGATAGCCAAAGGCATAATTAAGCCCGCAAAATGAATCTCCTCGATGATACCTTTCCAACGAGTTATCATTCGCCTAAAACGAAGATCGTATGGAAAAGTTACGATCCTGAGAAGTTGATGCACCAACTTACCCAAATGGGGCCCACATGACTTTTGGCGCTTCATATCCTAGGGTTAGGTTTTTGGATGTCTAGGGTTTTTGGCATTCTGGTTTATTGTAAAAAGGCTTTCAGAGCCTCATTGTAATCATCTTCTTGCGAATGCGAGTAGCCGTCACATCTCTTCTCAGAGATAAACTGCCACCATTCTAGCGAGTCTTTCACTCTGTAGTTTTACAGTCTTAGTACATTTCTTTCATCAATAGAAATCGTGTATTACTGTATATCTATGTTTATGGTTGCATCTCTGATACATTTCTGTTATATTATTGAATATCTGTGATATCTCTGTGCATTTATTTATTATATCTCCTATCTCATTTCGTGTCGAAAATAATCCGGATTAGTGGTATCAGAGCAGGCTGCTCTTGATCGTTTTTTCAGTGCATGTCCCCGACGAGGTCTGAGTATAGAAAGTTGGGTCTTGAGCTTGTCTCTCTTGAAGACAATTTCTCTCGCACACCCAAGAAACCCTTAATGGCGGAAGAAAAGAAAAACGACGGAGCAGACTATCCTATCAATCTATTGCTTGAGCAAGCTCTCACGCGATAGAGGGACGAAATGATGGAGAATTTTTCCCACATCCTTCAACGCCTGCTGATAGCAGCAGACGCATCTTCATTAAGTGGCCACTTTGGAGGCACCTCGCCTTTCAAGGTACAAGTTAATTTTGATATTCCTATATTTGAAGGACAGATAGATGCAGAAGCCCTAGAAAAATGGTTAACTCTGCTAGAAGGTTATTTCTCTGTTCACAATTTTTTTGACAAAGAAAAGATCACTTTCGCACTCCTTAAAGCTCTCCCTCATGTCAAACATTGGTGGGAAACTTACTGGGAGCAAAGTTCCACAGAGGAGTCTAGAATATATGGGGCCGATCCCACTTGGGATTTTTTTCTGGATGCGGTAAAGGAACAGTATTACCCTGTTGGAAACTGTGAGGCCCAGTACATGAGATGGACCACACTGCGGCAAGAGAGGGGCCAAGCAGTTCCGGAGTTCACCAATACCTTCCATACCTTGCGCAACAAGCTGGGTATCAAAGACTCCGGGCGACATTTGGTTCTGAAATACCATGGGGCTCTACACAGATACATCTAGACTGAAATGGATTTTCTGGACATCTCATCACTCAGTGTTGCTTATCGATATGCTGTTAAATTTGAGTAGAAATTTAAGTACCAGAACAAACGGGAGTTCAGGTCTGCAAATCCGCAACAACCAAAGTATGAAAAAGACGACCCTAACAAACAGTCTCCTGAAAACTAGTCCAAGAAACAGGAAAATAAGGGTCACAGGAAGACAAAGAAGGACACTAGAAAATGGTGCGATTTCCACAAAATCCCTTGGCACAACACTGATGAATGTCGCTCAAAACAGTCATTGGTGGCCGAGATCAAAGACAAGGAGCCGAACCCTGATTCAGATTTTGATTCTGAAAACACTGGTAAAGGACATATCATTGACATAGACCCCACTGCTATTGTCGCGACCACAACAATTCAACCTGGAGAACCAACATATTTTGAAGAGGGGGAGCGCCTTTTTCATTCACAGATGTGGGTGAAGGGGACCCCACTACATTTTATTGTTGATAGCGGAATCCAGAAGAACCTCATCTCAGCAGAGGTTGTCAAACAATTGGGATTGTCGACAACACCACACCCGCAGCCATACAACATCGGGTGGCTTCGGCAAGGACGAGATCTCCGTGTCAGCCAACAGTGTCGATTGTCATACAACATCCAACCCTTCAAGGATGAGGTATTATGTGATGTTGCCCCACTGGATGTCTGTGATGTTATCTTGGGCCAACCATATATGTGGAGACGCCATGCTATTTATGAGTCTCGACCCCGTAGTGTCATTATTACTTTGGGGGGTCATCTCTACAAAATACCAGAGGTAGTTCCAACTATTGTTCCACCTAAAAAGTGTCGCAAGGTAGTATCTCATACTGCAAAATTAAGCTTCTTCACACGCTGTTCAAAAGGGGAACATAAGGACACTGCAACCACTACAGCCTCGCCCCCTGCACCTTCTATCCAACAGAAGCAGGTCGACAAGGTTGCAACAAAGCACAAAGATTCCTTCTGCACACCTTCCTCTCATGTAGCTCGACTTGTTGAACAACCTCAGCTTCAATAGGTTCATGGAAGACTTCCACAAACTAAGCAACGCGACGTCTCCAACAATACAAGCAGCTCACCAAGATGCAGATCCAGCAAATGCTTTTCCCTCTCCCCCGAGAACTCAACACAATGGAGACCATTGCTTCCTAAGGAGGGAGGATTGATCTAGGTGGATATCGGTGGCCACCCACCTTTTTCGACTGGCTCAAAACAGTTTTCTGGCAATTTTGGCAATTTACTATTTTTAGCAGGTTTTAACCTCCGGGGCCATTTTGAGGGCCTAAATGAATGTTTTTCGAGATCGAGGTTCTCAATGATAGATAAAGGCATTATTGATCCCCCAAAACGAATCTCCTCGACGATACCTTTCCAATGAGCTATCATACACCTAAAACGAAGATCGTATGCAAAAGTTACGCCCCCGGGAAGTTGATGCACCAACTTACCCAAACGGGGCCCACATGACTTTTGGCGCTTCATCTCCTAGCATTAGGTTTTTGGATGTCTAGGGTTTTTGGCATTCCGGTTTATTGTGAAAAGGACTTTAGAGCCTCATTGTAATCATTTTCTTGCGAATGCGAGTAGCCGTCACATCTCTTCTCAGAGATAAGCTGCCACCATTCTAGCGAGTCTTTCACTCTGTATTTTTACAGTCTTAGTACATTTCTTTCATTAATAGAAATCGTGTATTACTGTATATCTGTGTTTATGGTTACATATTTGATACATTTTTGTTATATTATTGAATATCTGTGATATCTTTGTGCATTTCTTTATTATATCTCTGATCTCATTTCGTGCCAAAAATAATCCGGATCACTCCAGGGGGATGCACAACTTCTTGATGGATCACACCACAAATATAGGAACAAAAATATAAATATAAAGATGCTTGAAAGGTAGAAGTGTTTCAGATGACAGATATAACCACTTAGATAATTATTCCACAACTTATGAAAAGGACTTGCATGTAAAAGTAGATACGAAGTAAATGCGCTTGCAAGTGTAAATGTAAATTGCCCGGAAGTTGTAGACCAAGGATTGATTAAGATGGTTAAGTGAGATTAAATCTTATCTAAGTGTCAACCCAATACTTTCCTCCCCCAATTACCAAGTAATTGCTGGGTGCTCAAGAAGTAAGGTAACGAGGCCCACCCTAGCTCCACAGGTCAGTCCTAAGATAAGAGTACTCTCGGAAAAGGATGCCGCACGCCATGAGACCGTCCCCGACCTAACACCTTTCCGTTGCTTCCTCCAACTCTGTTTTAAATGACGAAGATGGTTGGTAAAGGTGCCCTATTAAGTCTAATGAGTTATTAAAACTATGAGCTAAGTATTTTGAAGTGTTTGAGTGCTTAAAGCTTGCTCAAAGGTGCCAAAAACTGAAATTGAAAATTATGAAGATCGAAGCTCTTAAATAGTAAAATTTCACGTTAAGTTCTTAAGTTATTGAGTTATTGTATGTAAATTATAAAGAAATGGAAAATGCCTTGTGGAAATGAAAAGTGATTATTAAAACCATCAAGATAACCATTTTGCATGCATGTGTGAAAGATAAATTCTTGAGAAGTAAATGACTTGCATGCAAAAAGACAACGAAAGAAAGCAAAATATTCTATGTATGCCTCCATGGGATCTAAGATAGCATAGGTTATGTGAGATCTACTCTAGATAATTTTAGCTTTAAGCATGCATGTAAGATATCACAATTAAGCTAGCTAGACTATGAAAAAAAAACAGAAAAGAATCTAACTAAAGCTTGGAAAACAAAAACTGAAATGAAGAGAATGCAAGCCACTTGGGTACCCTCCTTTGGGCTTGCTTACAATGATTTAGATAGAAAATAAAGAGAGGATAGAGTTACCACTTTGAAAGGAGATCCTTGAAGGCGTGTTGTGATTGAAAACAGTCAGCATGCACCCTTAACCTGGCGAGAACCTGCAAAAATCAACAAGTTATTGCTTGCTGATTTTTCTATAAGAAAATTTCCGTTTTGCAACAGAAATTTCCTACATACAAAAACCAGAAATATAATTGATTTTAAATGACTTATCTAAATATTTATCAACCAAAATTAGAATATGAGTAGCACATAAAGATAATCAGAAAAACTTGTGAAGTTTTAGTGAGTGATGAGAGTAGATCCTTGCTCGGATCTATCCCAACAATGCTCTTTGAGATGACCTGCAAGCTTCAAATAAAATGTGAGACAACGTAGATAATGGATTGTATTGACTAATAACACAACAAAGTTAGCATAATTAATAAATACAAGACATATAGGCCAACAACTATAAGTTTTCTAAACCTAGCTAAACAAACAAAGTTTTACTTAAGAAAACTACCCAATAACATGATAATATTCAAAGCAAAGAGAAATATCACCTCATGAATAAATTGAGCATCCAGACAAGTCTTGAAATCCACGATTCCTCCAAAGCTATTCTTTTATTATCAATGGAAGAGGTTGTAGCAACAAAGTTGCTCCAAGCTCTTCAAGAAGAAATGGGTGAAGCAAAGTGACAATGAGAGAGAGAGAAATGGTAAGAAATTGGTAGCATAACAATACTCAGAAGAATGGTGAAGAATGAATGAGGTATATCTCTCATTTATAGCATTAGAGGACAAAGAGACCCCTCTTGGATCTTTGACAAGTGTCAAAACCAAAGCCAAGGATAAAAACTAACCAATGAGGGGGCAAGCTTTTAGGTTTGAGGGAAATATAAGGTGGGAGTGCGTGAGGAATGTGTGGCACACACTCCAAGGAGGATGTGGCAAGCTAAGGAGGGGCACATTGGTCAATAAGAAGGCCCACAACTTGCTTTGGGAGAAGTTTCCACTTTTTCCAAGATGTTTCCATCTTTTCCAAGAGAGGGGGGGCACAAGTTTCCATGAGGGGTGTGAGCTTTTGGGTGGAGTGTGGAGGAGTGTGTGAGGCACTCTACGAGTGGGACATGTGAGGCTAAGAAAAGGCGCATTGGTGGAGAGAGGGACCCATGATTTGAGTTAAGCTAAGTTTCTAACTTTCTCAAAGAGTGGGGACGCAAATCCCAAGGGGGAAATGAATTTTAAATGAGTGGGTGAGTTAAAGGGGTGAATTAAATGGTTAGGAAAGGGGTGGGTAGGCTAGGATACATCCCTCTCATCATTAAACACCTTTACCTAACTTAATTTTCTCATTAAATACAAAATTGACATTTTTCCCATGTCTTGGGTTAGCAATTAAAACTGTTTTTATCTGACTGAGACTCCTATGTGGACAAAACCCAAGAAAAACTTGTCTGACTGAGCTGAAACTTGGTCCAAGGGTGTAGGGGGTGTCTTTCCATTTTGTTTGAGCACAAATACCCCTATCAAAAATCCAGGGACCTAGTATTTACATTAATTATCAAAAAATAATTAATTAATTAAATTTCCAGCCTTGGAAAATTTTAATTAATTAATTAATTAAAAAAAACCTATTTAGACTCGATGAAATTCCGCGAATCTTTTTGAGCTGTCTTACATGGTCATTCACATCATTCCTAAACACTATCTACCATAGGGTGACTTCATTAGAACGCCTTTCACCACTTTCGAGGATTTATTACTAGTGGGAGTGAAAAACTCAAGGGAAATTAATAAGGCTAGTTAGGCCAAATTAATATCATGAGGATAAAAAATACTCAGTGAAAGGAACTCTCCTAATGAATAAATCCTAAGGTAACTGACCTAACTATGATCCATGCAGACCTATTACATTATTAACCCACATAGAGGTGCAAAAATTCCATTTACAAAAATGTACACTGGAGCAAAAATTGCCCTGTAGAACCAAAAAGTCTGTGACTTGTTTGCATCTGATGATGCATATCTTCATGGTACATGGAGTTGACCCCCTAGTTGAATATGTGGTCAAAATTTGGCTCCACATGGGGATGTGTGTTCGATCTTCTCACTTGGGATGGAGAACATACGAGAATCCAACATCTACAAAAAGGTGCTCTCCAATATCCAACATAAATATACATATATATCAATGAATGAATAAAATGCTATACACAACATTCACACAATGAAATAACTAATGTACAACATCTATAATTTCAAAATGAATCTATGATACAAAAATAAATCTAAGTACATATCAACATAATGGATGAAATAATAGAAAACTTAAACACAATTTGAAGGGTTAGAGATACGTTACAGAGGATGTCCCTTTGGACACCAAGTTTCCACATGAAGAAACACTTCAAGGAGGGGTTCTCTCACTAGCATGTCTGGCTTTATGTCATCCCACTGGCTGAGAAAAGATGCTAGAAGACTGATACATTTTATGTTGGCTGCCGATTTTACCATGTGAATCCCAATTTCTAACTCTAGGCCACTTGGGACACTCCTTAAAAAATTTCTGATGGTTTTCCATAGGTGCCAAGTGCAAAGTCTGTGAACTTAGTTTTTCCTTAAAAGGCTTGGCATATATTTTATTAGGGATGACATACCTTACTTTATCAATATCAACCTTAGCATCCCTATTACTTCCCATCAAATTTTCATCATATATTCTATCTTTGATCTTTCCAATTTCTGAAAAGTAAGGAGAGTGCGACCCAAGAATTCCCTCTGACTTATTCTGACATCTAACTGTTTCTTTTCATGAAGGTTGAGCTGATAACACATCTTCTACTGAAAAATCCAACTCTGACTTTAATTCTGAAGGAAACAAACCATTATCTGTTTTATCCAAATCTCCTTCAAAAAAAATCCCATCAAAAGAATCCATGGGGTCCCAAACATTACAAATGCTTGGGGATCTACTATTTAGTTTCATCTTTATAGGAGTAGATTCTTTCTCATAACATCCCATTTCTACTTCTCGATACACAATCTCATTATCCTTTCTCCTAGGATCTTCCACATGATATTTTCTTTCCAACTCTCTATTTAACCTAAACATTAAACCATTTGGAGTTGGGATGGTGGCATAAGTTAAGTCCATTTGCAAATTACCACCTAAATCTGCAGATGTCTTTCTATTTAGCAACATGCCCCAAGTATCCGGAACATCAATCACAACAATGCCCATCTCAATCATGATATCCGGGAATGCAACCAAGTGTACTTGTAATCCCTTAATCAAACCATGCACCTCCATGGTTCTGCTATCCATAGCACAAATGTTATGATAAGGTCTAGATATCCTTAAGTTCAATTGTTCCATTACTCTCTTAGTCACAACGTTTGAGGTATCTCTTGAATCAAACATGCAATTATGAAGAATAAATCATTCATGAGCAAGGATAGGAAAAAGGGTCTATTCTTCTCGTTTCCCCTATCCATATTTTGCAAAATAACCAGTGCATCCTGATAAGTTCTTGTTGGTGGAATGTCAACACTTTTCTGAGAAGGGAAATCTATGGATATGAGTAGATTTACCATCTGCGAAGGAATCTTCATTATTTCCGACACCGGCACCAACATCTTTGCATTACTTAACCATCCTCCCAAGTCAATATTCAATTCTGAGCTTGCATACACACTTGAATTAGGGGGAGTGGGAGCTACCTTGGGAATTCTTGCTTGGTTTTTATCTTGACTTTTATTTCTATTCATTTGGTAGGTAATTCCTCTAAACGTAGCCATTTCAGCTACTTGTTGTGGAGTAGGATCAGGACCAAACTTTTCTGTTGCCTTATCCACCACAAAATCACTCATGCAATTCATGTTACTTACCCCCTCATTATGTTCATCCAAACCCATCCAATCATACATGCCAACATTATACTTGTGACCAAACATATTAATTTGTTCATTTTCTGATCCATAAGGTCCCATCTCACTATTAAGGTGAAGGAAGACTTGGTAAGTTGATTCACCATGAAATTGCTCATAAAGTCTACAATAATGAATAGCCTAGTGGTCAACCCAATTAGTGGATTCAAATGGATTTGGTGGTCTTTGATCTTGGGAAGGATGTTTCTTAGACCATTTGTCATTTGGCCTATGTTGGGGCCTACTAGCTTGGCCCCTTTCCATGGCTATCAACCTATTTTGCATGGCATTCATCTGACTGACATGCTCCTTTAACTGATTAGCATGATTAATTTCTATTTGTTTAATCAATTGAGTGAGTTCCTTAATGCCATCACTAGAGGATTTTTGATCTTCAACATTTTTCTTCTTCTCATCATACAGTTGGGAAGAAGATCCTCTAGTAAAACCAAGAATGTTAGACTTCTTAGCATCTTTCATATTCTTGTCAATTTTGATAGCTGTGGCTTGTGTTGCTTTTAAAGTTTGAGGATCCTTATCCCTCAAGGTATACCTCATTTCCCCCTCAAAGGTCTCCATATAATATATCAAGACCGCAACATCTAAGGTTTTTATATCGTCATGAAGACTCTTCACCAAACTATTAAACTTAGTGTTGAACTCTTCGATACTTTCATTCTCTTTCTTACGACTAGAAGTGAGGGCGGCTAACTGAAACCTATGTTTCTTCTGATCACCCCATCTTTTCCTAAATTCCTTCAATATTTAATCAAGGGTGCTAAAATTTGCTGGGTCAAAATCAATAAACCACTCAACAACATCTCCTTCTAGTGAATACACAAACAAGGTCTTTTTTACATCTTCTTCATTATGACCCCGCCAATATCTCTCAACACACATTTGGAAATTCAAGATGTGAGACTTGGCACTTATGGCACTGTTTCCCTGAAAAGTAGGTAACTTATCAATGGCCTTTTTAGGTACTTGGTGAGGGGCACCTTGGATTGTTGCAAAATTCAAAGGCCTCAAAAACACACTCATGGTTGCGTTAGAAGTATTAGTGGGATTATTAACAGTTTGTTGATTATTAGTTTGGAACAAGAATTGGATATCAATGAGTGCTTCTTCTCCAAGAATTTCAAGTAGCTTCCTAGGGGCAAGGCGATTTATCCTCCTCCTATAAACCTTTTCGGGTTCAGTAAACGAATAAATCAATCCTTGTGCAACGCTCATAGTAATATACCTGATAGATTTGTTCAATGGAGTCGCCACTTGGAAAAGAATCACACGAAATCAATCAATGCAAGTTCAAATAATTTTAGGGACTAAAGTTTTTTATTGTTTAGTTCTAAAAGAATAAGTTAAGTCGTTTTGACCAAAGATAAATGAATTATCCCCCGCAGCGGTGCCAAAGATGTTGCCGTCCTTATACACACTTGAAGACGTGAGCTAAGTCCTGCTCACTTAGTGTGTCCTCGGAGGCACAATACCTAGGTTCAAAGTCCACGCTGTCACTTTGACTTGAACCTCTTCTGTCTAGGCTAACTCCTAGGGAAGCCAAGGGAGATAGACCCTAGTTACTAGATGAGATTAACGTTGAAGTTCTAGGAGTTGGTTTCACTTAGTTAGAAGGATGTGGGGAATATCTAGCCTATGATGTAAAGAAGCAATGCGAGATGCAACTGTTAGTATGCACAGTCAGACGTTTTCCTAGGACAACTAAGACTAGTGCCTAAGATTGGGCAAGGGGTTAACTAAATTAAAGGGAGGTTAATTACAATAGATTACAAAGATTAAGTACAAGATAGATACAAAGATATAGTAAAGAATATCTAAGATTACAACAAGGATAAACTAAGACAGATACAATAGATACAAGATATAGAGATAATGACTAACTGGTTTCTTGTATGTGTAAGAAATAAAGAGAATGAAGATAAGTCAACCATCAACACATCAAGCTAAGCATGCTCACAATAGATCTTACTCTATTGGACTGCTTATCAATGGCACATAGATGAAAATCACTCAAGACCCAGTCAAGAGAGTGCCTCCAGGAGGATGCACAACTTCTTGAGGGATCACACCACAAATATAGGAACAACAATATAAATATAAAGATGCTTGAAAGGTAGAAGTGTTCAAGATGACTGATATAACCACTTAGATAATTATTCCACAACTTATGAAAATGACTTGCATGTAAAAGTAGATACGAAGTAAATGCGCTTGCAAGTGTAAATGTAATTTGCCTGGAAGTTGTAGACCAATGATTGATTAAGATGGTTAAGTGAGATTAAATCCTATCTAAGTGTCAACCCAATACTTTCCTCCCCCAATTACCAAGTAACTGTTGGGTGCTCAAGAAGTAAGGAAACGAGGCCCACCCTAGCTCCACAGGTCAATCCTAAGATAAGAGTACTCCTGGAAAAGGACGCCGCGCGCCACAAGACCGTCCCCAGCCTAGCACCTTTCCGTTGCTTCATCCGACCCCATTTTAAATGGCAAAGCTGGTTGGTAAAGGTGCCCTATTAAGTCTAATGAGTTATTAAAACTATGAACTAAGTATTTTGAAGTTTTTGAGTGCTTAAAGCTTGCTCAAAGGTGCCAAAAAATGAAATTGAAAGTTATGAAGATCGAAGCTCTTAAATAGTGAAATTGCAAGTTAAGTTCTTAAGTTATTGAGTTATTGTGTGTAAATTATGAAGAACAAGAAAATGCCTTGCGGAAATGAAAAGTGATTATTTAAACCATCAAGATAACCATTTTGCATGCATGTGTGAAAGATAAATGTTTGAGAAGTAAATGACTTGCATGCAAAAAGACAACGAAAGGAAGCAAGAGATTCTATCTATACCTCCATGGGCTCTAATATAGCATAGGTTGTGTGAGATCTACTCTAGATAATTTTAGCTTTAAGCATGCATGTAAGATACCACAATTAAGCTAGCTAGACTATGAAAGAAAAACATAAAAGAAACTAACTAAAACTTGAAAAGCAAAAATTGAAATGAAGAGAATGCAAGCCACTTGGGTACCCTCCTTTGGGCTTGCTTACAATGCTTTAGATAGAAAATAAAGAGAGGATAGAGTTACCACTTTGAAAGGAGATCCTTGAAGGTGTGTTGTGATTGAAAACTGACAACATTCACCCTTAACCCGGTGAGAACCTGCAAAAATCAGCAAGTTATTGCTTGCTGGTTTTGCTGCAACACACTCAACAAAAGTTAAGAAAATTTCTATTTTACAACAGAAATTTCCTACATACAAAAACCATAAATATAATTGATTTTAAATGACCTATCTAATGAGTTAGCAACCAAAATCAAAATATGAGCAACACATAAAGATAATCAAAAAAACTTGTGAAGTTTTAGTGAGTGATGAGGTAGATCCTTGCTCGGATCTATCCCAACATCTCTCTTTGAGATGACCTGCAAGATTCAAATAAAATGTGAGACAAAGTAGATAATGGATTGTATTGACTAATAACACAACAAAGTTAACATCGTTAATAAATACAAGACATATAGGCCAACAACTATAAGTTTGCTAAACCTAGCTAAGCAAACAACGTTTTACTCAAACAAACTACCCAATAACACAATAATATTCAAAGCAAAGAGGAATATCACCTCATGAACAAATGGAGCATCCAGACAAGTCTTGAAATCCACGATTCCTCCAAAGCTATTCTTTTATTATCAATGGAAGAGGTTGTAGCAACAAAGTTTCTCCAAGCTCTTCAAAAACAAATGGGTGAAACAAAGTGACAATGAGAGAGAGAGAGATGGTAAGAAATTGGTAGCATAACAATACTCAAAAGAATGGTGAAAAATTAATGAGGGAGAGGTCTCATTTATAGCATGAGAGTACAAAGAGGCCCCTCTTGGATATTTGACAAGTGTCAAAACCAAAGCCAAGGATAAAAACCAACCAATGAGGGCGCAAACTTTTAGGTTTGAGAGAAATAAAAGGTGGGAGTGTGTGAGGAATGTGTGGCACACATTCCAAGGAGGATGTGGCAAGCTAAGGAGAGGCGCATTGGTCTAGAAGAAGGCCCACGACTTGCTTTGGGAGAAGTTTCCACTTTTTCCAAGATGTTTCCATCTTTTCCAAGAGAGGGGGGCACAAGTTTCCATGAGGGGCGTGAGCTTTTGGGTGGAGTGTGGAGGAGTGTGTGAGACACTCTCCAAGTGGGATATGTGAGGCTAAGGAGAGGTGCATGGGTGGAGAGAGGGACCCACGATTTGAGTTAAGCTAAGTTTCTAACTTTCTCAAAGAGTGGGGGCACAAATCCCAAGGGGGAAATGAATTTTAAATGAGTGGGTGAGTTAAAGGGGTGAATTAAATGGTTAGGAAAGGGGTGGGTAGGCTAGGATACATCCCTCTCATCATTGAACACCTTTATCCAACTTAATTTGCTCATTAAATACAAAATTGACATTTTCCCCATGTCTTGGGTTAGTAATTAAAACTGCGTTTATTTGACTGAGACTCCTAAGTGGACAAAACCCTAGAAAAACTTGTTCGACCGAGCTGAAACTCGGTCCAAGGGTGTAGGGGGTGTTTTTCCATTTCTTTTGAGCACAAATACCCCTATCAAAAACCTAGGGACCTAGTTTTTACATCAATTATAAAAAAATAATTAATTAATTAAATTTCTAGCCTTAAGAAATTTTAATTAATTAATTAATTAAAAAAACCTATCTAGACTCGACGAAATTTCGCAAAACTTTTTGAGCTGTCTTACATGGTCATTTACATAATTCGTAAACACTAGTTACCAGAAGATGACTTCATTAGAACACCTTTCACCACTTTGGAGGATTTATTACTAGTGGGAGTGAAAAACTCAAGGGAAATTAATAAGGCTAGTTAGGCCAAATTAATATCTTGAAGATAAAAAACACTCAGTGAAAGGAACTCTCCTAATGAATAAATCCTAATGTAACTGACCTAACTATGATCCATGCAGACCTATTACATTATTAGCCCATGCAGTGGTGCGAAAATTCCATTTACAAAAATGTGTGTTGGAGCAAAAATTGCACTGTAGAATAAAAAAAGTCTTTGGCTTGTTTGCATCTGATGATGCATATCTTCATGGTACATGGAGTTGATCCCCTAGTTGAATGGGTGGTCAACACTCCCAATTCTCCCATTCCTCACCACTTCTCCTCCCTATTGATCAAGTTTCCATACACCCTTCCCCAAGTCTCCTCAACCACCCTCATTATTATCTATCAACCTCCCTTATCTAGATTTTTGAGAAAATATTAAAATAAAACTAAAATATAAATGACTTGCATTAAACAACAAGAAATAAAATGCAAAGTCTTTTTTCTCATGCTAGCTAATAAATGCAATTTGACAATTTTCTCCAAAATGTACATGACAACCCACCATGCTTATTTAATTCATCATACCAACCATCAATCAAAGTAAAAAAAAATGCTTCTAGATATTTGTGTATGCAATATAATTTACATAGTCAATAAACATTCAATTAAATAGTTAATAATCTAGTTTAATAATTAATACATTAATTAATTGTACCAGTGTACATGTGTATGGTATGTGTGCGTAGCTAGCGGACGCATATCTCATGCATGTACTAACGATAAACAACCACTACCTGTAATGCATAGTTCCTATATGATCACACCAAGACATGTAGGACATTATATCAAGTAATGCATCATTTAATAACCTTAACGAGCAAAATTACACCAATTCATCAATAACTCATTATCACACTTAAAGTATCAATAGGAAATCAAAGGAGAGTTTTAAACATGGTAGGAACCAAGTGAGTAAACAATAGTGGCATCTCTAATCCCCAATCTAACATCGAAGCATCCTTCCTTCCTAACCTACTTTCATATTCCATCCTATCATTTCCTCTGCTGGACTAAGCTAGAGCATCAACTATATTGACCTAACTCCAGATAGAACTCGTAAGTGGAAGTGTCATACATCTCGACCAAACTTCCCCAACAGGAAATTAGCAGTCACCATCACACGTCTAGGGGAGCGTGACTTCACACAACCCTCCCATGACTCTAGGTTTCGGAGGATAAATGGTGGGCAATACCTCCACCCCTCCTTATAGAACTAGGGTCAACACCCTACATCGAGACATACTTTGCAACTACTGTTCTTAGAGTCACATCATAAAACAACCCCTCTGGGAAAATTGTGTCCTGTCAAAACTGCACTTACCATGGATCATATCAATATTTCTAAACATAAATTAATTAATAAGTACAACTTGTATCATATGCTATCTTCTTGATGTCTATGACATCTAAGTTACCTCAAGACTATAGCCATTTGGCTATCACATAGCTCATCAACCTGTAGGTTAGTTCATCAATAACTCATATATCGATGCATATACATCGCAATTACATATAAGAATTCATGTGTATTGATGTTCAATTAGGAAATGTATGTTTGTTTTTATCATGCCTTACATCTGTTGTGCATTCACAACATAACTTGAACTGATATCCATGCACCGAATTTCCATATTTAAATTTACATGCTTGAGCGATTCTTATAACTATCATCATTATGAACATATAACAATAAAAATAACATTATGCAACACACAAATAGGTCCATATATACACATCTCAAATGTCCATATCAGTCTAACTAAATCCAAATAGTTACTAAGCAATGAGTTACTAAGATGAGAAAAATCAAAGTTCTAACTGTCTAAGGTCAAAATATGGAGTGTTACACCCTGGAAAATTTGAAACATAGTGAGTTGGAACTTAGGCAGTTATGTAAATATTTCCCAATGGAGAAGTTAAGCTAAAGACGATTGGAGAATATGCAATGAACTAATGGCGAATGGATATTTGCTAAAACTGTACAAGAAGCCTTTGAACCAATAGCCCAAGTTTAAATTCTATGTGAAAGTCTACCTGGAATCAATAAATATTAAAAATACATATTTTGTTCTTATTAGGTAAGTTTTAGGTGTAGAGTGTGTGACATTGTTCATCATCAAATTTATGAAAAACAAGTCAATTCCGTGAGAAATAGTATTTTCTGTTAGTTAACAGAAATGCTGCCTAAGGTTTTCTTTTTGAAAAATTTGTCTGGGTGAAAAATGGGCACATGGTTTGATAGATATTGTTGAGTCTTGTCATGGGTTACATGTTGTTTGTAGAAACTGGGATTTTAAGTCTAGGTTGTTCAAACTTTTAAAGTTCATCTGCCATGTTGATATGAGAATGGCTCTGCATTTCATGAAATTTGAAAATAAAGTCACATATAGTGCTTGGATTCTGGATAGGTGGTGTTGTTGTTTCTTACCCAGCATAATGATTTGCAATCCCTAGTCACCTCACATTCTTGAGTTTCTTCCATCGACTTTCCTAATTAATTAATCTGCCTGCAATTTGCATGCCATCCTAAGATATAAACCCCTCAAACTAAATTGCATGCCCAATTTAATTAGTGTGATTGCAGTGTCCATCGAGTAGCCTCAAGCAATCTATAAAGACTTATTGTTCATGCCCATGGAAACATGGTCTAGCAGCAAGCAGTGAGGTGGGTGATTGGACTTGTATTAATGCAGAGATCCAGGTTCAGGTTCCCTCACTGAGTGGACGTGGACGTGGATGAGACCAGGTGCAAGTTCTAGGTGATTTTGACAGCATAGATATGCCTCTCCTAGCAAGGTAGCTTAGCCAAAGGAAAAGCTATAAGTTTTTATAAGCAGTATCTCCCCTTCCCAAAAAAACAATTAGTTAAGAATCAAATTTCACATGACTACAGTTGAAGAACTTAGCTCAAACCTCAAATCTGAATCACTAGGGCAGCTGCCAGGATTTCCAGAATTTTCTCAGCACTGTTAGAACCTAGTTAGGGCATGATTTGAAAGTTTGAAGCCTCGAAATTGATTCAAATCACCATCAATTGATTATTGCACATGCTTGAACTTCAAACTTGAATGGTGATGCAGTCAGTCAGACTTGGCACTGGGCAGTCAGTTGCTGGGGTGCATCAGTCAGTTGCACAGGTGATCAGCAGGCAAGAGCAAAAGTTGAGAGGTAACTTCCTTACTTTTGGGCCTTTTTTCTTTATTTTTTTCTTCAATCTGCTAGGTTTGTTGGGGTTTTGTAAAGTGCAGAATTTGAGACAAATTGCAGACGATTATTTCCAAATCAAATGGCAGAAATTCAATTCGATTCAGTCAATAATACTTTGATGGTTGACCGAATCAAACTGAATTTCTTCAGCAATTCGATAGAATTCAAATTCCAATCAATTTTTTGAAAAAAAGGCCTCTTTTGGCTAAATTTTGTAACTGTGATTGGGAGTACAAGCTCCACTCCCCTAAGATAGTTATATTATATTTTATTGAACTGTTGTGAAAATTTGAATGGGGCCCGTGTTTGACCTCCCACGCCATGGAGAGAACATGGGTGCCTAATAAGCATGGATTTGCATTTGAGCTTTGCTATCTTAAAATCAAAATCAAATTGACATTTTTATCTTATCAATATTTAGTATTATTCCAGTAAGCTAACGATCCATTTAAAGTCCTTTTAGTAGCCGGCTTGGTTCTCGGGAAGCCAACTGACCAGGCGGAGCTTGCATTCATTTCACTAGAATCCGGAAAGAAGGAAGACCCGTTACGGATGATCAGGAATTGATTCTCACCATGGCCCATGGTTTCTCGCAGTTCTTATGTAGCGACATACCCTTTGTATGGGATCATAAAGCCCATCAATCTTTTGACGCATTTAAGTTTAAGTGTGCCCTCACATTAGCGCCTTTGATCAGTCTATATTTAGTATTTACTGCTTTTTGAGATGATCAAGGAAGAGCGAATCTCTCTTTCCAAACCTCCTTTAGCATCAACTATCATTATACCAGTATTGTCTCCAGATGATTCTAAAAGTATTCTAATGATAGATTGATTAAATTAAAAATAATGTTGAATCTGCATAAGGCTATGGACTAAACTGGCTGTGAGAAGCAACCCATACTTATTTCTAGTGGTTTTAATGGTTAATCAGTTATTCTTCTTGTGTATTTGTTTTTCTT